>WAAB01016960.1:31538-70986 GCA_013389865.1 Piaya cayana | reverse complement strand
CGCACACACACAGACACACACGCACTCACGCACAGACACACTCACAGACTGACACACACTCACATTCACACTCAGACACACTCTCACACCCCCGCACACAGAGAGTCGCCCCCCCCGCAGCCCCCGCCGGTGCGCAGGCGCCCGGTGGGAGCGGGGCGCTGCTCCATCCCCGTCGGGGGCGGCTCCGCCGGTGCCCGTTCGGCCGCGCCCGCCCCGCCGCGCTCCGGGACAGGCGGGGACGGCGGAGAGCCCGGGGCAGCCTGGCGGCCCGCAGCCGGAGGGCAGCGGCGTCCCGATGGAAGGAGGCGACGAGGCAGCGGCGGGGGATCCGCGGCCCCGGGCGGCCCCGGACGGGTCTCTCACCTGCGAGGCGCCGCGGCTGAACGGNGAGCCCCGGAGGGGAAGGAGCCTGAGGAAGGAGCCCCGGAGGGGAAGGAGCCTGAGGAGGAAGCCCCGGGGAAAAAAGAGCTCGAGGAGGCAGCCCCGGAGGGGAAGGGGCCTGAGGAGGCAGCTCCGGGTGGGGAAGAGCCCCAGGATGGAGTCCCGGGGGAAAAAGAGCCCGGGGAAGCCGTGGTGACTGCCCCGCCGGGAACAGACCCCGATGAGGCGGTGAGGGAGGAAGCCCCGTCGGGGACAGGCACCGAGGATGCTGTGCGGGAGGTAATCGCGGAGGGGACAGACCCCGAGAAAGCTATAACGACAGACCCCGAGGATGTAGTGCGAGAGGCAGTCCCGGAGGGGACAGACCCGGAGGAGGCTGCAGCGACAGCCCCGGAGGTGACAGATCCCGAGGATTCGGTGGGGGAGGCAATCCCGAAGGGGACAGACACCGAGGACGTGGTGCGGGAGGCAGTCCCAGAGGGGACAGATCCCGAGGAAGCTGAAACGACAGCACCGGAGGGGACAGACGCCGAGGATGCGGTGCGGGAGGCAGTGCCGGAGGGGACAGTCCCCAAAGATGCGGTGCAGGAGGCAGCCCCAGAGGGGACAGACCCCGAGGACGCGGTGCGGGAGGCAGTCCCAGAGGGGACAGATCCGGAGGAAGCTGAAACGACAGCTCCAGAGGGAACAGACCTCGAGGAAGCTGTAACTATAGCTCCAGAGGGAACAGACCCCGAGGATGCTGTGCAGGAGGCAGCCCCAGAGGGGACAGTTCCCAGAGATGCAGTGCAGGAGGCAGTCCCGGAGGTGACAGACCCCGAGGAAGCTGAAACGACAGCCCCGTCGGGGACAGACGCAGAGGAAGATGTGCGGGAGGCAGTCCCAGAGGGGACAGTCCCCAAAGATGCGGTGCAGGAGGCAGCCCAGGAGGGGACAGAGCTCGAGGAGGCGACAGCCCCGACAGGGAGCGAGGTGGCTCCTGAGAGCTGCGGAGAAGCCGAGGTGGCGTTGCCGGCCGACGGGGAGGCGGATAGCGAAGTCCCGTCACCGGCCAGCCCCGACGGCGAGAACGGAGTGGAGACAGCGGGGACCGAGCAGGGGACCGCGGTGGCGGTGGTGGCAGGAGCGGGGAGCTCAGCCCCGGGGGCAGGGGAAGGACACGGGTCCCCGGGTCCCCACGGCAGCGAGTGGGACACGGCAGATCGGAGCCTGAATGGTGTGCGGGGCCGGGCAGAGGATGAGGAGGATGAAATGGCTTCACCAGCTGCCCTGGAGGAAGAAGAGGATGAGGAGAAGCAGGAACATGACATCTCCCTCTTTGTCAAGGTAGGTTTGTGTGGGGCTGCTGGGGAAACCTGGTTTCTCGACCCTCCCCTCCTCCAGGAGCCCCAGGAAGCTGCTGTGATGAGCGGCATTTAAATCTGACAGGCAAAAGTCTGGACTGACTAAAGGGATTTGGTTATTGACACCCTAAATAAACCTTCCTCTGGCTCCTCATTCCATAAGGAGATGTCAGGCAGGACAAGGCTTTCTACACAGGGGCTGAAGGCCAGCGCTGCGCTTCTCTGAGAGCTGGTGGTACCAGTCAACCCAGAACCCAGAGAAGCACAGACCTGACCAGCAAGTTGCTCTTCCCCATCCTTTCCCCTCGTGGACTTTGTGTCGTGTCACTCGAGGTCTCTCAAGGTTCAAAGTGTGTGCAGGGATCTCAGTTGCAGTGGACTTGGGGGCACTGCTTGTGCCCTTGCTGTGGGATTGGGACCCCGGGCAGGGTGGGAATGTTCCCAGCAGCATCTGTTTGGAGTCGCTCGCTGTGACTTGCAGCTCAAAGAGTTCTCAAGGGATGTTAATGTCTTCAGAATACAGTATGAAGGGCACATATTATATCTTGGGGGATGAGGCGGAAGAAACTCGGAAATATGATTTAAAATGTGCTATTTGGATTTTCAATACCAACTGTGGTAAACATTTAGATAATTACCCCCAAATTTGGCAAGGCTGGATGGAGAGTCACTAAACTGCCCAACAGTGTAGAATCCCTTGTAATTGTCCGGTTTATAAATGTTTGGGCAGGGAAGATGTAGGTTAGAGGGAAATTGCCCAAAAAAAAAAAAGAAGAAGAAGGAAAATAAGATGATCCTAATACTTGTTTCTGGTATTTTGGTATTTTAGTATCTAGTATAGAGCCCTAGAGTTTCTTTCTAGCCTGTACTTAGAATCCCACCGAAATGAGTGGGACTTGATGGGCACACAATATCCGTCCACAGCTATGAAATATGAGATGTGGAATTTCTGTGTGCAGAAACCATCCTAAAGTGTTTTTCTTCCCTCTTCTCTGATCTTTCTGGGCTAAATAAAGAGTAGAGCAGGGTGGGATATTTTTCTCAGGGTAGACCTAAAACTAAGGAACTAAAACCAGGGGAACAGAAGGCATTTGGGACCTTATCTACTACAACCCATACTTCCCATTCAAATACTGCACCTCCTGAGTTGTCTGAGGCTGCTTCTGTAGCAGCTGGAATTAACTGTGAAATAAACACTCATTGACAGCTCTCTGGGTGAGAGGGGGTTAGGGCTGAAGCAATGTTTATGTTTTGATTTATCCTGCTTCAGTGCACACTTGTTTTTTGTCAAGGCTGAGCCTTCTTTGAATTATTGTTAGATGACAAAAGGCTAAGGAATACTCCAAGGCTTACATATGGTAGTGTCAGATGCTCTGGATGATGCCTTACTAGAAAGATGAGTAGTGGTACTGACTGATGTTGGCGAACATGCCCCATCCTCTCCCCAGTTCAAGCAGTTTCTTAGGATGCAGACTGGGATGGATTACAAGGGCTAAAGGCAACTGTGTATTTCAGGTTGGTGTATGCTATCTGGATGGTAATGCTGGAGCTGAAATCTGTGATATTGGGTTAAACAGCAGAATCTATTGCTGTTGAGACTGGCAGAAATGACTTACGGACTTTCTGGCTCTTACAACCTTTAGGGAGTGCCTTTAGCAGGGGTGCTAAAGTCATAAAGGCTACCTGTGCGTTACTGCACCTCATGCACGCTTGTGGAAGAACAATGTGGCGCAAATTAGAGAGCGGAGAGCAGACTATGGTGAGAATAAGAGCAACTGTTGTCACTCTGCCATCCCCAAATATTAAGTATGGAGTTTGAAAATATTATTAATTAAGACAGAAGAAGGAACATTTTCATGATTGACTTTGCATTAATAAATTAAGGATGCCTTGAAAATACTGTACCTGCTTTTCTCCTTTTCTTCTAATTCTTCTGATTTAAGCTGAGAAGTACTACAAAGCTTGGATATTTTACCTCACCTGGAGCTAGATTTTTTCCCAGTTTAATGGAAAAAAAAAAAAGCTACTGAAGGGCTTAGGATACCCTCAGTTACCAAAATGTGCCAGGGGCTCAGTTCTGGGAAGTAAGTGCTTCTCTTTCCCACTGTTGGGAGAGTTCGTGCTGCTCTTACTGTTACCTGAAGAGATGCTCACTGTATTTCTACCATTCTCTTGGCAGCAAGTAAAGGGGTATAAAAAGGTGGAGACTAGAAGTTATCTGTGGTGCCTTAAAGCAGTTTTTAAGAGCATGTACTTAATGGTATGCTTAAATAGCTGCTGATATATTTTGATGGGAAAAAGGAGGAGAGTTGATTCTAACAGAGGACAGCATATACTGTGGAATTTGGGGACTATTGACCACAGCATGTGGTCCACAGACACGATGCTTGTTCCCAAGCATGTGCTACAATTCAAGGGTTAAGGAAGTGACACTGAATGCAAACTATTTGTCTATTTGCAGCCTGAAACACTTCCTTTCACATTCATGTTTCTAGTGCCCTTCACCACACTTCTTGCTCAATTATATCACTATTCTATACCTCCCTACTAGCTCATATGTGCTTTTGAGATGTTGACATCTACCTCTGCTTTCCAGGTGCTGCTGACCTCTTTCACCCTTCTGCTGCATTTCTTGGTAAGCACCTTGTGTGCTTTCTCCCATGCAGCGGATGGCTTCCTTGTAAACACATTATCCATCAGCACCCTGGCCTAAACTCTGTTTAAAATTCTACCCTTTTGTAATGCCACTAGAAACTGGGAAGAGATTAGACTGTTTACAATACTGAGATTATTGTCTGTCCTGTTCCTAATTTCTTTGTTGTGCCTATTTCTATTCCTTTCAACTGCCTGTTGGTTTTTGGCTTATTCACAAATGGTCAAGGTGAGGATTGTCTGCCTGTTGTCTGTGCTCATATGCAGAGTGCTTGAGAGAGGAGATCTGTGCTCTGATTTGATAGCACAATACAAATGCAGAGTAATGTTAAAAGTAAGTCCCATAATAGGAGAAAACTTACAGGAAAGGAATATAGTGCTAGTGATTGATTCTTGTGGTTTCCAGATAGAAGTATGTGATGAGCAATCACAGTGTTCATATATTACTTTGTTTCTTGATTCTGCTGTTGTTGATCAAGCTTGTTCTTTTTAGAGGTCTTTCTATTCTATTTCTCTTCTACTTCCTGCTGCTTTGCATTGGTTAATTTAACTTTGCATATATGTATTTGAATAATGTGAATATCACGTGCCTTATGCTGTGGGGTGGATGGCAAAGTTCCTGCTAGCTCCACAAGCATAGGTACCAGTGATTGTGCTTTTAGGTTGATTTGAGTTTCTGTGCAGTGCTATTTGATTTGAACGCAGACACCTAGGGGTCAATATTGAGATTTCATACTATCCGAGATACTCCAGCAGCTAGCAGGGTTAGCAGCGACTGTGGAAGATAATGTCATTCAGGACCAGCACCTCAATGCTGGATAAGCTACACTATTACATCTCCAAACACAGCAGACATCAGTGTTTGGGCAAATGAACTGTACCCTTAAGAAGCTGACTACTAAGACTCTTTGCCTGTAAGCATGAGACCATATCAAAATTTCTTTGAGGGCTTCACTAGGTGCATATTTGATTTCCATTTTCCCATGAAAAAACACGTACCATGTATTTCCTTTAGATAGTAATATTTGATATTTCTGCTGTTTCAAAGTCAAATATTTACAAAGGTCATCCAGATATATTTTCTGGTTGGTCTTTGGCAATTTGGCTAAGTATATTTGGAACCTTGGGCAGGACACCTTGTAGATGTTGAAGCCTGCTAGCTGGTCTTCTAAGGTCAATGGTATATGTATGCTCTTTTTTTTTTCCCTGCTGTGTCAAAAGGTCTTTATTTGTCAGAAAACGTCTGTAAATGCCATGTATTTATCTTATTATTTGAATGTAGCAGAAGTCTCACTAAAATGATTCAGTTAATTTTGAGCAACTTAAACATTTGTGGAGGACTTAAGAGTTTATTTCTAAGTTAAAAAAACGACAACAATGGACCTCCAAGGTTGCCTACCAAACAATTTCAAATTTTCCTACAGATAGAAAACTTAAATAGCAGAATCACAACTGCAGGTGTAATAATTCCAAAGATTTCTAGGGACAGTGATTTATCTGTAAGTGCTGAACACAGTCATCCAGAGAACCCAGCTTTTGCACAAGGCCATCTCTGAGTTTGCTCATCTTTCAAAACAACTCTTGCTTATTTTCTGGGTTAAATGGTGTATGAGAAAAGCTGCCCATGAGCCTAAGATAACAGATTTTATCCAACTAAAAGTATTAGACTTTATTCAGTTTTGTAACATTCTTGGTATCTAAATTGAAGTAATTAATTTTCATTCAGAGAGTTTTTTCATTCCTACCAGGAACTAAGGTTACTTTACTGATAGAGAATTTCCTTGCACTGTACGTGAGATGTGGTTGACTTACCTGACATACTTAAAGCTGTGCTGAATTATCAAAAGTGCTGATAAACAAGAAATTAAAAGCCTTGATGTGAGCACAGACATAGAAACAACAGATGCTTGCATCTGTGTCTCCATACACCACAGTTAATGTATCCAACTCAAATGTTGAGTGTTCCATACTACAGTTTAAAAATGAATCTCCTTTTCTGTGATGTGATGGATCTTGATTTATAGATAACTTACATTTAAAGTATAAATGAACTTCTAGGCCTTGAGTGTTGTTGGTAAGAAGTTCATGGGCAACTGGAGCTCAGATCCCTGGGAAAAAACCTCCTAGCTTGTGTGCCCATTCAGTGGACTCTGTGCTGTATCTTATACTTGATGTAAACATTAGTAAATATAATCACTGTGTAGGTATTTGTATTTAAGACCTTGATTTTTGCTCATTGGTGCAATTAGGCTATAAATCAGTTAGGTGAGTGTGATTTCTAAGGAGAATAACTGACATCCTGTAAAGGAATGAAAGCAGACAGGTGTTTACTGTACTTTTATGCTGTAGATTCACTGTAGGAACCCAGTATTTAGATGACCTCGGGAATGTGAAGTAAAGATTTAGATGTGTGGAGTTAGCTACCTATTTATGGTTTAAAAGAGGTTTGAAGGGAAGTTTAGTTATTGGATGATTATCAAAGCAAAGGGAGCTACCCAGAGCTCACCAAGCACGAGTGTGTTGGACTTGTGTGATGATATAGAAGGACACGTTACCATGGAATGAGCAGGGGAGTGTTTGGTACGTTTTGGGCAGTGGTAGAAAACAGATGGCTTCTCCTTTTCCCTCATCCCAACCAGTGCTGCTGCATTTCACTTTCTGTCAAAACCGTGCTGTATTTTCCCTGAGGAACACATCTGCTCCCTTCTTCTCACTCTCTGTTTTTATCCTTTGCAAGCTCCATTTCAGGTACCTTGTTTAGAAAGCAGGTACCAGATTGCGGCCACTAAAATCCTACGTTGTTTCCCTCCACTGTTCTTTCAGGTATTTTCTTTTACAGTTGCCTGCGAGACCTCTCTGCTTTTATAACTGAATAGTTTTGAAAGGTAGCCCAGAGCAAATAAAAAAAAAATCATTCAGGGGAAAGCCTGTCTGCTGGAGCAGAGCGTGAGCACCACGTTGGCTAGATCTGCTGAAATCAGAATCAAGCCAAAACTTCTCAGGACTTGTGGGGCTACCCAGCAAAACCAGCATAGCCCCACTTTTCTTGTTGCTGGTTAATTAGCACTTTGTATGATTATTTTGATTCTTTGACTACATACAACTGTACCAAAAGTACCAAATCAGCAGAGGTCCGCTTGTTGAAAGACATTTTACAGTTCTGTTCCCAATACTGTTGTACAAAGCAGGAAGCTGGCTCCCTTCCCATGGGTATTTGTCGTTTCTCAGCTACTGGTTTTTTTTAGCTGGAATATGGCAATTTCAAGTTCCTTAATGCAGCTTAGGAGGAGCTGGCATTACAAATTCAATTCATAACTCTTCAGGTTATTGCACATGCCGAGTGCACCTGCAGCCCCTTTTTTTTCTGAGGGCTGAATACTCTTCCATCAGTCTTCGATAAAACTGTGCTTGGTAGACTTCAGTTTGAAAGGCAATGGTATCAACCTTTTTTTCTGAAAGAGCTATGCAAATTTTTTTTTGATTGTGCAGTCTTTTTCATTTTTACTTCTTATACTTCCCTTTCTTGCCATTCAAGTTGTTAGCTTTTTAGAGCTTAGACTGCTGAAAAGAAACAAGGTTCCTCCGAGCTGCTGACTAAAGAATAGCTTTGAAATCTACACCAAAATTATTTTTGCTTCTTTGATTCTGGAGTGATGGTTAATGAAGCAGTAGTGTACCCTGTTTCTGCCAGTATCAGTTCTGACAACTGACAGGCCAAGTCCTGCTCCAGAAAGACACAAACCTACAGGTGGGCATAAGTGATCAGAAATATGAAGTTGCATCTAACTTTTTTTTTCTCTACAATCTTGTCATGCTTAAGTAATCTTTTTGTCCATGCTTTGGAAGTCCTAAAAATGCACATGAACATAGTATTGTACAAACCTTAAGCGTCAATTTATTCTCAGTATGACTGTACGTTACCAGACTCTGTGGTTTGCAGGCTTGTTTTGAGCAAAAACAGTCTTGAAACAAAGCAAATGTTTTCAAAGCTAAGTTCCTAGACCTCCTTTTATTTTTATTTGCTCTCATCTCACTGCTTCTGTAAAGCATCTTATCATGTGTTTTTTTCTTTAAGCACAAGCTTAAAGTCACATTCTATTTAACCCCTTTCCCAACAGGGGATACTTTCCTGATTGAGTCCTGGCTGAAACCAGGAGACATTTCTGATAAGCTCAGCCTCCTACCCAAAGTTCAAACATGTTGCCTATGGTCCTTGAGTTTTGTTTTCATTAAAAGGCTGATCTGACCTGTGATCATCACAGACTAGAAGCAAGGATGGAAGATTTCCTTGTCTGCCTTCTGCCTTTGGTCTCTGGTTTTCTGAAGCGAACCTTCACTTCATAAATCCTGTTGGAGAACTGCAGACTGCTTCAGAAGCATTGATGATTGCTGCATGAGGTGATTGCCATGCAGCTGTTCCTGGGAATTTTCATGGTGTCTGTATAATTTGAAAATTTATTCATGTTTGCATATAGATGAATAGCAAACCAGTCTAGACAACTCATGGCATTCACAAATATAAAACATCAGAATGTGGTGAATAATTTTCTGGGCAAGTGATTTAGCCAGTTAGTTGAAAAATATAACTATACTTAAATTATTTTATTAATAAATTCAGGTGAAATTTTGGGAATTGTCTTAATTAAATAAAAATCATGAGCTTTTTTTGAGAAAACACTGCCTGTCAATGTTAGGTCTACAGTCATTCATGAAGAGCTTAGGTGTAGTTGCTAACATGGAGAAGGACAGCAGTAGCTGCATCATTATCCCTTAGTACTTAGGACACTGATATGGGATGTGGCTGATGGAGGTTGTGATGTTACCTGGACCATAAGTGGAAGACTAGTGCTCATCCCTGTCCTCCGTCAGTGCCATAGACACAGAGTTATTCCTGCTCTCTCTTTGACACAGTCAGCATGTAATAATTACATGCAAAGTGAGACAACATCAGAAAGGTGAAATGCAACAAGCCAGGAGTATCCAGCATCCTTATGGTTAGGCAATTTATGGCTTATTTGCTGTTGCTTCTTGTTGTAGCAGTATGTGAGTTTTAAATGGTATTTGGTAGCTTTTAGTTCCTATGGATGCTGAGATTGCTTGTGAGATAAGGGATGTGTTACCCACATGCTTTGAGAAGCCAGAATGTGGGAGGCCTTAAAAAGAAGAAAAGGTATTGTGGCTTGTTCCCAGTATGGGTATAATAAATCATGACCAGTCCACTTGAGAATCTTGATTTTAGTTTTATTATCATCCTACCAGTAAAAATAAATCTTCTTGTTGTTGTTGATTAAAAAAAAAGTCTAATTCTATTCATTAGATATCTTGAATACTAAACCAGCTTTTTCTTCCATGTCTTCTTACATTTGAAATCAGTTCTGTCCAGCATTTTGCTGCCCTGTTGGAAGGGAATCAGGAAACCCTGTGATCACTCCCCTTCCACAAACAAGCCTGTCTTTTTGGGCTCTTCACATTGACAGGTACCAGCCAGAATTAGCCATCACATGGTCTCTGATTTCAGCCTTTCTTACAGTCCTGTGCTCTGTATTGTATGCGTCCATGCAAAATCATATTTATGGCTAGTTTTTAAAGGTTAAATTATTATGAAGTGGAATTGATGGTGTAAATTTTAGTATGGCCACATTTTTTTAGGATGCTTATCTCAGGTGAAGTCACTTCGAATTTGTGGCTGTATACTTTTCAGCAAGAGACAGGCCCCTCATCTTCATGTATTGTAGAGGGAGTAAGTGAAAGGGAACGTTATACCTATTTTATGGAAGGGGGAGTGAACATTTACTCCTGTGCTGTCACTGACTCTATTCTCTGTATCTTCATCTTTGAGCCAAAGCTAATTCTCCCCTGAAACAGTCCTAGTGCTTCGTTTAGAAAGTAAGAAATTGCTTGTTCCTCTGACTCTGACCAAGGAATGTAAATGCCATGTGAAGGTTAAATGATTATTTTCTCACTCAGGTAATAAAATCACGCGATGATAAGGACTTGTATGCATTTCCATTTGCAATGTGTGATTATTTACTGATAAAAATCCGAACAAATCGAGTGACTCCTTTTCAGTTGTTTTCAATAACACCCACCTTGTCAGCACTCAAGTGTTTTAATTACTTCATAAAAATATTTAGCTTTTCAAAGCAAATGGTTGCAGCCTGTGCAGCCTGCCACACAACTCACCAGTGAAGCCTTTCCCTGGGAGGAGGTCACCTGTCGCTGCCTCCTACCTGTGAAGAGACTGTGACTTGTGTGCTGGGTGCTGTGGGGTGTACCACACATGAGCAGGGAGGTGGTTATTGCAAAGCCTCACAGACAGGTAGAGGTGCAAAAGGGAAATTTCCCATTTTGTTTTTTTTCCCTCTTCATATGCAGAAATTTTGGTATATATATGAATACTCAAAATAGACTAGAGATATAGTTGTTGCAAAGTGAATCATGGCAGCTCTGGTGTCTCAAATGCACGTCCTCTCCAAGTTGTTCAAATGGTATAGTTACAAACAAGTTAAATATTTACTCAGACTTCAGAAGATCCTCATTTTTGTCTTGGCAAATCATTGACATTTACTTTGTAGTCATTTTTGAAATTAATTTTAAAAGCTATTACAGAACCTGAGCGTTTTGTAAAATATCAAGTTTCTTTCCATCATGGTAGCAGGTGAAACTTGAAACAGGATCCAAATATACCCATGAAGCTTAAAAAAATACAGGTTGTATGCTGCCTACAGAAACAAACACACTAGCAACCACCTTCACAAAATCATTAGCCTCCTTTTTATCAGGAGTAGTGAAGGGGCCAAGGGCTCCCCAGTCTTGGACCTCAGAGACAGTCCTTGTTTTGAGGAATATCATATTGTGGCTGTAAATATTGAGGCTGATTGGCTTGCACTATAATTCATGCAAGATATCTTTATTGAAAAATTATATTTTAATTAGCAATATTGTGTTTCTCAGTTTCTTGAAGCCTGTGAATGGGAGTGAGGTGGTAGGAAAAGCAGGATGAATAGCCTTGAATTTGAATTTATACCAGGAAAGGAATAAACTCCAGCCTTCTCTTCGTCAAGCTAATGGGTTTTGCTGGTATTTGTGCCCAGTTTTTAACTGCTCTTTCAGGACACGTCCTTGGCAGTTCCCACTGGCACTGACAGGTTTTTTATGTAATATTTTACCTGGTCATTTGAATTAATTTCTGCTTGGAAAAATATATCACTTTAGTTAGAGAGGGAAAAAAAACCCAAACCAATCTTTTCATTTTTCACCTTCGCCTCATGATTTAGATACCAGGATTAGGGATACTAGTGGCAAATTATTTTCTCAATCACTTCACCAAACTTTCAACAACCTCCCTGAAGCTGCATAAAATAGCTTATTTATTTGAGTACTTCTTATTTATTTGCTTTTTCTTTTACAACACAAATCACAGACGTTTAATATGTGTATGGATTTTTTTGCATTTAGATTGAAACAGTGTGGCTGTGTGTCGCAGGTTAAGTATCATATGGTGAAGTGTAAAACAGGATGTGTCATTGAAATGCTAGTTAATCTGTTTTTCCCAGACCTATAATGTGTTCGAGAATATAATGCTCTTTTGTTGAAGTAATTCCCTGTAAGAATTTAAAAAGGATATAAGATTTTTGTCTCCATGTAGAATGTTCAGCTGGCATCTTGCCATGCTATTAAATACGGATTAGAAATAGCACTGAGGTATTTAAACATAATTCTTGTAACAGGATAAATAGCTAATAGCATTTGGTTTGCTGCTTGTGTTCTTGTGACCTGGTAATGTTCCCATTAACACAACACAAACACAGACAGCACAAACTCTGTAGGTGCAGCAGAAAGAAATTTGTTTTTTTGAACTAGTTGGTGTAAGATTAAGCCAATGATCTGTAACGAAGCAGCATTTCCCAGCTCTGACTTTCACCCATGTTTATTTAAAAGGCTCTCCATTTTCTTACACCACTGTGTTTTTTGAAAATAATCTTGAATCTTAAAATAAAAAGTGGGTAAGCATTAGAGGGAGTGATGTGTTTGAGGGCTGTGCATTTTTATTAATTAGCTGGCATATTTCTGTTGTGGTTAAAGAAGATGATGAGAATCTCTCGTCACTTTGAGGGGAGCAGAATGGGAGCACCTCTGCAGCCATTCCCCTTTGCCTCTGCTTAAAACCTTGTTTTATGAATAAACCACCTGGGATGTTTTTTTACAGGCAATGTAGATTTTGTCAGGTTAGATGGAGATTCTGTCCCGTTAAAAAAAATGGCTTCCAACTTGGAGGAGTGGCAAGGATTAGTTACACTGTATTGAAAAGTCTCAGTCAGTGTGCATGAGTAAGACACATGTAATTAATTATCATCATGTACTGATAAAGCAAACAAGTAGTGATGACTGAAAGTAATGCTATTGTGAGTGAGACCTAAACCAAATATAATTATTGAAATATGAGATTTCGTTGTATAGGAGAATGATATTCCTAAATTGGACATGATTAATTTAAAACCCACTAAATTGTAGCTGAAATTTTTCAATCTTTTCTAGTCACAAGTTTGTTTTCCTACTTATTTTTACATTTAATTTTCCTTTCCTTGCCTCTGTTCTTGCTATGCATAGTTTCTGGAAGCTTGCTTGTCACCGTCACTTAAATAAGCCTTGTAAAAAAAGAGAAAAATAAATAATAATGTGTTCATAAGTATGAATGGGATAAAGTGCTATTTCTTGAAATAATTTTCCAAGCTATTTTATGGCAAAGAGTAAACTGTCACAAACGGTTACTGTATTCATGCATTGTTGCTGAGGGATAGCCATCCAAAAAACAATAGAAAGGATGTTTACTTTGTCTTATAGTGTTTAGTATCTTGCCAAGAGAAGGCTGTGCATGATTGCTGCGCTGTGACCCAGAGATATCAGCCTGGGAAAATGCTGAATTTTGCCCAGCTCTCTACAAGGGCTCACCGCCCCTCTCCCCCTCCCTTGGTTCCCAGCATGGGTGAGCATACCTGAGCAAGAGTATGAGACAAGAAATCTCTTTCTCATGTGCCCCAAATACTGGGGTAGCTGCAGGAGGATTTCCCTTTCTCCGTCCTTGCAGCACACCTTAGGAAAGATCTTGCCCTGCAAAGAGCCTCCTTCAGGCAGAGCTGCATATAATAAGGCCTGGCCTTATTACTCAAACTATTAATTATCTAAATAAATTATTGCTGAGCTCGCAAAGCAGTGGATTCCTGTTTGCTGATCACTTTTGCCTTGTAACCATGTACTTACCATGCTGTGGATAGCAGGTACCTAGATGCAAGCATCCTTTGTGTTTAATTAGTTACCTTCCCATCACAAGAGGCAACAATGGTTTCACTCAGCACTTTCCCAGGTTATGCTAAATACCACAGTGGCTTTATTTGCAAGCCTGGTGTAGATAGCTGCAAGATATCTGAGGAAATAAAATAAATCTGTAATTTGCATTTTTCCTTTTTTTTTTAAGAGCACCTGTTGACTGCATTTAACTGGCCTGTGGAGACCCACAGCTGTAGCTGACAGTACCTGTGACAATGTGAAGGGCCTTGCCCAAGGCCAGCAACAGCAGTGTGTGTAAAAGAATTAGTTTACTTTTCTAAGATTGCATGCACACACAATTCTAGATTTCCATCTCTTTAATGTAAGTGAGAATGAATATTAGCAAAACCATAGCCTGTATAAATGTATTACAAGATTTTACACCTTCTAATTTTCACCTGCTCTCTCTCGTGTTTTGTTCATTTTACAGAATTATCATTTAACAGTTTATTTCTTCATAAGCTTTGTCAAAATTCGAAGGGCAGGGTGCAGGCAGACCCACTGCACAGTAGAAATACTGGACAGACAGTGATATTGAACTCAAGAGTAAATGGGTGTCTCACCTAAGCAACAGGAGTGAGTTTGGGTCTTTTGTTTCTCTTTATTTATAGAGTAACTGGGCAAAGGTAAAAAGGTTATTGCTACAAAGTTACTTCTTAATGAAGGAAAATTTCTTCCTATGCATCAAAAGCATTTAATTACTTACTAAGTAATTAAGTTAATTTCAGCAATAATTACTTACCCAGCAGACCGTGAACAAGTACATATTGCAGCTGAAGTTAGAATAAAGGAGGCTTTCTCTGCTCTGAAATGGCTGCTGGCGTGTAGAGGAGAGAGAGAACTGAAACCAGAGGAAGTTACAGCTTCAGACTTCTTTCCTTCCTGCCATCTAGAGAGAATTAGAATTTCCAGATGTATATAACCCCTTTAAGCTCTGACCACTGCTCACTACATAAAAGCAGGGTTGAGGGAAACATCCCATAAAGAAACTCCAATACACTGTTAATCCCTCATCATGAACTGGGGACCAAGAGTATTCAAACAACCATTTCTATAATTACAAAGAGCCTTACTGAATGTATGAATTATGAAATCTAATAAAACAAAATAATCATAGTAAGTTAACGCAAATACTGCCTGAAAGAAAGTATAGAGTAATTTCAGAAACCCAGCAGAATGAGAAAAGCCTTCATAATGACATTGTTATGAGATGTTATGAAATCTTAATAGTTGGCCAGTCTGGGAGACATAAATCTTGGTCAAGCTTCAGATGTTAAAATGTAAGTTAGCAAGGGTTTCATTATTTCTGCAGGTGGGAGTTCAGCCTAAACTCACATTCAGTGCCAGAAGACCCCTGCTTGAAGACAGAGCCCATCTTTTATTATCGGTAATAATATAATAGCCACATAAGTAATAATGAGATGACTACTCATGCAGTTGCATCATAAAAAAACACATTAGATGACTATATCTAAATTGCCATCCTGTTTGTAGGTAGGCACAGCCTTTAGCCTACTATTTGTAATCCATGGTCAAACAAAAAACATTTTTAATAGTGTTCTGTGGTCAGTGGAAGGTGTGCAGGTGAAAAATTAATTCCTTTTACTGCTTTGCACCTACACTTGGTTTCTTCCATTCTCTTTTCTTTGGCATCTCTTTTTGCCCTAGCTTTGGCTAAAATCCTTAATCTACACAGCATTTTATGAAAGACTTCAAAAAATCCTTTGGCATTCCCACATCCCTGCTAACGGTCTACATATAATTTTTCTGTTTGTTTTTTTAAGCTAGGAGCAGTCTTCTTGTCCTGTATTTGCACAGTGCTTAATTTATGGTGCCTAGATGCTACTATAAAGGTCTCTGTGAGGAGAAAAGGAAAACTGGGCTAAGCAATTATCTTATCTCAGGATCTCAGCCACACCTTTTCCATAGGTCTGTATTTGCATCAGTTTATTCCCTGGAGTTCCGCATCCTAACAATATTTTAAGGCAGGGCCCTTAAGATGTCATCTTTGTAGTCTGTTTTGGGGGTGGATGTAAACATCTCATGGGTACAAACAGCTTCTGATAGGTTTCAGCTGTTGATCTTGTTCTTTGTCAAGAGGATTGGCTCCGTACATGCTCTGATCCAGCAGTGGCTAACCCCAAGTTCCCAGAGCAGCTTCCGGGTGTTGATCTGGGCACTCAGCAACTTAGACCTGTCTAAAAGTTACTACTCGTTACCACCAAAATTTGGTGGCTCATAGTCTTCCAGGTATGCTCATATTTAAGTCAACTTGCCACTCTTTGACGGTATTATTTTACAGGTAGGAAACTTTTCCCTATTCATTACTATTGCTGTTCTTCTCTGTGGCATTCTGGTACCATGAACAGCTATAACTTGATTATCCACAATCAGGCCAGCTGGTGGCTGAGATACCTCCTGAACCATCCTGTGCTCCATCAGGCCTGAGCTGCTTGGATGTGCTCATTGTCTGACAGGGTGATGCTGCTGCAGCTGTCTTGGTTTTCATTTGGATCTTGTAGCTACCTCAAGGCTTGCGTCCCATTGCAGCTCAGACTCTGTTGCCATTTGCCGATGTTGTGTGAGGCTACTGGGCTGAGGAGAGGGTTTTTTCAGTTGTCATCCCTATGTTCCTTGCATTGCTCCTCATCCTCTGTAAATTGGGCAGTTGTGCCTGGCCAGCATATATCCATCCCTAGCTGTAAGCACGCACCAAACACAGTCTTAGCACTTAGATTTCCAGTGATTGGCTCAAGCCATTTTAAATAACATGCCATTTTGTGCGAACTGCTCTCCTGTTTTTCTGCAGAAGATGGTAACTTCTAGCACCATTTATTTTGTGCTGCTGGCTAATGTTAACACACGGACTCTCTGAATGGCCAGCAGCTTCCTACCCTCTCTGGTGTCTGGCTGGTACTTGCTGTCAGAGATTCCTTATCCATCATCTATTTCCTTTTTGAAGGAATCATTCCTCTTTTTTGAATGTAAACTCTGTTTGGCTGCTTCAGTTTACCGAGCAACACCTTTCCCTTCCATCATTGACCTGGAGTTTGGTTACATGCATTATTTTCACTTGGACACAATCAGTAGCATGGAATACAAAAGCATGGCTCTTGCCATTGTCTTGTCCTTGGAGTGATGTATGTGTTGTGGGCGAAGAAAGAGTGGGCTGCAAGGGACCTCCCAGTGGAGGATAGGTTCAAGTCCCTACTGAAAAGTATCAGATCTCATCTTGAGACAAAATGGTTTTTGTCCTCCTGTGCATGTTCATGCACCTGTCAATCCTGCGGGAAATCTGGTTTAAAATCTCTTTGCTATAATGGTTTGGATCTCTAATAATTGTCAGCTAGAAACATTCCTGGCCAGTTTGTACCCCTTTATTTTTGTTTCAGTATCACACCTAACTATCAGGGAAAAAATTATACTTGCACTGAGTGATCGTATCTTCCCTCGGTCTTTGCTTTGCAAGTCTAAACAAGAACAGATTTTCCTGTCCTCTGTTGTAAAATAGGTTCCTCATTTTCATTGTGATCTTAGCACTTGACTGAATTTGATTTAATATTCCACGTAGGTGGAGGACCAGAATTTTGCAGAGGGCTCTTCAGGACAATCTACAGTGTCACGTGCTGTGGCTTGAATGCTGCCTTGCCTGCATGGGAGTGCCAGGTTTGATGTAACCTAAGGCAACATCACTTTTCCCCTACAGCTTTATTTGGCAGTTGGGTACGATACACTGGGAATATCACATTCTGATCTGGTCTGGTTTTTTTGTTGTTTTTTTTAAGTTCTCTCAAGCTGATAAGTAGTCTCCAAAACTCTCTTTCTCTACTGACTAGAGACTTGATTTTTCTGGCTGACTCTGTGTGAGGTGTCTTCCAGCTTCAGTGTGTAACATAAGAATTTGTACCCATTTTCATTGCTTTTCTATTGTCTGAGCACTCAAGGTTGTCACTTCGCTGGGTATTCAGTCTATTCCAAAAAACCACTGTTTGTGCTCTCACCATTCATGCCTCAGGAGTTGCAGGTTCTATCTGCAGGTCTGGTTGTTATCATTAGATAATTGTCCAACATCTCTCTGGCTGAAACTCATTCTTGTGTTTTGTTGAAATGCTGTAAAGGACCTCCAAAGCTCTTTCCTGGACCAGTGAGCACTTTGATTTTTGTGAGGATAAGGAAGAGAACAGGAAGGCCAGCACATCGAGTGATTTGAACCACTTCTAGCTACCCTGGTGCTCTAGAAAATGTGCTTTTTGGTTAATCATATCCTGCAGTTTTCCTTCCTGCAATTCTTCCTGCACCTGACTTCAGTTTTTGTGCATCTTGCTGATCTGGGCACCTATCCTTTTTAACAGATCCTCTAACCTCAATTTGCAGGATGGATCACTGAGATGTAAATTCCACTGATACTTTGTTTCATCATTTCTCTGCTTTATTCTAACAAAAAAATTAAATCCACCTGTGCCTACCATGTGCATTTATATTTAGCATATAAATATTTAGCAGATAAAAAACTTCTAGGACTCATTTTTGTCTTTGCAGTTGTTGAGCCAGCTTACTCGCTTAAAAGTTACAGTCATACCTAAATGCATTGACTGATCGTGGTTTGAAAGAGGTAGAAGAAATGAAAGAAAGTGGAAGACATCCAGAGGCCCCATCCATTTTTCAGCCAATTGTCCAGATTACTGACTTTGCATGTCCTGTAAGATCTATTGCAATACATTGGCATGGTTTAGTTTGGATGGGTGGTCATGGGGATTCTTCCAGTCTTCCATTGGATGATCTCACTGCTGAGATATATCTACAACTACCCAAGCATGTGCTTGAGGAGTGGTATATGGAGTGAGAACTTTTCTACAATGTATCTGAAAGCTGCAGCTGTGGTAGTCTTTACAACCCTGACTTGGTCCTTCTTTTGTAGGGAGTGATGGGTAGAGAAGGGGATTGCTCCTGCTCAGGTGGAAAAGGGCCATGCTTCTTACTGAAGTGTAGTTCACTGTGGACACTTCTCTGATCGAAGACTCGGCTACTCAACTACTAGAAGCTGTTTGTGTTGAAAGGAGAGCATTCAGGGTTTGTCCCCAGTTGCATTTGAGTCAGCAAGAGCAGACTTCCAGCGTCAGCAGGAAAAAGGGGTCTTACAAATATCATGGTAGGAGAGGATAGTGAAAGTGAAGCCACTTCTTTATTCTTTAGAGAAAACATTTTAGGATACTTACTCTCTCATTCCCCTGAGTTCTTTTTTGTCTTAGCACCATAAAAAGAAAGAAGGTATTTTTAGCAGAATGTTTGTAGTTGCCTTTACTGTTGTTTTATTAACCTTAAGACTTAATTAAGGTTTAGGGCAAAAAAATTGTTACTGAACTTGTGTGTTCAAAGTTGTAATCCTTTAAGTATGTTTGGTGTTCTCTGAACCCTGTAATACCATTCAAGATGAAAGGTAGATGTTATTAATATTTCTAAATATGAAGATACATTTCTCTTTAAAACAAAAATCTACATGGCACACTTTTGATATCAAGGTGTTTATTTTGCTCTTTAAAGTGAGAAAAAGGGAAGGGGAACTTAGTTTTTTACCTGAAGAAGTGTCCAGTTGCTGTTTAATACAGCTTTCTCATTGAACTTCAGTATTGTCGATGTCACACACAGCAAAAGTCTACACTGACAAGTACCAAAACCACAATTTATGTGCAGGAATCTCAGCTACCAGCCATGTTTTAAGTATGAATATTTCTGATATTTCACTGAGAAATTAAACAGTAGCTGAAAACATCTGTTTCAAGCATTGGATATTAGCAGACAGGCAAAGCTACCTGACTGGAATAGTTATTGGCAAAATTTTTACTTTGTCCATAAAAATGTATTTTAAATTATGGATGCTTTATCTTAAAAGCTAGCCTGGAAGTAAAATTTCAGCATCTCAAGTACTCTCAGGAGTGCTGTTAGCAAAAAGCAAGGCATATTGCTACGAAGGTGGCTCCGAGGCAGAACCTCTCATGATGAGGTATACTAACGTCTGATGCTACCAATCTTTATCGCTCCAAGAGCAGAAGTTAAGATTTACATTTCAAGCCCAGTAGGTGGCATCAAAAGTTTTCTCTAAAATTCACGCTTTGGTTGTTCATTCCCTAGCCCTAGGACACAAAATGAACATACTACTTAGATAGAGAGAAAATTCCAGGTAGTCTGTCTCTTTGCAAAAAGCTTTGGTTTGAATATGACCTGATCCAAATGACATGCCTGTGGTGCTTCTGTGCTCAGCACAGAACATCATGTGTTATTATAATGCATTATAGTTGCCTTCAGTGAACCAGAATGACTTGTAGCTAATTTTTTATTGTATTCACAAGAAGTAATGTTGCCAATTTAGCTTTTTTTTTTCAGTGTTGTTATAGTATAGGAATCTGCACATACAGTGTAGCAGGCATCAAGAATGTAAAACATACTTTGTATCCTCAAGGAGTAGATGCATTTTAGAAAAAATTAAAACAATACATCTGTCACAGCATACTAACAAAACATGGTTATATCTAGAAAACAGACTTTTTCTAGGGTAGCTGCAGTCAAGCCCGTGTGCTTTTCAGAACCTATTGCTAAGGCTGAAAGAGGTCTTTGTGCTGGCAGGAGTATGGGAGTGCAGTCATACCGCTTCCCTCTGTCTTTCTGCCTGTGATCTTAAAAAAGTGCTTTTAAAAAAATGGCTTGAGTACTTCATGGTAATCCAGTCAGCAGTGGGATTTCCTCTCAGAGGTGAGGAGGAGAGGCACTGGGAGCTCCCTCCTCTTTCTCCTTGGCTATCATGCCGCCAGGTTCAACAGCAGTTCACAGCTGTGCAGTAGAGCAGGAAGCAGAGCTGTCTACCACAGGGGCCTTTCTTGCATCGTTTCTACCTGTAGAAAGCCCATGGTAGCTACTCAGCACCTCCTGCAGTCACGCTGGTGTTGCAGGGCTTAGTTCAGGGCAAAAGTCGGTGCTAGGAATGCAGTGGGCTCAGTTAATCCATGCCAGTGCATAACAAATGGGTCTGTAGAAAGAATTAAAGCAAGATAGTTGGTCTTGGAAGCTGCACCCAGCCTTAAAGTTGCTTCCCACAGGCGGCCCAAGCTTGCAAACTCCTTGTAGTTTTTCAGGCAGTAGTTTTGAGCGGGTGCTGTGGTTCCTACTCTTTGAGAGGAGATCAAATACATTAGAAGAAAAAGGAGAGGGGAGTTGTTGGTATGGTATGAGAAGGAAGAGAACACAAAAACTGCCTGATAGCTGAAGATCAAATAAGGAAAATTGGAAGAAAGTCCCAGCTCAGTCTGAAACAGCTAGTTCAGCAGAACAGACAGGGCAGATCCATGATGCTGGTCCCAGCTGGACAGTTCGTTGTCTCCCAGTAGGCAGCAGTTCTGCTCCACTTGTTGGGTAAACCTGCCTCTTAGCCAGCATAAATATAGGAAAGGGGATAACTTAGCTTCCTTGTGTTGAAGAAAGAAAATTGAATTGGAGTTTAGCTTTTGGAAAAAAAAAACTTAGGCTCCTTGTTCTCTTTTTCATTGTAGCTTCAAAGGGATTATATGATTACATGAAAACAAATAAAAAAAGTCTTCTCTGTTCCTTCTGAACTGTTTCTTCCATGCTTAGCCTTCAAAAGGAAACAAAAAGTCCAGGAAAAACAAATTCCAGTCATCATGATTTTGAAGGCACAGAACATTTGAGGTCAATAGGAGAACCTTAAAAAATCTGGTTCCTGAGATGTTTGGACAAAACTGTTACAAAACCAACTCTTACAACAGCTCCAGAGGCAGAGCAACTCCAGTTCAGAGAGGGCTTGAACTACTGGCTTTACACATGGTGTGTGACTCCTGGGTAAAGTCACTATAATTATCTTCTTGCCATGGATGAGGATGTGGAGGCAAATGATGTCTTCAAGACCATTCATAAAAGCAGAGCTACGGAATCAAGATGGCAGCAGCAACAGATCCAGAAACTGAATATCGTTCTTTTGGGACACACTTTAGTGTCTTGTGCGTAAGGTCTTGCTGCTTAGTGAAATTGGCCTGAGACATGGCAGTGTTCCTACCTGTGAGCTTAAGCAGTAGTGGAAAGAAGGGTATGAAGAGCTTTTCACCTTTCCCAGCATCTTTGAGTAAGACCTAGAATAACAACAACAGAAAAAAAATAGAAGACCAAAGGGAGTGGGGAACAGTGAAAAATGAATGAAAACAGGGAGTGTAGGCTAGTAATCCCATTAAGTAATGGCACGTGATTCTGAAGGACTGTCATAAGTAGATGCTGTCACTATATATGATAGCTGCCTAGGGCTCTGAAGGCTCTGAATGAAAGCTTCTATGCACAGCCTGACATTTTTTAACTCTGCAGCAACAGCTGTCTTAATTGTTTGATTAATGAACTTATTAAATCTCAGTATTACTGGGAAAAGCATACTGACCTCTCGACCAATCACAATTCAAAAGCAAATGTCACTTGTTCGAGACTCTAGTTAGCCATTTATTTAAGTAGCAGAAGAGCATAAAACCTATCTTTGTGTTTTAGGGATCTGGCCCACTTCACTCACAAGATCTGGATATTAAGAGAATGGGACAACAATTGCAGGTGGAGGCCAACTTGCAGCATTACCTGCAATTATGGCAGCATTTGCCTGGTTATTAAGATTATAACCAGTCTGAAAACATAATCCTCTATTGATTCAACAGCAAGAGACTACTGCTAACTTCAGAATTAAGATTTTACCCTCATCACCAGGCAGAACAGTGAGGAAGTGTAATTAAATTCTACACTTGCACCAAGAACAGCTCAAAGTTACACATCTCTGAGTTGTGCTGTGGAGGAAAATGCAGACAGTTTTGCACTCAGGCTGCAATGCCCTTAGCTGTGCTATCTTTGGTGGGTGTTAGTATGAGGACAGGCAGATCTTTTCCAGTTCTCTCACTGCTGCATTGTGAACTTGCAAAGTAAGATGTCAACACACAGTCTCGCTTCTGTAAAAAGGCCACCCTTCCTTTGTTCGAAGGTACATTATTGCACTATGATAGCGTAGTTCAGCTATTATTGTCTTGCTTGATGCACAGCTATAAATCTATTTCAGTGTCTTAGCTTGTGATTTTTGAGTGGCTGGTGTCATCATGACAGACCTCTTTGGAAACTTGAACAAGCAACTTTGGCATGTGACACTGATGCTTTTATGTCCAGTAGTAATTGTAGCTCCCTGGATTAGATGGGCTGAGTTAGAGGAACGAAGTTGTCTCCTGTAAGCCAAAATGCAAGTTGACATATCTGAAGGCATCTTAGCTAGCTATATTCACCCTGTTTTCCGCAGCAGACCAAAATACCCCTGTTCTGGGCTTTCAGCAAATATTATAGGAAACAGAAGTGTCTTTGAGATGCCAGGTCAAACTGTGTCAAGGTCTGAATCAGATTTGGTCTGGAAGCCTCCAGCTCTGCAGAACTTAAGGAGACCTGGAGGTACCCACCACCAGCCCTGGAGTGGCAAGTCTAGAGATCTGTCCTCTCTACCTCTCACTCAGAGCTCAAACCCCTGGCTTTCACATTTCTAAAGCTCCTTGTGGCTTACCACCTCTCCAGTTGTCCTTACCTGAATGGCTGCTACCTCCTTTACCACAAGACCTCAGCAGCCAAGGCTTTTACCTGAGAAATTCTTGAAGATCTACCTGTTGTTATCAGTCCATGTGCAGCAACCCTAGAGGACACAGCCCTATCTTAGCATGGGCTTTTAGAATTAATTTATATTAGTAAAATTGCACAAGTGGTTTCACAAGGAGACTGCTTAGATTTTCTACTTAGCCTGTGAGAAGGATCATGGCCACATCAGATATGGGGAAACACCCTAGCTCCTGTGAATTTATTTCCTTCTGTAAAAGCCAAGTACTTTCCATAACCACCAGAGGCAGTAAACCTGGGCAAACACCTCAGCATTTCACTAGGGACCACGGTCACTGTATCGTACAGAGCACAGATAAGATGGCAGTGCACTGCTAATGTCCCTTACAGGCAGCATGAGAGGGGAGACAGCACAGAATGTGAATGTCAGAAGTCCTTTGGACTTTGTCAGTGTGTTTAACACCATCAGCACTAGCCCATGGAAGCAGTAAAAAAAAAAATCAAGCAAACAATCATCTCAGTCATTAGAGTTGGCAGAGCATTGCTGTGATCAGTGATGCTTAATCCCCTATTTTATTCAGTGCCTCAGTGTTCAAATGATTTTTTCTGTGTGTGTGATAGGTTGTTAGAAACCGAGGGACATTAAGGTAGAAGTTAAGAGGTCGGCTGTTTCCTATTTTATCAATTGCAAAATAGAAAATCAGTAGTGCTGTGGTAAATTTTCCTCCTAAGTAGATATGTACATTAAAATGTTTGCACTGAGAAACAAGACAGGACATTGTCTTTGTAACATCTCCAGGACTGCCAGTCCCTCACCTTCCTGGCTGCCTATTTGTCATCCCAGCTGAGGACAAATCAGGACTCAGTGCCTACTTTGCACCTCTGTTTGTTATGATAACATGTCTTTCCTGAACTGGATCTCAGACTCTACCTGTGGATGTTTCCCCAGAAGAGCAGGCTGGGACTGCTTTGTAGGGCCATGTTCCATCACCAAGGTGATGTGGGACAAAACAAAGCAACAACCATGTTTCCTTAGCTCCAGCAGTAAAAGTGAAAAGGAGCCAGGCAAAATGTCAGTATTTAATGGCCACTGGAAGATAATAATTGATCAGGAAAAGTTCACCCCACTGTCGCTCTTGATCACATGGCTTTTCTTGACCACAGGGCTATCTGCAAAATTCTCCAAATGGTACATGAACCCTGCTGTGATAACTTTTTTTTTTAATTCCCTATCAAAGGCAGAATGAAAATATCAAATCAGTTGTAGGAACTGTTTTTCTGGACACTTGTTCTTTCTTCCACCAGATCATAGCAATCTTTTACTGTAAGATGATTATTTCACTGCCTTAGCTTAATGGTTGGAGTTCCTCTACAATAAACTGTTTAAGACACCAAAGCACAGGCTGCTGCCAGGTTGGGCTGCTGTCCCCTCAGTGTCCCACTCAAGGGGTTTCCCTGAGAGCTCATCTCAGGTGAACAGGTGGCTGTTGGCAGCACAGCTTGGGAGAGGGCAGTGGGCTGGGAAGCAGTGGCAGCAGCTCCACAGTCAGAGAGCACGGGACAGGTGGAAAGGAGTGCGCAGGAGACTCTTCCAGACACAGCACATCTGAAATGATGTTCCTGGCTGCTGCTTCTCTCCTGGCAGAGGGTAGCCTGTTGCTAGCACTGAGGGTTCACAGTAATACCCTTCACCCCCCCTTTTTCCTTTGCGGGTTGGTAAAACTTGACATAACAGGCAGGATGAGACAAAATGGTGGTGTCTCTATTTAGCTCTACTTCAAGCACATGCTAGCAGCATTTGTAGTCTCATTTTTACACAGTTGTTTTCTGTCTTGTTACTGTAAGCTGTACAGCACTGGAAAGTTAGTGCACTGAGTAGGAGGAAAAATACAATAGTAGCTTTTGACCAGCTTTCATTTTTGCCACCTACGAAACAAGGCTTCTCTAACACAGCAGTCCAGCTGTTTTAGCATTTCTAAAAGTTTTCATCCCCCAGCAGTGTTTAAGGCAATAGGCTATTGTGGATTTCATTGCCAAAGAAAGCCAGTGGTTGTTACAGTACCGGGGCAGAAAGCAGCAGAGTTATCAGAGAGGAATCTTTTGGGTTGATACGGAAAATCAGATCATTTATCAAGCCATAGGAGCATCCTTTGTCCTGCATCCCTCACGCTCCATGGCAGAAACCTGCCAGCTCCAGACGAGGTGCTCATTTCCAGACATAGAGCTCTTTGTGAAGGTGAGCATTGCAAAGCAAGCCAACGGCATTTGTTTACGGAGCACTTTTTACTATATTTGAGATTAATTTGATAGTGTTGAGGAAGGTGAAAGAGCAAGCAGAACTGGTTTCATTAATGTGTGTTGTTTGGTTATAACATTTGCAAACCTTAATGAACCACCCTATTAACTAAGTAAATGATACATCTGTTTTTTACTTCTGCAGGCTTGCATTTAATCTTAAGTTTTAAAACTGTGCTTTAAGAGAATCATATGATGGGCTTAAAAATTAGACCTCTGCTCTCTTCCAACACTGTTGCGTGAAGCCAGATAACCACTAGCAACTATACAAGACTTTGCCTAATTTTAACAAAACCTCTTAACGGAATGCAATATAAAGTACATATGAGTAATGCTTCTGTGACCACACAGTGAGTTACACCTCTTGTGCTCAACAGTAACACCTGGTGATTTGTTTAGCCAAGTCATTACAGGAGTACAGAGGAAGAGAGGTTAAGTGGCTTGGATAGGGCCACACTTAAGTCTTAAATGTGGGGCCCCTGGGTCTGTAGCAAGGAGGATTAGCCAGGTGGATGCAGCACTTGTGCTTCATTAGTCCTCAGTTCAGCAGGGTGCAGAGATGGGTGAGTTCAGCTTGAGCAAGGCTACTGCCGAAATTCCCTCCTTCTCCGGGGTCCCCACAGCTGTTTAGTTTGAAAATCTTAATTATTTGATTTATTCCATTTATTCCCTTAAGTGCTTTGGATGTCACAGCTCAATTTATGCTAGTAAATCTTTCTCTGCTCATTTCCTGTGATCATAAACTGATTTAAATTTGGTTTAATCTTGCAGTGACTTAGGTAGATTTATGTTCACATAGGCAAATAGGAGACTATTTCCTTCAGAAGGACTCCTACGATTTGAAGTTTGTTTACTAATTTATGGCAATATTGCATTTTAATGAACAACAACATCTCCAGGATGACAAGATTCTGCATCATATCTATGTGCATGATAGGAGAGGGATGTAAAGAAACTTTGCATGAAAATATGTATTAGTAGAGATGAGTAACACGCTATGTACATACTGGTAGCAGATCTGGGTTTTCTGCTTTCCTACTGCATCTATTATCAAAGCTTGCTCTCATCACAGATGTATGTATACCTTTTTTCTTTTAATTGTAGGCTGGCAGCGATGGGGAAAGTATTGGAAATTGCCCATTCTCTCAGCGTCTCTTTATGATTCTGTGGCTAAAAGGTGTCATATTTAATGTCACGACTGTGGATTTGAAAAGGTGAGATTGTAACCAGACTTCTCCTTTTCAGAACAACTTTTCTAAAACAATGATTTGAAAGGGTGGCTAGCTTCTTATATATTTGAAATGCGCACTATGGCTTGGCTTTATGTTAACAGTCTGGATGCTTGAATCCTCTTTATGGTTCACTAGTTGAGATTATAATCTGTTTTGCAGTAGGTCTCTGTAACAAAACACAGAAGATTTTGGGGTTTTTTAGAGCATTTCAGAGCATACTCAGATACAGACTGATGCTTTCTCACACCACTGTTATAAGGCAGCTGGCCTAGCTTTATTTTGTAAGAAACATGTAGCACAACCTAGTATTTTAAAGGTGAAACAGTTTCTTGCAGTTAAGTGTAGAAATTGCAACTGTGGTTCCTGTTGTGATTAACACCATCTCTTTCCTTGTGTTAGAAAACCTGCTGACCTCCAGAACCTTGCCCCAGGAACAAACCCTCCCTTCATGACATTTGATGGTGAAGTGAAAACCGATGTCAACAAGATCGAGGAGTTCTTGGAAGAAAAGTTAGCACCACCCCGGTACCGTATTCCTGGTTGCTTTTAGTCCCTCATAGACCTCGATGTTGGTCAGTGACCGAACCCCTTCAGTTTTGTTGGGATGGGCCCTCGATGAGCTGCATGTGTTCGAATTGCATGTGAGAGGCTCAAGACAGGAGGATCTGGTCAGGCTGCTGCAGTGCAACTTTCTGGGAGGGGTTACTTTGGCTGGAGTGAAATAGTGCTGAAGCCTGGCATCATGGAGGGGATGTCCCCTGCGTTGTCCCCATGATGCTAGCTGTGTTCCTCCCGCTGCCCTTGCCTTTGCTTGGAGATTACTGCTGTCCTACTGCAGTCATTCCCAAGGCATGAAATAGACCCCGCTGCAGCAAGAATGTGCAGAAGCATGTGTGGCGCTGCAGAAAGCCGACCTTTTGCCTCTGCTTGTGTTTGTCTGATGTTTCCCTCTTTGCACTATTCAAATAATTATGCTTCCCAGGAGGAGGTGGTTAGAAGAAAATGGCAGATGTGCTGAGGCTAATTTTGAGTGGTTGGCAGGGCCCGTCTTAACACAGCAGTGTCTGGGTTTCAGACTTTACCTTTTCCACCACAGCAGCTCTTCCTACCTCTCTTAAAACCCCACTGTCCCACCATTGGCAGCATCATGTTCCCTATGCACACACCTTCTCTCCCGTGGAACAACAGCCCCCTCCACAGTGTTCCCTTCTCAAGAATCTGAACCTGACTTAAACTAGTCAAGCAGCTGCTTCCCTCCACTTTTCCCTTCTTACCAGCCCCGGGCAACAACAGCTACTGGGCTGGCTACCCTCAGTTTGCTGATACACCAGCAGGTGCAGATGAGGAGGCTGGGAGGAACAGCAGCTGGAGTAGGGACTTTCCCTCTGCTCCTCCTCATGGCAGGAGCCATGCTCCATACAGCTTTACATTCATCAGAGGAGACCTGGGAGAGGCACTGGACTGTTTGGGCGGCATTTGCAGCATAAACAGTCATTTCTCATCTCCCTCAGGATAAGGAGGTTATCCACATGGTGTAAGTATGGTTTAAGTTCACGCTTGCTAAGTGATTTTTAGTTTAGAATGATTCCCTTTCAGTGCTCTGTGGCCTTTTTGTGACACTGCAGTGTAAATAATGTATTTAATGGAGATGAGGATAAAGGCTAGTTTTATAACTGCTTTTTCATAGAATCATAGAATCATGGAATCACCAGGTTGGAAGAGACCCATTGGATCCATAGTCCAACCATTCCTATCAAACACTAAACCATGTCCCTCAGGACCTCGTCTAGCCGTGCCTTAAACACCTCCAGGGAAGGTGAATCAACCACTTCCCTGGGCAGCCTATTCCAATGCCTAATGACCCTTTCTGTGAAAAACTTCCTCCTAATGTCTAGCCTAAATCTCCCCTGGTGGAGCTTGAGGCCATTCCCTCTTGTCCTGTCCCCTGTCACTTGGGAGAAGAGGCCAGCTCCCTCCTCTCTACTACCTCCTTTCAGGTAGTTGTAGAGAGCAATGAGATCCAATTTTTGTTTCTTTTCATTCCTCAGGTATCCCAAACTTGCACCAAACCACCCCGAGTCTAACTCTGCAGGAAATGATGTGTTTGCAAAATTCTCTGCCTTCATAAAGAACCCAAGAAAAGATGCTAATGAAAGTAAGTGCTGCACTCCTTCTGTGGGCTCTGGTAGTTACTGAAGGAAATTATTGCTATACTATTCTAGACCATTCTGCTGGACATACTCCATTTACAGCTCAAGTTAAACAGTCATTTTCCAGATCATAAAGGCTGCGGAAATCTGTGACAATTCTGTGACTTATTTGAAGATTCCTGAAGTTAGTTTATGCAAATACCACTGTAGCATTGACTCCAGATTCTCATTTCTTCAGCTCTCAAGCCTGTAACACTGCACCACCCCCACAGCTCTGCTAAAAGCACAGCCCACTTGAAATGAACTCTTACCTTTCTACTCTATTGCTGTAAATAATGAGGACTCTAGCCCCATGGCACATCTCTCTAGAGTAGGACCCTCACTACTACCATGGATTAATTTATTTTTGCCCCCCAGCTCTCAGTCCTTTTCCCCCTGCTCTTCCCTTCTCCTCTCTCCACAGTGGCATGAGGGCACCACCAGCCCACAAAAACCTTAGGCAAGCCTTGCCAGCCCCTGCTGCCCCAATTCCCACTCCTGTGTGCTCAGTCACTCTGCTGAAAAGCCACCCTGCAACAGCACACACCATGGAGGTGCTTGAGGAGCCATTTCTGGAAACAGAGCCCTAGTCTGTTTTTTTCTCAGAACCCCCCCTTTAGCTACTTAAAGCTCTTATCCAAGCATTAAGTTTTAAGCTTAGGATAAAGGAATTGCAGGAGTTGGCATGGTCTGTGAGCTGGGATGGTGCCAGGAGACAGGATGCAGGAGTCTCCTTTCTGCTTGGTGTCGGAGAGACCTTGGTACAGGCTTGAATGACCTTTTTATTGTCTTAACCTAGATTTGGAAAAATCTTTGCTTAAAGCCCTGAGGAAGCTGGACAACTATTTAAACAGCCCCTTGCCTGATGAAATTGATGCTTACAGCACTGAGGAGATCACTGTTTCCAGCCGGAAATTCCTGGATGGAGATGAGCTCACCTTAGCGGATTGCAACCTCCTACCAAAGCTCCACATAATCAAGGTTTGCATTTGCTTTTTAACTTTCTGAAGGGAAAAGTGGCACAGAACCTCAAGTGCTTTTCTAAAAGGAAGAGGCATCCTTTATCTATTCTGAGGCCTCACAGTAGCTGTACAGGGACACAATGCTAATGCAGAAGGCCATTTCATTACAGCCCAGCTAGGCAGATCTTCAGATTGATGACTCTGGAGCTAGAATATCTGGTTTCATATCTGGGCTGTGCCTGCACTCGCTAAGCTGCTTACAAGTATTAAATGAATGTTATATTCAGTGCTGTGGAGAAGTGCTTTCATTTGCATTTCATATGCAAATTACCATGGATCAGTAAGGTTAAGTTATTTTGTCCATGCCAAATGAAGAAACCAGCAAAAGCTGAAATTTGAACCTCTCATCTGCAATCCAAAACTCTCTTGCTTTGCAAACTATCCCCGCTGGTACCAATAATGCCAGCATGGTAGCCACCACCCACTGCCTTCCAACCAAGGCTTCTAGTCTCTTCTTGCAAGGCCATGGAACATCCACACACAGCTAGAAGTCCCAGTGATCAAGATGTCTGGGTGTTGTCACAGGCTTTCCCTATTCTCCTCTGGAGCCAGCTAGACTCTGGAAGAGAAAAGATCACATTGGAAATTCATCTGTTTTTTTTAAACAAATAAGGTCATTTCAGAAAGTTTCCTTTTTGACTGCTATTGTCTTAGAGGAGGAGTGGATTGAATTGCTTTCTGACACCTCTAGAGTGAAACCTTTCCCCTGAGGTGTCCTGATTGATCCTATTCTAGAGAGAGCAGCAAGGGAATGACCCCTTTCCCACGCCCACGAAAAGCTCAGACAGTGAAGTTCTAAAGGTAGCAAAGGTCAGCAGAGCCAGTACAAGTAGAATCACCTTATGTCAGGTGAATGTCTGAAGGATGATAAAGGATGAGCATCACACAATCCCTGCTGGCCAACAGGAAGGTGTTAGGTACTGGCCACTAGTTGTTTTCCTTAGCCATTTGTAATTTAGTATTTTAATTCAAGTTTTTCCTTTCTGTTTCAATGAAAATATTGAAGTGTGGGTCAGTTTATTGCTCTAATATTGTTCTGTTAATTCTGGTTTATGTTAGCACCTTTGCTGTTTCAAGCTGTGTCTCTTCCAGATGTAGTCCACTGGTCCTTGTAGCATTGCATAGTTTTAGTAGAATATTTATACTAAATAAAACCTTCTAAGCACGTTAGCTGATTAGATTGTGTTCTTAATGCCCTGTCTTCTCTTTTCCTTTCCTTCTTTCCCCCCCATAGTCTGTTGCATATAGCAACAGACTTAAACATTGAATACTAAAAATGTGCAAAAAGATTAGATTTAGTCATTTTTGCAGATCATGTGTGTAATGATATTTTTATTTTTTCTTTCAATAAAAGGTTGTTGCAAAAAAATACAGAAATTTTGATTTTCCACCTGAAATGACAGGGATTTCAAGATACTTGAACAATGCGTATGCAAGAGACGAATTCACAAACACTTGTCCTGCCGATCAAGAAATTGAGTATGCATATTTGGATGTTGCAAAGAGAATGAAGTAAACAGAAGATGCCTCCGCTTTTTATTGCTTCTGAGATTTGGATGGGCACCAGACCAGATTTAAAAAAAAAAATGCCAGCTTACACCGTGCGGTGTATTTTTAAGTTCTGCTTTTGGCCAATCCTTTTATAATGATTGTATAGCATTATTTGCTCATTCTTAAATTATATATGTATATGTTTGTGTGTCTGTACAGATGTATGCACACGTGAATATCTGTTGTGCACTGCAAGTTAAAGGCATCAGTCCCTGTTAAAGCAATTGTTGAACTTAGGGAACCAGTGTAGGTCACACAGTTATAGCAATATTACAGACTTGCGACTTATGCTAAATCGCTGAATTTTGAGAAGAGATAGCCCTCTTTGTAACACACATTTAACCTGTCATTACTGCTGCCTCTGATCTCTGTTTCACAGTTGTTGCCAAACTTCACAGTTACTGGGAGGGTTTCTGTTTGCTTCTCTGTGAGCCTCAGAGTGCCAGAAGCCACCAGCTGGTGGCCACTCAGCACCCTGGTTAACCCAGGAGGGAGGCAAGTTTGTAGGTGGGACCATCTGCCGTCCCAGAAGCCCTCTCCTCTGTGCTAGAGACCTGCAGGGCAGGTCAGCAAAGGGCAGGTCCTTTTCACATTGTGAGTCTTCTTTGGTACTGAAAACAATCAATCCTGCCTTCTCCTCTCTCAGGGCTGCATAACCCATCAACTTCCCTCCTGGTGCTCCCAAAGAGAGAAATAAGACTGTCACTGGCCTATGGGCTACCTGAAACCAGATATTTGACAGGTGAGGAGGGAGAGACTTGTTACTGTAGACTGAAGAAATGGGTAAACATCTCTTCCCCCCAGCTACGGATGCAGGATCTTTCCTTGTCATCCTTCCATGACTCTCATTTGGTTTTGGAAAGCAAAAAGGAGAAGGTCTAAGAAGGAAATAATCCTTTTATAGTTCCTTTTCCTGGTTGAATTCCAGCATATTGCCTTTTCCAAGGCAGCTGTTAGGATTCTTCATTGATGAGAGCTTTACAGCTGATCAAATAATTATCAGGAACCACGCAGATCTACCTCCTGCCTTAGGCAGAGGGTGGATTAGATGGATCCCTTCAGCTGTGCATGATGATGTCTGTGTTCAAGGCAGCCAGTACTGGTGAGAAACACGCTCTATAGCCTGGCAGCAGATGTCATCTCATACTATTAGAGATGTATGGACTATGAAAAGTGATGTTCACAGCTGCTGTCTGCTGAGCAGGTCCTCAGCAAGCCCATAGGAGTAGAGCTAGTGCAGTGGTTTAGTCACAGGGTCACCTGAAAGTTTCCTGCTGATAGATTTTGCCTGCATGTACAAAATAGATGAGAAAATGGCTAAAAATAGCCTTTGCAGCACCTACATCCACATAAAGACTGTTATAGAGTAGTCGTTCCTCCTTGTCCATGTCAAATGTATTCTTGCTTTCTAACAAAGCACTATTACTTAACAGTAATAGTTGGTTTCAGATTTATGTTTTCTGCGGTGTCTTCATCTTAAACACTACACAGTTCTGATGCAAATAATCTGTCATCACAATTATTTGTAAGGAGTGTTAAATGCACAGGTTTTGTTTGCCTTCAGTGAAAACACCCTCAATTGTGAACTCTCACCTTGGGGTCAATAGCTGAGCAGTCACACATCACATCTTACTAACTGTTACTTTGTATTTTAAAATTCATACGTATATATATTTAAAAAGTATAAAAATGAAATCTGTATAAGCTTTTCATATGCCTTACAAATTTAAATTTAAATAGAATATGCAAATTCATAAGTACTTTTTGTCTTTATTTCTTTGGTAATTTCCCAGTAAGATGTGTTCCAACAGTGGCCTGGATTTTAAGAAAGAAGAGGCTGAATTTCACTCAGCTTTGATTTTGGAGGAATCATATATGTTGCAGACCTGCAGTGAGATCTTGGGAGCAACACATACTGGCTGTGCCCAGTACTGATTAATAGGAAAACAAAGACTGCAATCCTGGCTTGCCAAGCCATCTAGCACAAACTGTCCCATGTCCTTGCTGCTTTGGGGCTACCCGTAACTGGTCTTTGGGAGATCCACTTGGGGTGATCGAGAGCGATGGGGACTGTCCATGCTGCTTGGCAGCTCTTGCAGTAATCCAAATGCATAAACCTACTCCTGGCCCTTTCTTACTTCTCACCATATGCAGAGTTGTGGTTCTTTATCAATAATCAATAAATAACAGAGAACCTGGGTTATTCGCTGGCCCTGAGAATGTGCAGCAATGTGTGGTTCACATCCGTGTGTCTCTTTTCTGCCTTCTGGAAACAGGGTGGCCATGCAGGTTGTGAGGAACAGTACTTGTCTCCAAATCAAGCCTGGACACTGGTGAGAGTAATTCTGTTTAGCACAGGTCAGAATATTTGTAATGAAAGTCCTGAGGTCAGTGGAGATGAGTGGAAGTGTGCATGTGAAAGCACTAAAGGAAGCAGAGCAGCAAAGGTTAAAAAAGGCTAATTGCTACAGGGCATTGTAGAAGTAAGTTATTTCAAAGGACAGATAGCAAGAAGGCAAAGAACAAACTGAAGCCTCAAGCTAAGGTAAAGAGATGAGGTGGAGCAGAAGGGGAACCAGAAGACAGCCCGATAAAGAAAACAACAGAACAATGGGAAGCAGGAATTTTGCCTTTGACTTAAAGATCTTTACACATCCCTAGGGGGTATAAATGGCACATCCAGAAAAGTTTGTTGTCACCAGCAAAGAACCCAAGAGCTGTGCCAGGACCTGACAGCTGGTGGCACTGGCCTGCCTCCTCACACAGACTGTCCAAGTGTGTGTCTGGGCACAGCTGAACCATGAGACACCAAAAGTGAGTAAAATATGTCACATTTAGAATATACATCACCCTTTTCTTCCATAAGGTCCTACACCGGCTTCCTGTCCCTGGATCCATGGTAGCAACCAAGTTTGGCATGGCCCTGCCTGCCTTCCCCTACGCTAGTGTCAGTGTCTGGGGTTGGCTGCAGCTCAGGAGATGGTGTGCCAGGGCTCAGCAGCAGCCCATCACCATTTGTACTACTGACTGAAAAAAGCAAGACCTATATCTGCATGAAACACCATGCTGCTTTGTGTTATGCCCTTGTTTGCAGTTTATAGACACCATGAAACTTCTTTTTGCCTCCAAATGACTGAACCTTCTTTGTCCTGTCCTCTTTCTCAAAGGTTTCATCAGAACACATGCCTGCACTTCCAGTACTGTCAGGTGAAGGGAAAAAATGCTTCAGACACTCAGCAAACACAAGTGGGGTTTTTTAAAATAATCTAATATTGCTTGGAAGGATATTTGATTAAATACTTGTAGTCACTGATAGTTTTGAAACCTAATGTTTTGTAGTTTCCTTACTCCTTTTACTCATGCAAGAGAAGTTCATGGCTCCAACCCTTCATGATGGATTGTTGGGTGCACATGATTCTTCCTAAACTAGCACATTATGGTTGGTATTTGCATATTTACAGCAGCACAGAGGGAAGATATGGGTAGAGAAGTCACAGAAATGACCCAGCATATCAGAAAACTGTAGTTACTTCATTTGTCCTGGGATGGGGTGAGCTGAAGCGTCCACACAACTCCAGAGTAAATGAATCTCTCTCTCCTACACATTTTGAGTGTTTGAATCTGGCTCTTCTTAAAACACATAATTTTAAGAAAATAACATTGTCCACATTTGAGTTATCCTATTTTTAAAAGACTATTGAAAGGTTGTTTTAAAACAATTTACTGGAGAACAAATTAGATAAGATAAGGAAGGAGAGAAAGAAATCTGTGGTGTTAACAGTACTATCAGCTGTTTGAATGGCCTTGACATGCAATAAGATGTAATATCTAGACAGATTTGTAGTTCTTGATCCCATTCCAGGGCAGAGATCAAATTCCATTACTTAAAGGCAAATTTGTAGACACAGAGCTACTGATTCCCAAATGCTTACTAGCATAAGTAGTCTTCTGTGTGGTGTTGATGTACAAAAAATGTTTTTATTCTAATGTTAAATACAAGGTTTTTGTGTCGCTTTTAAAATACTTACTATGCACAAGGCAAATATGGTCAGACAGTTTCTTTATTAATTGCTTCTCAACCACTTGTGTAGGAAAGTCTTCAAGATATGAAGGTTTCTTCTCAGCTTCGGTATCTTATTCTTTATCATGATGCATCACCTTGAAGGTTAAACACGATTTGCACCTAACATAGTATTTCCAAAAGCAAGCTGAAATAAAATCAAATGCAGGGTAACTAACTGTAACATGTTTCTCCCCAATGCATTATTTTTTTTAAACACCTTCAAAGCGATGAAAAAGATAGAAACCTCATGAAAGCATGTTAGTATTCCTCCTCTGTATCAACATGCTACTTGTTTGAGTATAAGCAAAAGTCTAAATTTCACAAACCCCTTAAAACTGGTTGAAGTTTAGTTAAAAAAACATTTTTCCTAGGTTTTTAGGTAGATTATTTCTAAGCTGTAAAGAATGAGTAATCAGCTGCTAAGGTGAGGCATTATCCTGGAAGTTCAAGTCAACAGAAACTATCCACAGCATGGTACAGCCTTCACTAGGTTAGCAAATGTTGCTTTTAACCAGCCACTCCAAGCACTGCTATCACCTAAATGCTGCCAAATACCCTGGAGCCCCTCATAGACCCTTAAAAACTACTTAAAGGTTCATAGTAGTTCTGTGGCCACTCACAGTGACTTTACAGATCACACAGGAGCTGCTGCCCTGCAAACTCAATTTCCTGGTGGGAGATCCCAGAGATCTGTCAAGGCAGATGTTTACGACACGGCTCACTGCTATGTTCTCCTGTCGGCAGCCTTAATTGGCATCATATCCCTGAACTACTCTTAGTTAAATGGTGTGACAAAGACTCAGATACAGGCTCTGCTCCGGAGCGACTGGGTAAAGCAAGACAGCTGCTAATGCATGGCTCAGACCAGCGTTCAGTTTTCCTCCTCTAGCAAACAGCAATGAAGTGAAGGAGCAAGGTTTTTCCAGGTCCTGGCCTAAACTAGACTCTTACTGATTAACATAGTTTTAGTGATGAGCAGAATGCAAACAGAAAAATCTCTTCTGGAAATGAACTAAAGGAAACAAGAGTCTTATTACAAAATTTGATAATTGTTCAACTTTTTGATTAAATCAAACCAATAAGCTGAAATAAAAATAAATGTTCCTTTTGAAATACTGGGGGTTTTGTTTTTCTATCATATCCTTCCCTTTTATTTTAATTTTTTTTTTCACTGGTGAAAGGGGGAAAATGAAAAGTAGTAATGTTGGATAAGAAAAACGCCACAGAATACCAAACCTTGGTTTTCAACTCAAGATCAGAAAGTAAAACAAGAATTAAACCTATATCTTCTTTTGTTGAAAAATATTTGAAAAGTTCTTTTCATCCAACTCCTTGTTCTTAATTTTGAAAACATTTAGAGCAGTATCAAGCTACTGAAAATTTAATCCCTCTGAAAAGATATGCACTGAAGAGGATGGGTCCCGAGAGGTGAAAACTCTTGCTCCTTTGGCTGCAAATCTTCCTGCTCACTCCACTATAGGACACTGAAATAGTTGTAAATTGCTCCAGGNCTCAGGACCTCGTCTACTCGTAACTTAAACACCTCCAGGGAAGGCGAATCAACCACCTCCCTGGGCAGCATATTCCAGTGCCTAATGACCCTTTCCGTAAAAAACTTCCTCCTAATCTCTAACCTAAACCTCCCCTGGCGGAGCTTGAGGCCATTCCCCCTTGTCCTGTCCCCTGACACCTGGGAGAAGAGGCACCTGGGAGAAGCCTTCCTGAAAGCTGCTCCTCTGCTGGTGTTGGCAAACCCAACGAGCTCACAGTGGACGTGATTTGAGCTACACTGAAGACCTCTGCCCATCTCCTATTTCACTCTCCTACCTCATTCTAGATAAAGCATGTGCCTTGGGAACTGTGGTAGCAAAGGCACACTCAGATAATCACATCAATGGGCTGATAAAACAGGCAGCCTGCTGAACCGCAGCTGCTGTGGAGGTGAGAGCAACTGCAGCAGCAAACCATGTTGCTGCATCCTCCTGAAGATAACTGATTAACTTGGCTCTGCAGGCTTGTGACAGTGTTCCGACTTGATTTAGCAGTCCAAAGAGCCTAAGTTACCCTGTGTTTCTTCACCAAGATGATGCTCTGCTTATGTGAAAAGACTCTGCTTCTCAGCAGAGCAGGGGTATCCACAGTAGGCTGCTTGTATCATGCAGATACTCCCCTAATACCATAGGAAGGTGGTTCTCACTGCTGTAAGAGTTGTTTCTAAATAAATGTGGGAAGACTGAAATGCTTTCATCTCCATCCTCCTTTTCTTAATACAAAGAGTGGATTTCTTGTCGCTGGCATAAGTAGCCTCTACTTAGGGCACGCAGAGGAGCTGCTCACTCAGGTCTCACGCCAGCTGGGGCTGAGTGCACACCTTAAGCTAGAAGGGCCTACAGGGGCCCAGGCCTACAGGCCTCCCAGGGCCTACAGAAATATCCACCAGAGGGGATGCAAATTCAGTTGGTCCTACAGTGTGACGGGCAAGTGAAGTGAATGTCTCATGTGCTTGAATCCCAGGGCCAAGAATAAGGAGATCACCCAAGGACGGCTTTGGGCAAGACTGAAGGATACTCAGTGTGCAGAAAGAGGGACCAAGTTGTAACAAGCTCCAAAACATTACTCTGCCCACTTCAACTTATGTAGTTGTTTTTTGCTTGCTGTTTGGCTTTTTAAAACCTTCCACTATATCAAATATGTGTTACACAATGTTGAGATGCTGTTGAAGTGAAGTACATCCATCACTATCAATCTTTTCAGCTGCAAAAATAATGAATTAGACCTTTGGAATAATAAACTGACTTTAAAAGGTGTGACAGATGGAAGAAGTAAGTGTTCCCTCTTCTGTGTTGCCTGCTTCTCTGTATGAGCAGAAGGCTAATAATTAATTACAAATCATAAAAAAGAAAAATGTGATGGGATTCTCACTTCCATTCTGGACTATGAACTGCTAGTTAGGTAGTAAATTACTGATTTATATACCTACCAGGAACATAAATTCAAAGCACAGGAAATAGGATAGACAAGAAGGAAAAAGAGACATAGAAAAGAAGAAGATGAAAGAAAAAAAATTAAAAATAGGAAATCTGAGACAAGGAAATGGAAACATTCTGAGTAATAGGCAGTTTGCACTGCAGGTATCCAGTATAAACAATGTTTTATCTATGCGCACACGGAGTGTCTTTAAGGTTTGCACTCCTCTCAGACAGAATGTAAAGTCCATCTTTCCATCCATCTCTGAAGAATATGCCTTTAAGAGTTCAAGAACAATACTTTACTTTGTAAGAAATTACATGATCAAAATAGAAGTGGGAGAAGTTGTAAATGGAACACTCCTCCCCAGCATTTAAGAACTTGCCATGAAATTATATTATAAAATCTAATTGAGGATCAGTCAAAATAATTCATCTGGATTAAAAACAACATCTCATTTGTAAGGATGACATTTTAAAAGGTTTGAAAGACAGTTAAAAATGAGATGTCTTTTAAAAAATAATCTCAAAAGATTTCATGCCAAAAAAATGTTGAAACTCATTTTGTAGCCAGCTTCCTATCCCACCCCTATTGCTATAGTGTTTGAATGTCTCAGAAGTATACTTACACCAACACCTTTGTCACAAAAGGAAACCTGTTATTCCTATTTCATACTTATCACGGGGAGGACATGGATCTGTTAGAGCAAGTCCAGAGGAGGGCAGGAAGACAATCTGAGGGCTGGAGAACCTCCCTATGAATGCACACTGCAAGAGTTGGAGTTATTCATCCTGGAGAAGATAAA
>WAAB01016960.1:0-30345 GCA_013389865.1 Piaya cayana | reverse complement strand
GGGGAAAATGAAAAGTAGTAATGTTGGAGAAGAAAAACGCCACAGAATACCAAACCTTGGTTTTCAACTCAAGATCAGAAAGTAAAACAAGAATTAAACCTATATCTTCTTTTGTTGAAAAATATTTGAAAAGTTCTTTTCATCCAACTCCTTGTTCTTAATTTTGAAAACATTTAGAGCAGTATCAAGCTACTGAAAATTTAATCCCTCTGAAAAGATATNGGGGAAAATGAAAAGTAGTAATGTTGGAGAAGAAAAACGCCACAGAATACCAAACCTTGGTTTTCAACTCAAGATCAGAAAGTAAAACAAGAATTAAACCTATATCTTCTTTTGTTGAAAAATATTTGAAAAGTTCTTTTCATCCAACTCCTTGTTCTTAATTTTGAAAACATTTAGAGCAGTATCAAGCTACTGAAAATTTAATCCCTCTGAAAAGATATGCACTGAAGAGGATGGGTCCCGAGAGGTGAAAACTCTTGCTCCTTTGGCTGCAAATCTTCCTGCTCACTCCACTATAGGACACTGAAATAGTTGTAAATTGCTCCAGGTAATGAAGCCATACTCAAATGAGAGGCTACAAGGAGTCAGACCACACACAGGTTGCAAGGAGGATGCTGTGTGTCAAATCCCCCTGAAAAAACATGCAGGCCCTCTGTGCTTCACACATAACTGCTGCAGCAGGTAGAGCATTAAAAGCCCCCCTGTGCCCAAGTATGTGACTAGTAGACTGCAAGGCAATAAGAATGTGTCCGTGAAGTAAGAGGATTCACTATAATACCTTGTGATGTGGACAGAAAGTCCTACCACTGCATCAGTACAAGCCTTCACAGAATCACAGAATCACAGAATCACCGGGTTGGAAGAGACCCATCGGATCATCGAGTCCAACCACTCCCACAAAACACTAAACCATGTCCCTCAGGACCTCGTCTACTCATAACTTAAACACCTCCAGGGAAGGAGAATCAACCACCTCCCTGGGCAGCATATTCCAGTGCCTAATGACCCTTTCCGTAAAAAACTTCCTCCTAATCTCTAACCTAAACCTCCCCTGGCGGAGCTTGAGGCCATTCCCCCTTGTCCTGTCCCCTGACACCTGGGAGAAGAGGCACCTGGGAGAAGCCTTCCTGAAAGCTGCTCCTCTGCTGGTGTTGGCAAACCCAACAAGCTCACAGTGGACGTGATTTGAGCTACACTGAAGACCTCTGCCCATCTCCTATTTCACTCTCCTACCTCATTCTAGATAAAGCATGTGCCTTGGGAACTGTAGTAGCAAAGGCACACTCAGATAATCACATCAATGGGCTGATAAAACAGGCAGCCTGCTGAACCGCAGCTGCTGTGGAGGTGAGAGCAAGTGCAGCAGCAAACCATGTTGCTGCATCCTCCTGAAGATAACTGATTAACTTGGCTCTGCAGGATTGTGACAGTGTTCTGACTTGATTTAGCAGTCCAAAGAGCCTAAGTTACCCTGTGTTTCTTCACCAAGATGATGCTCTGCTTATGTGAAAAGACTCTGCTTCTCAGCAGAGCAGGGGTATCCACAGTAGGCTGCTTGTATCATGCAGATACTCCCCTAATACCACAGGAAGGTGGTTCTCACTGCCGTAAGAGTTTTTTCTAGATAAATGTGGGAAGACTGAAATGCTTTCATCTCCATCCTCCTTTTCTTAATACAAAGAGTGGATTTCTTGTCGCTGGCATAAGTAGCCTCTACTTAGGGCACGCAGAGGAGCTGCTCACTCAGGTCTCACGCCAGCTGGGGCTGAGTGCACACCTTAAGCTAGAAGGGCCTAGAGGGGCCCAGGCCTACAGGCCTCCCAGGGCCTACAGAAATATCCACCAGAGGGGATGCAAATTCAGTTGGTCCTACAGTGTGACAGGCAAGTGAAGTGAATGTCTCATGTGCTTGAATCCAAGGGGCAAGAGTAAGGAGATCACCCAAGGACAGCTTCGGGCAAGACTGAAGGATACTCAGTGTGCAGAAAGAGGGACCAAGTTGTAACAAGCTCCAATACATTACTCTGCCCACTTAAGTAGTTGGTTTTTGCTTGTTGTTTGGCTTTTTAAAACCTTCCACTATATCAAATATATGTTACACAATGTTGAGATGCTGTTGCAGTGAAGTACATCCATCACTATCAATCTTTTCAGCTGCAAAAATAATGAATTAGACCTTTGGAATAATAAACTGACTTTAAAAGGTGTGACAGATGGAAGAAGTAAGTGTTCCCTCTTCTGTGTTGCCTGCTTCTCTGTATGAGCAGAAGGCTAATAATTAATTACAAATCATAAAAAAGAAAAATGTGATGGGATTCTCACTTCCATTCTGGACTATGAACTGCTAGTTAGGTAGTAAATTACTGATTTATATACCTACCAGGAACATAAATTCAAAGCACAGGAAATAGGATAGACAAGAAGGAAAAAGAGACATAGAAAAGAAGAAGATGAAAGAAAAAAAATTAAAAATAGGAAATCTGAGACAAGGAAATGGAAACATTCTGAGTAATAGGCAGTTTGCACTGCAGGTATCCAGTATAAACAATGTTTTATCTATGCGCACACGGAGTGTCTTTAAGGTTTGCACTCCTCTCAGACAGAATGTAAAGTCCATCTTTCCATCCATCTCTGAAGAATATGCCTTTAAGAGTTCAAGAACAATACTTTACTTTGTAAGAAATTACATGATCAAAATAGAAGTGGGAGAAGTTGTAAATGGAACACTCCTCCCCAGCATTTAAGAACTTGCCATGAAATTATATTATAAAATCTAATTGAGGATCAGTCAAAATAATTCATCTGGATTAAAAACAACATCTCATTTGTAAGGATGACATTTTAAAAGGTTTGAAAGACAGTTAAAAATGAGATGTCTTTTAAAAAATAATCTCAAAAGATTTCATGCCAAAAAAATGTTGAAACTCATTTTGTAGCCAGCTTCCTATCCCACCCCTATTGCTATAGTGTTTGAATGTCTCAGAAGTATACTTACACCAACACCTTTGTCACAAAAGGAAACCTGTTATTCCTATTTCATACTTATCACGGGGAGGACATGGATCTGTTAGAGCAAGTCCAGAGGAGGGCAGGAAGACAATCTGAGGGCTGGAGAACCTCCCTATGAATGCACACTGCAAGAGTTGGAGTTATTCATCCTGGAGAAGATAAAGCTCTCAGGAGAGTTTACAGTAGCCTTCCAATACTTAAAAGAGGCCCATAAATAAAGCTGGGGAGGGACTATTTAACAGGGAGTGCAGTGATAGGATGAAGGGTAATGGTTTTAAGCTGAAAAAGGGAAGATTTAGATTTGGTATTAGAAATATTTTACTCTGAGGGTGGTGAGGCACTGGTACAGGTTGCCCAGAGAAATGGTAGATGTCCCATCCCTGGAGATGCTCAAAGCCAGGCTGCATGAGTCTTTGAGCAGTCTGATCCAGTAGGAGGTGTCCCTGCCCATGGCAGGGGGGTTGGAACTGGATGATCTTTAAGGTCCTTTCCAACCCAAACCATTCTGTGATTCTGTGACACTCCAGAACTGAAGGAGGCACAAAGAAAATGTTTCTGGTCCAGAGACATGCGGTAAACTGTGGTGAAGTCTCTGACACATTAAGTACAATCAGAGGAGAGCTTTCCTCAGAGAGACTTTGTTACAAGTACATAGGAAGTTGTGCNCCTGACACCTGGGAGAAGAGGCACCTGGGAGAAGCCTTCCTGAAAGCTGCTCCTCTGCTGGTGTTGGCAAACCCAACGAGCTCACAGTGGACGTGATTTGAGCTACACTGAAGACCTCTGCCCATCTCCTATTTCACTCTCCTACCTCATTCTAGATAAAGCATGTGCCTTGGGAACTGTGGTAGCAAAGGCACACTCAGATAACCACATCAATGGGCTGATAAAACAGGCAGCCTGCTGAACCGCAGCTGCTGTGGAGGTGAGAGCAACTGCAGCAGCAAACCATGTTGCTGCATCCTCCTGAAGATAACTGATTAACTTGGCTCTGCAGGCTTGTGACAGTGTTCCGACTTGATTTAGCAGTCCAAAGAGCCTAAGTTACCCTGTGTTTCTTCACCAAGATGATGCTCTGCTTATGTGAAAAGACTCTGCTTCTCAGCAGAGCAGGGGTATCCACAGTAGGCTGCTTGTATCATGCAGATACTCCCCTAATACCACAGGAAGGTGGTTCTCACTGCCGTAAGAGTTTTTTCTAGATAAATGTGGGAAGACTGAAATGCTTTCATCTCCATCCTCCTTTTCTTAATACAAAGAGTGGATTTCTTGTCGCTGGCATAAGTAGCCTCTACTTAGGGCACGCAGAGGAGCTGCTCACTCAGGTCTCACGCCAGCTGGGGCTGAGTGCACACCTTAAGCTAGAAGGGCCTAGAGGGGCCCAGGCCTACAGGCCTCCCAGGGCCTACAGAAATATCCACCAGAGGGGATGCAAATTCAGTTGGTCCTACAGTGTGACAGGCAAGTGAAGTGAATGTCTCATGTGCTTGAATCCAAGGGGCAAGAGTAAGGAGATCACCCAAGGACAGCTTCGGGCAAGACTGAAGGATACTCAGTGTGCAGAAAGAGGGACCAAGTTGTAACAAGCTCCAATACATTACTCTGCCCACTTAAGTAGTTGGTTTTTGCTTGTTGTTTGGCTTTTTAAAACCTTCCACTATATCAAATATATGTTACACAATGTTGAGATGCTGTTGCAGTGAAGTACATCCATCACTATCAATCTTTTCAGCTGCAAAAATAATGAATTAGACCTTTGGAATAATAAACTGACTTTAAAAGGTGTGACAGATGGAAGAAGTAAGTGTTCCCTCTTCTGTGTTGCCTGCTTCTCTGTATGAGCAGAAGGCTAATAATTAATTACAAATCATAAAAAAGAAAAATGTGATGGGATTCTCACTTCCATTCTGGACTATGAACTGCTAGTTAGGTAGTAAATTACTGATTTATATACCTACCAGGAACATAAATTCAAAGCACAGGAAATAGGATAGACAAGAAGGAAAAAGAGACATAGAAAAGAAGAAGATGAAAGAAAAAAAATTAAAAATAGGAAATCTGAGACAAGGAAATGGAAACATTCTGAGTAATAGGCAGTTTGCACTGCAGGTATCCAGTATAAACAATGTTTTATCTATGCGCACACGGAGTGTCTTTAAGGTTTGCACTCCTCTCAGACAGAATGTAAAGTCCATCTTTCCATCCATCTCTGAAGAATATGCCTTTAAGAGTTCAAGAACAATACTTTACTTTGTAAGAAATTACATGATCAAAATAGAAGTGGGAGAAGTTGTAAATGGAACACTCCTCCCCAGCATTTAAGAACTTGCCATGAAATTATATTATAAAATCTAATTGAGGATCAGTCAAAATAATTCATCTGGATTAAAAACAACATCTCATTTGTAAGGATGACATTTTAAAAGGTTTGAAAGACAGTTAAAAATGAGATGTCTTTTAAAAAATAATCTCAAAAGATTTCATGCCAAAAAAATGTTGAAACTCATTTTGTAGCCAGCTTCCTATCCCACCCCTATTGCTATAGTGTTTGAATGTCTCAGAAGTATACTTACACCAACACCTTTGTCACAAAAGGAAACCTGTTATTCCTATTTCATACTTATCACGGGGAGGACATGGATCTGTTAGAGCAAGTCCAGAGGAGGGCAGGAAGACAATCTGAGGGCTGGAGAACCTCCCTATGAATGCACACTGCAAGAGTTGGAGTTATTCATCCTGGAGAAGATAAAGCTCTCAGGAGAGTTTACAGTAGCCTTCCAATACTTAAAAGAGGCCCATAAAAAAAGCTGGGGAGGGACTATTTAACAGGGAGTGCAGTGATAGGATGAAGGGTAATGGTTTTAAGCTGAAAAAGGGAAGATTTAGATTTGGTATTAGAAATATTTTACTGTGAGGGTGGTGAGGCACTGGTACAGGTTGCCCAGAGAAATGGTAGATGTCCCATCCCTGGAGATGCTCAAAGCCAGGCTGCATGAGTCTTTGAGCAGTCTGATCCAGTAGGAGGTGTCCCTGCCCATGGCAGGGGGGTTGGAACTGGATGATCTTTAAGGTCCTTTCCAACCCAAACCATTCTGTGATTCTGTGACACTCCAGAACTGAAGGAGGCACAAAGAAAATGTTTCTGGTCCAGAGACATGCGGTAAACTGTGGTGAAGTCTCTGACACATTAAGTACAATCAGAGGAGAGCTTTCCTCAGAGAGACTTTGTTACAAGTACATAGGAAGTTGTGCTTCTATTCTCTTTGTCAAAACAAGGTCAGACTCAATTCAACTTGATACAGCTGAAATGTCTACTCCCTGGTTCACTGATTTTCACAGCCTATCTATATTCTTCTTTGTTGTGGGCCTCATCAATATTTAGTATGATGTGTATGAACTCAGAATCTGAAAGGCCCTAGATACTGAACTGATGTCTCAGCTATGGATATATGTTAGAATAAAATGTTTCGGGGAGAAAGCTATGGTGTATACTAGATGTTTTTTTCAGTTAGGCACTTCTACCACCTTCCACAACTCTAACTATGGTGCCAAAGTGACCCAGTAACAAGCCAGACAGGGCACAACATCATTCTTCAAGTCCTACCTCTCTTCATTTTCCAGGAGATTGGTGGTGAAGGCTTCAAGAAATTCCTCTTATGTAAAGGATTTATTTCCAGGAATTCCTTACTCAGTTCAAATGAAGGATAAAATGGATCTTCATTTACACCTTCCTGTCCAAATCAGTACAAACGTAGGACAATGTCAGTGAGGCAGCCTCTTGAAACTGAGAATATCAGCAATCCAGGAAAAAAACTGTTTTGCTTACTTTACTGAATGAAGATGAGAGTTATACTGATATTAGACAACAACCAGAGTAATAAATAAGCTGTGGAGGTGAGAGCAACTGCAGCAGCAAACCATGTTGCTGCATCCTCCTGAAGATAACTGATTAACTTGGCTCTGCAGGATTGTGACAGTGTTCTGACTTGATTTAGCAGTCCAAAGAGCCTAAGTTACCCTGTGTTTCTTCACCAAGATGATGCTCTGCTTATGTGAAAAGACTCTGCTTCTCAGCAGAGCAGGGGTATCCACAGTAGGCTGCTTGTATCATGCAGATACTCCCCTAATACCATAGGAAGGTGGTTCTCACTGCTGTAAGAGTTGTTTCTAAATAAATGTGGGAAGACTGAAATGCTTTCATCTCCATCCTCCTTTTCTTAATACAAAGAGTGGATTTCTTGTCACTGGCATAAGTAACCTCTACTTAGGGCATGCAGAGGAGCTGCTCACTCAGGTCTCACGCCAGCTGGGGCTGAGTGCACACCTTAAGCTAGAAGGGCCTAGAGGGGCCCAGGCCTACAGGCCTCCCAGGGCCTACAGAAATATCCACCAGAGGGGATGCAAATTCAGTTGGTCCTACAGTGTGACAGGCAAGTGAAGTGAATGTCTCATGTGCTTGAATCCCAGGGCCAAGAATAAGGAGATCACCCAAGGACGGCTTTGGGCAAGACTGAAGGATACTCAGTGTGCAGAAAGAGGGACCAAGTTGTAACAAGCTCCAAAACATTACTCTGCCCACTTCAACTTATGTAGTTGTTTTTTGCTTGCTGTTTGGCTTTTTAAAACCTTCCACTATATCAAATATGTGTTACACAATGTTGAGATGCTGTTGAAGTGAAGTACATCCATCACTATCAATCTTTTCAGCTGCAAAAATAATGAATTAGACCTTTGGAATAATAAACTGACTTTAAAAGGTGTGACAGATGGAAGAAGTAAGTGTTCCCTCTTCTGTGTTGCCTGCTTCTCTGTATGAGCAGAAGGCTAATAATTAATTACAAATCATAAAAAAGAAAAATGTGATGGGATTCTCACTTCCATTCTGGACTATGAACTGCTAGTTAGGTAGTAAATTACTGATTTATATACCTACCAGGAACATAAATTCAAAGCACAGGAAATAGGATAGACAAGAAGGAAAAAGAGACATAGAAAAGAAGAAGATGAAAGAAAAAAAATTAAAAATAGGAAATCTGAGACAAGGAAATGGAAACATTCTGAGTAATAGGCAGTTTGCACTGCAGGTATCCAGTATAAACAATGTTTTATCTATGCGCACACGGAGTGTCTTTAAGGTTTGCACTCCTCTCAGACAGAATGTAAAGTCCATCTTTCCATCCATCTCTGAAGAATATGCCTTTAAGAGTTCAAGAACAATACTTTACTTTGTAAGAAATTACATGATCAAAATAGAAGTGGGAGAAGTTGTAAATGGAACACTCCTCCCCAGCATTTAAGAACTTGCCATGAAATTATATTATAAAATCTAATTGAGGATCAGTCAAAATAATTCATCTGGATTAAAAACAACATCTCATTTGTAAGGATGACATTTTAAAAGGTTTGAAAGACAGTTAAAAATGAGATGTCTTTTAAAAAATAATCTCAAAAGATTTCATGCCAAAAAAATGTTGAAACTCATTTTGTAGCCAGCTTCCTATCCCACCCCTATTGCTATAGTGTTTGAATGTCTCAGAAGTATACTTACACCAACACCTTTGTCACAAAAGGAAACCTGTTATTCCTATTTCATACTTATCACGGGGAGGACATGGATCTGTTAGAGCAAGTCCAGAGGAGGGCAGGAAGACAATCTGAGGGCTGGAGAACCTCCCTATGAATGCACACTGCAAGAGTTGGAGTTATTCATCCTGGAGAAGATAAAGCTCTCAGGAGAGTTTACAGTAGCCTTCCAATACTTAAAAGAGGCCCATAAAAAAAGCTGGGGAGGGACTATTTAACAGGGAGTGCAGTGATAGGATGAAGGGTAATGGTTTTAAGCTGAAAAAGGGAAGATTTAGATTTGGTATTAGAAATATTTTACTGTGAGGGTGGTGAGGCACTGGTACAGGTTGCCCAGAGAAATGGTAGATGTCCCATCCCTGGAGATGCTCAAAGCCAGGCTGCATGAGTCTTTGAGCAGTCTGATCCAGTAGGAGGTGTCCCTGCCCATGGCAGGGGGGTTGGAACTGGATGATCTTTAAGGTCCTTTCCAACCCAAACCATTCTGTGATTCTGTGACACTCCAGAACTGAAGGAGGCACAAAGAAAATGTTTCTGGTCCAGAGACATGCGGTAAACTGTGGTGAAGTCTCTGACACATTAAGTACAATCAGAGGAGAGCTTTCCTCAGAGAGACTTTGTTACAAGTACATAGGAAGTTGTGCTTCTATTCTCTTTGTCAAAACAAGGTCAGACTCAATTCAACTTGATACAGCTGAAATGTCTACTCCCTGGTTCACTGATTTTCACAGCCTAGCTATATTCTTCTTTGTTGTGGGCCTCATCAATATTTAGTATGATGTGTATGAACTCAGAATCTGAAAGGCCCTAGATACTGAACTGATGTCTCAGCTATGGATATATGTTAGAATAAAATGTTTCGGGGAGAAAGCTATGGTGTATACTAGATGTTTTTTTCAGTTAGGCACTTCTACCACCTTCCACAACTCTAACTATGGTGCCAAAGTGACCCAGTAACAAGCCAGACAGGGCACAACATCATTCTTCAAGTCCTACCTCTCTTCATTTTCCAGGAGATTGGTGGTGAAGGCTTCAAGAAATTCCTCTTATGTAAAGGATTTATTTCCAGGAATTCCTTACTCAGTTCAAATGAAGGATAAAATGGATCTTCATTTACACCTTCCTGTCCAAATCAGTACAAACGTAGGACAATGTCAGTGAGGCAGCCTCTTGAAACTGAGAATATCAGCAATCCAGGAAAAACACTGTTTTGCTTCCTTTACTGAATGAAGATGAGAGTTATACTGATATTAGACAACAACCAGAGTAATAAATAAGAGAAACCACAGCTACCTGTTCTCACTGTTTCAAGTTCCTTTCCATACATCTTGTTGTAAGCTGGAATGCAAAAACCAGAACACAGTTAGGAGCTGTTCTGGAAGACGATGATTACTCTTCTTCCATACTTCAGTATGACTTGTCATTGAACAAGATGCATCCATGAGGAAAATCACCACACTTGGTTCTTCCCACAGCTCAGCTTTCTGTAAATGTAGCATTACCATGTATCCTCAAAGGTCATATTCACCTCAGCATCACTTCCATGATTAGGGTGTGAACAACTGAGTTGTTGAGAGTTTCTACAGCTGCTAAGAAGCTGCCTAAACTTCTTCGCAGTACAATTAACATTTTACTACTTGTATGACAGTTAAGACTGACTGAGATCTTGGTAATGGGATGCTTTCTGGAATCTTACACCACCACTGTGGCTCAGATAGGAGACGAATTTGACCCTAAAAACTCTCTCTTTGAACAAGTGCTCAAACCACTAACTGCTGCTCCACAGAAGTAATAGAAGTCTCCATGTTTTTTAACCAACAGGAACACTAGATCTCCAAGTGTTTAACTTAAGATAAGGTGTTACAGCTTGAGATGACAGCATAAAAGGCTTATTTTCAGTTTGAGGCACTTGCTCTGTATTTTATTTATTGCTTATGTAGGTAGCTCCTTTCTCAGATGAGTTTCTGAGCATATAGCTTTTTGCAGGCTTTACAAAGAGTCCGAGCCCTAACCTGGGAGCAGTAGGCAACAGGGCAGCCAGGAGAAAGGCGCCAAAGTACTACATGTACATGAGGCTTTCAGTCAACCTCTCTGCTTATGGACAGTGGATCTGAGAAGAGCAATATCGGGTGTGTACCAGGCAAATGCATCCCTCTATTGCTCTGCCTAGAGAAGCATAGTTAACCAAAGTAATGTATAAACACTGCCTTGCTACTTGTAGATAGAAACAGCAAGAAAAGCAGTAAACCACAAGTGACTGAAGAAAACTACATCAGACATATAGAGGCAAATACATGCTTAGAGCCTTAAGCCCCTTCTTGAGAGATGTCACAATCATCTAGACTCAAAGGCACAAAAGACAATGCCTTTAAATGGCAGATGGAGGGTAAAAGTAATGTCTGCTAGAACACACGTCCAACAAAGTCATTGTGAGCAGTCCCAGAACATATCTGCTTGTTGCTGTCTGGATGGAGGGAGCTTAGACTTGGAAACACCAGCGGTCCATGCTATACATGTATAGAGAGTGATGAGCAGATTTCCAGATCCAACATATGCTTGATCTGTTTAAGATTTTAAATTCCAAAGGCATTGAGAGAGAATATTCAGTCTCAGTGCCAAGCAGCACCTGCTGAGTTACTTTCACACAAGTTTCAGGTGCTGCTCCCTGTTCTGGCATGCTCCAGGCTTTACAGAAACTGCATAATTTCAAATAAGATACTTGGTTTCTACTCCAAAGTCAGTTTAATAACAGAACTTTAGCCAAATCCTCAGAGTCCTTGAGGCAATGAAAATTCCAGTTTAGAAAACAGTTATAACTTTCCTCTTCCCTGAAGATAATTCAAAGAGGACCAAAGCTGGAAAGAGAAACAAAGAATATAATAGTATGTAACCAACTTTTCAAATTCACTGGGCAGTGGAGTGTACTCACTATTTACTCACCAGTATATCATGTGTGTGTAAACACTGCCCAGTAAGCATATGATGGCCCAGTTTCCACAAACAATATTGCTAAAAATGCAGCATTTGCAACAATGTAGATGCACCTGACAGAAAACTTCCCACAGTACACTCTGAAGCAAATACTAAATCAGAAAGCAATTAACTGAAAGTAGGAGTCAGGGCAGGGAGTGGAGGGGAGATGGGTACCTGTATTCTTCTGTGCTAAATCAGTTGCTTTGCTTCCATAAACCTCACTGTTTTTTTCCACTTGTGCAAAAGTTACCTTTCAAGATAACACGTTGGTCTTGAATCTCCAGGAAAGCAATTCAGTGCTCTGATGGGATCATTCAAATTGTCCCGGTACAGAAATACCTAGGTAGATGATCTGGGTCATGCAAGCACAAACCTAGACTGATTCAGACCAAGGTGCCCACACAGGATAAATGCCTCTGTTCAAAAACCTTACTGGGCACTGTGGCAGCTCTGGCAGTGACAGGGATCACCCCAGTCTAATTCAGCAGGCTGCAGAATGGACAGGCTTTTTAGACAAGGCATGAAATTCACACAGAATTCTCTTATGCTGAGACTTCTACCAAATTTGACCTGAGGAATCTACAAATCTCTCTCTCTTTGGTTTGGGTTTAGCTGGGTGGTTTTGTTGCACATAATTTGTATTGTTTACAGACTATTAAAATTTAATGCTGGTTCTCATAGCAGGATGTTCATGCAGTGACTCGGAACAGTGTTCAGTGCTTACGTTTTTCATTTCAGGTAATAAGAAATCTAACGTCAACTGCTCACATAAATCCTGTTCTTTGTTTCCATTTCCACAATTTCAGCTCTCATTAAGTTAAAATTCATTCCTTGTTACTTTGTGGAAAACTTTTATGAGGACTATGGACAAATATTGAACTACTCTAATAAGTTTATGATTGAAGTGAGATCCTTGTTTAACCAGGCAGATGGTAGATCCGACACACTAGAATATAGTGAGGAAACACTTGTTTATAATACCGTACATGTACATGCATCAGGTTATATAGCATTTACCTTCTGAAGCTGGAATATGACCTACAAGTGTTAGTAGAAAGAATTATTTAGCCTCTTCTGAAATTCAAAAGCAAAAGATCGCTGGTCCAAATAAAAGTCAATGGAAATCCTGTGGCTTGTGGGTTTGTTTCTTGTTTAAATCCTTCCATCTCCCTGAGTGTATTTTTGCTTCCAGTTACGCTGAAACATGACCTCTGCCCTGCAGATATGATCATTATCTCTTTGATATTTGACTCATGCTGTGTGAAAACAGTACTGAATGACATGGCAGGTTGTACTACAAGTAAAACATACAGAATGAACATTGATAAAGGAGGTGCCCTTAAAACACTCAAAGAACATCTGCAATGACATTTTGCTTGCAGTAAGGTTGTTCTCTCCATTTTTAGATTTTGTCATAGAGAAGTATCTCCAACACTCTGAAAACTTGCCTGGCTATAAGACTTTTGAGTGCAGTCAATTTTGTTTCTCACCTCTCCTTCCCAAAAGAAACTTGCCATAACACACAGAAAAACATACAGGTACCCCTTTCTTAAAAAAACCCCACATTTAAAAACAACAGTCAAGAAAATAAGGAAGAACTCTAACCCATCAAAAAGATACCTGTCACTTTTTGTTACCTAACTCTAATAGACGTTACAGAAAAAGGCATATACAGAATCGGCCACTTTGTCTCTACAAAAACTGTAGTGGATTCTCAAGTTTCCAGACCAATTACTTTTTGGCAGTTACCTTTGATTCCAATGATTTTAGAGTTTGTTATGGGAATGGCACTTTTTTTATGCTTCATCAAACAACGACAAAAAATTCTTGTAGATCTGCCTCAGGAATCTCCAATGTCATCTGCTTTTAAGCTTTGCTGGGGGGAAAAAAACAAACAACCAGTCTTACGTTCTTCAATGTCACACGTAAAACTGTATCTATAGTTTGGCTAGATTCACACATGATTTTTCTTCTTACATATCTTTACCTCAAAAAGATAGCCTTTCATTTACTGAAAATGCAGATCTCTAGTACACTTCAGCTGAGTGATAGAGTTTGCTGTGAAGTACACAGCTTTAATACACACACAAAAAAGAATTATTATGTAATAATTAAAAACACCTAGATAATTACATTATTTACATTATTTAATTTAAAAGAATAAACATTAAATAATATAAAGGATATATTAAAAGGAATGCAACATCTCTGGCAAGCCAGTTTCTTCAGTAGAGCTATGAGGGTTAATCTACCTGAGATAATGTTGATTTGTATTTTAGTAGCCTCTACCACAATATAAAAATCTTGACTTCATTCTTTTTACTTTGATCTGTCAAATGATGTTCCAACCATCCCAGTTAACAATTACACCTGTGATAGGAGACCAGTATCTTACTGAGATATACTGCAGGATGGCACTGGGATCCTGTGCTAAAGCAGATCTTACCTGTTGCATGCTGTGGCTTTCCAGGCATGACTGGAGAAGCAGCTGCTAGAAAACCATTTGAAATAACTGCGGTGATAAGAATATTAGCCAACATCCTGGCTGCCATTGTGGTCAAACAGGATTTTCTGAGTGCTGAATCCTCTACCAATAAAGCTTGTCAAACCTCCTTCAAGTGCAGTTCCTCTGTGGCTGAACGAACCATCCTATCTCCTGCCTGATAAATCCTCAGCCTTTCCTCATTATCCAAAGCACAAACTTCACATCCAGTTCACCTTAGTGATCTACATTTTGATATTTGGCAAAACATCTTTTTCTGTTTTCTGTGGTTTGCTTTGTACCACTCTAGCAATAGAGCCACAAACATCAGAAGCCTTCTCTCTGCCCAAGCAAACACATTAACTGAGGGCTATCACTGCTTGCACAGCAGAACCTCAAATGTACATGTAAACTTTGGGATTGAGAAGAGTCACTGTTAACAGCAGCACAGGGGTGATCTCCTGGATTCACAGTATCAATGTGCAAATGAAAAACAAGGCTGTTTCTTCAGGAGACAAGATTTCAGACACAGCAGTGATGCCAACTGTCAGCACAGCAAACAGCGAGGAACTGAACAAATAGCAAAGCCTCTGAACTCTGTCATGTGCTCCTGGGGACTAAATAAAAATGTGAGATAGGGTTGAAACCAGCCTGAATTAATCTGTCGAATGCAGGGCTAAATCACTCGACTGCTGGCAGCTAAAGGTGGAGTGGGAATGATATACCACTGGCTCCAGAACTTGCCTGAGCTTGCAGAACTGATAGCAAGAGATTTCCTTCAGTATGTCAGAGGCATTTTGGCTCTGGAAGAAAGGCTACAAGAGGCATTCTTAGTAGCAGAACGGTGGCTGAACTTCATAATAGATCCTGGGCTGTACCTCCCCAACATACGCGAAGTGTAACATGGGGAAAAGGAGTCCCACAACCACACTGGGAAGAGAGAACAAGCTTGGAGTAAGCACTGCCATTTGATTGGCCAAAAGGTTGCCTTTCGGTCCTGGCAGAGGGCAGCACCAGCCACTGCAATGTGGCATATGAAACTAACTCCATATGCCCACTTATTGGGTTCCCTAACTGACTAAGGGGGCTTCTCTGCATGGAAAATATTGCTGAGCATCAGGTAAAGAATCATAGAATAGTTTGAGTTGGAAGGGATCTTAAAGATCATCTAGTTCCAACCCCTCTGCCATGGGCAGGGCCATGTCCCACCAGACTAGGCTGCCCAAGGCCCCATCCAACCTGGCCTTGAACACCTCCAGGGATGGGGTAGCCACAGCTTCCCTGGGCAACCTGTGCCGGTGCCTCATCATCTTCATGGTGAAGAAATTCTTCCTTATGTCTAGTCTAAATCTGCCCCTCTCCAGTTTATACCCATTGTCCCTAGTCCTATCACTACAAGCCTTTGTAAAAAGTCCCTCCCCAGCTTTCCTGTAGGCCCCCTTCAGGTATTGGAAGGTCACTTTAAGGTCTCCTTGGAGCCTTCTCATCTCCAGACTGAAGAACCCAAACTCTCTCATCCTGTTCTCATATGGGAGGTATTCCAGCCCTCTGATCATATTTGCAGCCCTCCTCTGGACCCATTCCAATTGCTTTGTATCTTTCTTATGTTGAGGATTCCAGAACTGGACACAATACTCTAGATGAGGTCTCACTAGAGGAGCAGAATCAACTCCACTCCTCCAGAAGCCACGCTTCTTTTGATGCAGGCCAGGATATGGTTAGCCTTATGGGCTGCGAGCACACATTGCTGGCTCATGTTTAGCTTTTCATCAACCAGCACCTTCAAGTCCTTCTCTGCAGAGCTGGTCTCAATTGCATCTTCCTCCATCCTGTATTGAAATCGGGGATTGCCCCTATCCAGGAGTAGAACCTTGCACTTTGCCTTGTTGAACCTCATGAGGTTCTCACAGGCCCACCTCTCCAGCCTGTACAGGTCCCTCTGCACGACATTTCATCCTTCCACTGTGGCAACTGCACCACTCAGCTTGGTGTCATCTGCAAACTTGCTGAGGGTGCACTCAATCTCACTGTCAATATCATTGATGAAGATATTAAAAAGCACTGGTCCCAGTACGGACCCCTGAGAGACACCACTTGTCACGGATCTCCATGTGGACTTTGAGCCGTTGACCACTACTCTCTGAATATGACCATCCAATCAGTTTCTTATCCTTTGAACAATCCACCCATCAAAACCATCTCTCTCCAATTTAGAGAGAAGGATGTTGTGGGGGCCTCTGTCAAAGGCTTTACAGATGTCCAGACAGATCACATCCATCATTTTTTCCATGTCCACTGCTGTGGTTACCCCACAAAAGTGAGAAGGCCAAGAACAATACTAGGAACAAAGAACAGCTCTCTTTTCCCATCCATGTACTACGATTTTTTTCTATTTTTTTCTAGCACAAGTACAATATGTTGCAAGTGCACTGGTAGGGGAGAGGATTGGTCTTCATACTGAAAGAGAGAATACCAAGCCATCCTGAAAGGATGCACTTGACCAGTCTTTCCTGAGGAGGACACCATGTAGCTTCATTCTGAAGAATTTCCCCAGCCTGACATCTTGTTACCGAAAATTCTTCCACGTTGAGTAAATAGTACGCTATCTGGGCCTGTGTTTCTCAGAATGCTTTGCATGGCTGTTTTGTCAACCTGTGGTTGGTCATTCATGGCTGTTCTCAGGTGAGCCAACATTTCAGCATGATACTGCCCCCTTGTTTGTTGCCAGTGCCTGAAGCCAAAGGTTAGGCAAGCAGTCAGAGCTGATTTTTTGCTGTGCTTTTGGCTAAGGAAACCACAAGAAAGAGACTAGTGAATTGTTTTGACAGGATTCTGCACAGCCTGGATGTAAAGAAGAATCTGAAACTGCTGTGTGAGGCCTTGGGCAGGGCAAAGCCGGATAAACTTAATTTACTTGTATAACTGTTCTGTTAGGACTTGACTGGCAACAAGGGCTGAGTTCAAATCCCACAGGTCACTTCTAAATCCAGATGCTCATCCAGAAACTAGGGAAAATTAAAACTAAAATTTCTGGTGCTCAGCAAGCTAATTTTCTTCATTTGCAAACATGACTCAGTTGACTCAATAAACAATGTTTTATTAATGGAAGAAAAAGAAAGGTAGATAAGCAGCAGAGCAGACAATATTTAACTCCTGGTGTATTACTATTCAACAGTCATTTTTTCTAGGGAAGCTGGCTAGCTCAGCTCTTAGTTTTTCCCACTGCCTCCTGCAGTAACATCCCACTTCTAGCTTGGGTTGGTCAAATCTTGCTGAGCAGCAAGTGTTGATTCTAACTGTGGCCTCCCTTGCTGTTCCTCTCACCAGTCCTCACTGTCCAAGCTAGTGATGGAGACAATCTCTGTTTTTCAGCTCTTCAGCAAGACTGTGTGCAACATCTCAGATTATCCCAGTACCTGTATATGCAGAAAAGTTTTCGCCCCATTTTTCTAAACAGATTCTGTCCCATTTTACCTTTTAAAGAAGGTTTTTAATCAAATCCTTTTTCTTTTGCCTCTCTGCAAATTTGGTTTTGTTAGGGGGTTTTTTGGGTTTGGGTTTTTTTTTGGACATTCTAACTTCTGCATTCCAGTTCTGACTGCTATTGCCCTGGCAAGGGCAACCAACTTACCCCAGGGACACTGAAGTGTAGGTCCTTGGCCCAGATTTCTATCCCTGGTAACAATTACAAGCATTCCTCTTCTTAATTACGCTCTTTTTTTTTTTCTTTACCAGAAATGGCTCCCAAACATAATAAAGTAATACATGTAAAGTAAACATGTCTCAGGCTTGCCCATCAGTTCTTTTCATTTATGTACCCCCTTCTCTACCAGAAGTCAATGGTGAACTCCCTAATTTTTTTGCATTTCCTTGGGCTGGTGTGACCAGTTCTCCTTCTTTTAGGCTGTTAAAGCAAGGCTGACAATAGTCAAAGGAAAAAAAAAATCTCCTGACAACACGTTTGCAAACAGGACTGCACAGCCAGGGGCCATGTTTGCTGCTGGGTGGATAGCTCAGGTCAGCAGCATTTCTGTGTAGAAACTTCAGCACTTCTGGAACCTCCTGAAGAAGAAGCTGCCCAGGCCTGCATCTTGTACGGCTCCGGCCAGTAGTAAGAGCTGCTCCTGGTTATTATGCAGATGTGTGAACTCACAGCACTTAAAATTATGGTTCACATCTATCTTACTCCCAGGGCAGCAGCAAAAATGAATGCATTAGGATTCTGAAAACCTAGTTTGCTATATGTTGAAGACAGGCATATGTAAGTGAAAGAGCGGAGGAATTTTGGTAGGCAGTAGGTATATAAATCTTTGCCTGTTTTTTTTTTCTTTTATTTTTCTCTCTTTTTTTTTAACATAAAGAATATATTCTACTGTGAAAACGTGCAATTGAGAAAATGAACTTGTTCCATATTTTACTGTATAGCTTCTCTTTTTGAGGCCTCGAATGAGCCAAAGAATACACACCTACTTTCATGCACTCACAATTAGTCAGACTACATCTATGTTTGAAATTGGTTGGTGTTAAAAGTCAAGCATGGCAATGAAACACAGCATTTCAGCTCAGTGCTACCAAGAGGAATGCAGTCTACCTAATGGTATTGCCTGGCAGGGTAGTGGCACACTGCTTTAGAGGATTAGGTTTCTACCAGGGCATAAAGGACACAGTAAGAAACTCCAAAGGCTGTTTACATTTTTTCCGTAGAGACTCTGCCAGGTCACTCAAGAATAGAAGTAGTAGCTCCTGCCTTTCTTTAGCATGATGTTTATCAGAAATAACACTGCTGGTTAGCTCTAGGCATGTGCCTTAATACCAAGAGGCAAAGGCAAGGATCTCAGGTAACTGGATGGGAAGATCTCAGAGGGCTTGTTTTACTTAGGTTCCTCTGTGTACTTCAGGCTAACTTTGTGGGTCTTTCCACCATGCTACATAAATATTAACATGTAATTTAGGTTACTTGAGTATACCAATATTTCCTACTCTAATCTGCCAAAACCATGTTGTATTAAGATTACAACTTTCTTTCATTACAGTATTATGATTCTCACCACATAGCTCTTTTAACTTCTTTAGGTTTTCATAAATCTTATTTTAAATTGGATTTTAATCCTTGGAGAGGAAATGCTTGATGACTCTGGAGGCAAGTAATCTCCTGAGAAAGAACTAGTCATCAGCAGTAGCAGCTTCCCTCGCTCAGTACTGTTACTTTACCTCAGAATGACTGGTCCAAATTATGAACTGTTTAACTTCCACATCTGGTGAGCCTCTGAGCTCTTTGAAGAAGCCATCAACAGCAGAGCTCATTAGTGCAAATGGTGGGGCATTTTCAATGAAAAAACATGTATCCTACAAGGAAAGATAATGTGCATTGGATGCAAAAGCCTCTTGTTGATGTAAGATGTTTGCTGGACTTTAAAAATTATTAGTTGTGATATTTTTTTACTCAGGGTATCTGTCAGGGAGCAACAAGGGCCAGATGATCCCTGAGGAACAGGGAGCTAGGAGGAAATGGTTACCTGAGTGCAAGTAGTGCCCTCACTGACACATACTGTCCTGCAGATTCTGAAGGCAGGAGGCAAAGATAGCAGCTGGTAGCACAGTCCATTGTGGTCCATTGACAGCCTCCCACATGAGGGAGTGATCCAGGAATAGGATTAATACATGGCCAGCAGCAGTGCTAAAGTTGAACACACCTAGAAGTACAGCTAAGACACGACTAGGAGCCCAGGCCAGTACTGAAATGGGACTCCCAGCCCATGGGCAAGGGTAGGGGTAGGCCAAGGGGACACTGAGCAGGGACACTAAAGCCTGTTAGTGCCTACAGTACCAAAATCAGAACTTCTGATTTTGATCAGAAAAATAATCTGCTCCTCTTTGGGAAATCTTCATCAGAGATAAATATTGCCATTGTGTCTCTCCCTTTGATTACCCTCTTTCTTAGAGATACAACCTAGCCTCTGTGTCTGAACTTGCAGAATGGGATACGGGATATGTTTAAATCTAGGTCAACGTTTTATCAAAAAGACTGCTTGCCAGATTGTAAATACCACCTAATATTTACAGGTCCTGGTTTTTTGCAAGAGGAATACTCCAGTGAACTTTGATAGCTGCTGTAGTTACAGTGGAGTGGTAATTCATTTATTCTTGAAGTGAAACCAAACATGTAGATGATACAATACCAATAAAGCAGAGAAATATGTCTGAACAACCTGGTTTTGTCATCTGGTACCTTCTTATGATTTTTGGATCAGTTTGGATTTCTACCAAAAAAGCCATAAAATTCAGGGACAGCTCATCAGATATGACTAGAAACGTGCTGTCACAGGGTTTAAGCTGTCTCGCAGATCCAAGATGATTTGGCACTCCTAAAGTTTGGATGTGAAAGAATTAAAGACAAACAATGACTACGAGTATTCTGCATCTTATTAAAGGAATGAGAAGGGTCTTGCCTAAGGAGTCAAAATCTTCCTATCAGACAGCCAGGGTGCCTGATGCATTGCTGAAATTACAGTCACAACACATTACTGCAGACAACCCAGCCTACTAGCTTTGAACTTCATATTACAGTCAACTTGCAACATTTTCCAAGCTTCCAGGTCTCTGATGTGGCAATAGAAAGTTCTTTTGAGCTATTTCCCATCTGGATGCATTTATGGTTCCTGACAGTTTTGATCAAGACTTCTTGAATTTTTTTCATCATAAGCATTTATGGATCTGTTTGCTGGATAGCTGTGCCGGTTGTCTGATCTGGGCATCAGAATTTATCTCTGGAAAGGTCAGAATTTATTTCTGAATGGGCCATAATTATAAGTCCTGAACCCACAGATACAATACTGTGTATCTTACTGCCAGGTTTGGATTCAGTTAATTAGAAAAACTTTAATGGGAAAACCAAGGTAAACGTTGTTTTTTTGTTTCCTTCCAATGTAGAGATCTGCAGTTGTCAGTATTTTTACATTAATCCATCTCATCTTAGCTGTATGCCTGACCCTTTTCTTCCTCGAATTTCAGTTCTCCTACCTGCAGTGCCACATTTCAGGCTGCTCCAGGCCATTCTTTCCTTGAGTGATACTGCTCAAGTCCCCCACGCGGTGGCAGAGTGGACGACAAAGGCTTTTTCCATGACGAAGTGAATAAACAATCCGTGGCTGCAACTTGGAAAGAAACACCAGATGGATGCATTCCCTTAATTTTCACAGGAGATATATAGCTACATACACTCTTGGCATGGCTTTGAAAATCTCGTCCAGCAGCAATGAACACAGCAGGCGAAAATGTCTTGCAGACAAGGTCAAGGGCTTTTAAAAACTTCCCTTCTGTCAACAGGAGAAGCATGTTGTTATCCTTCCTACAGCTACTGCTAACATATCCGTTCCTCTCAGCAGTGCCCAGTTGCATCCTTGCTGAGCTGCAGACTATGCAGGTGCTATGGGGAGACTCAGTGAATGGCTGCACCCTTTTGCCTTCCTGCTTACAGTGTTCCTCAGCACCTAGTTACTACTTCCTATAAGGACCTTTCCAAGTTAAACCCAGCAGGTCAGCACCATGTGAACTGAGAAACTATCTGCTAAACTCACAGACGCCAAACAAATTTGGCAAATTCTACCCTCTCCCTTTATTGATTTAGCAGCACGGCAAACAGCTTTCAGCTTTGCAGCAAATAGCAGAGCCCTGTTGTGAGAGGCTTGGCCTTCAAGTACTGTTAGATTTAATGCTTGACAATTACTTATATTTGTTTAATTCCAGTTTCTAGTTGCTCTAAAGGGCTGTCACCCACGGAGGGTGATGACCCTATGAAAGGGCAGTCTAAGAACAAATGGCAGACCCTGACCCCTGGTGCCTTCCAGCCTTGTGGTTAACAAAGTGGCCATGGTCGTGCAAGGAAGAAGGGAAATATCAGGCAGGTTAGCGGCTACTGGGTAATGGGAAAATCGCACATATGGAAACAGGGCTTCTCTAACACCCACACTAGACAATACCCTGGGTTTGTAAAGCTTTAGTTCCTGGAGTATTGTTCCCAGTTCTGGAAGGATGGGATGTCATCCAGAGGGACCTGTACAGGCTGGAGAAGTGGACCTGTGTGAACCTCATGAGGTTCAACAAGGCAAAGTGCAAGGTCCTGCACCTGGATTGGGGTAATCCCCACTTTCAATACACAATGGGAGACAATGTGATTGAGAGCAGCCCTGCAGAGAAGGACTTGGGGGTACTGCTTGATGAGAAGCTTGACATGAGCCAGCAGTGTGTACCCACAGCCCAGAAGGCCAACCATATCCTGGATTGCATCAAGAGTAATGTGGCCAGCAGGGCAATGGAGGTGATTCTGTCTCTCTAGTCCTCTCTCGTCAGACCTCATCTAGAGATTGTGTCCAGTTCTGAAATCTTCAACATAAGAAGGACATGGAACTGTTGGAACGGGTCCAGAGGAGGGCTACAAATATGATCAGAGGGCTGGAGCACCTCCTGTACCAGGGCAGGCTGAGAGAGCTGGGCTTGTTCAGCCTGGAGAAAAGAAGGCTCTGAGATCCTATAGCGACCTTCCTGTGCCTGANCTGGAATTGTAAGTTCCTTAAGGGCCCTTCCAACCCATACAAGGTTTCTTTATCTCCCCACCCCCCGCATTTCTAGATCCTCTATACCCACACAACCCCCCCCCCCCCCCCCGTTCCTCTCCCCTCGTCCCCAGTCCTCCCTCGCCCGGCCCCGCTAGCGCCGCTCCGGGCGCCCCGCGCTGCCCCCGCCCCGCCCGGCTCCCCGGCGGCAGCTGCCCGCGGAGGCCCTCTAGGGGCTGCCTGGTGGTCGCAGTCAGACAGTGGGTGAGGTTGGAAGGGGTCAGCCGGTTCCAGCCCCCGGCCGTGGGCAGGGGCGCCTCCCGCTGGGTCAGTTTGCTCAAAGCCCCGTCCAGCCTGGCTTTGAACAGCAGGGGTAGGGCAGCCACCGCTTCCCTGGGCAACCCGTGCTATGGCCTCACCGCCCTGACAGTAAACAGTAAATCATAGAATCACATAATATCCTGCGTTGGAAGGGAACCACGAGGATCATCGAGTCCTACTCCTGTCCCTCCACAGACAACCCCAACCCTCACATTGTGTGTCTGAGGGCTTTGTCCAAATGCTTCTGGAATACTGTCCGGCTTGGCACTGTGACTGCTTCCCTGGGGAGAGGTTCCAGTGCTCCCCCACCCTCTGGGGAAAAACCTTTTCCTTATCCATCCTAACCTTCCCCTGGCACATTTCCCTGCCATTCCCTCGGAACTTATCATGCTCCTCCTCCCCTTCCGAGGAAGCAGCAGACTGTCATGAAGTCTCCCCTCATTCTCCTCCAGGATGAAGTGGCATGTGTGTGACTAACCAGAGGCACTATGAGCTGTTTACGACCTGCTGCTTTCAAAGAAGCTTCCCTTCCCCTCCCTGCCCTGGAAGGCAGGCATCACAGCCTTGTGTCTTGTAAAGCTTAGAAGAGCCCATTGGAATTCTTTGACCTGAACATTTTTAGCACAGGCCATCCATACAGTATTTGTTTAACATTTTCATCAAAAAGCCAAATGGGTGTGGTAGCAGCCCAGATCTTTATGTTCCTGGGGCCTGTGTCCATGGCAGTCACAGCCTCCACCTCCTTTGCCTGTTAAGTCCCTCTGCTCACCTACAGGGAAAAATAATTCCTTCTTCCATCCACCCCAGCTCAGCCATTCTCCAGGAAGACCTGACTCAGATGTTTGGTACCTAAACCAAATACCTAAGGAAGGTGGGGAAGAAGGAGACAATTGCTGGAGGGAGACACACAGATACTAAACCAACCTAACATAAACAAGATCTAAAGCAAGAGTTCAAAGTCATTAAAACTTGGGGAAAATGCCAAAGAAGGAAATTATTTTCTGTTCAGTCACCCAGCTCCAGAGCCAATGAAACCTGCTTCACCATCTGAAAGATGATTTATGAGCATGTTTTTAAACTCCACACAACAATAACAACAACCTTCTCTCTGTGGACCTTTTCATCAATGCAGCTCAAAGTGCTTCACAAAGAAGGTCAGTGTCAGTACCCTTTTGCAGATGAGGAAACCAAGACACAGGAGGAAAGGGATTTTGCTACCGCAAGTGGAGAAGCCAGGGGGAGATCCTTAGTCAAGGACATTCTGTGCTAAGATAGGTCACTCAGCAAATATAAGCCTAGATTTATAAATGGTACCTGAGATGAGGCACATCTTACTGCAGCAGCAGGGGCTTACCCCCTCATCATGCTCTTAGGTGTCTGTATGGCCTATGGACTCATCTGATGAGACCACAGAGAGGTGAACATAAGCCAGAGGTGATGGAAGAACACCGTTGAGATGGACAGATGGAGAAAGAGCTGTTCTGAGGGACAGGAAGGGTGGGGAAGTACAAGAATAGCTGCATTTAATACAGCATCATAACAATTGGCAAGGAGATAAGTAGCTTGTGGGAACCATGTAAGTTTCTAATAGTGGGTAATTACCAGCAGCTGAGAGTACTGGATCATAAAGTTCAACAGTGGTGTGAGTGGTGGTACAAATGTGAAAAGAGTCACTTGAGGAATTTAATTCTGAGAGATATCGAGCAATCACTGTGAGAAGACGTTATCCTCTTCCTTGCAGCATCTATCTCCATTATCATCACAGAAGACAATGTAGTTCCTAGGATGGTTTAGCTCTAACGTGTGTTTGTTTTATCAAAGACATTTAAAAAACCTTTGGAGTTCTTCCTTTTTTTCAACTGTTTACAGTTTCCTGCACTGGAAGGAGAAACTACTCTGAGGACTGTTCTTGCACCTTTTTAACAGACAATGAAAAGCCTCATTCTCTTTAACAGAACGTGTTTCTTCTGCTAGAACTTTTTTCTCTTCCTAGTTGCAAAATCCAGGTGGGAGACATAATAGACAGGAAACATAAGTTTATTTATTTAAAGATTTGGAATAAATTTGATGTCCCACTTGCCACTGTTTTCTCCCAAGAGACAGCCAAACACAGCTCACACTTCCCTCATATGTAGCTGTGCTACTGAAACCACCCAGCTTCTTGTGGGAGGCAAATCTCAATATACCTTTTGATATTATTGCAAATGGCACAAAAAATATACCTCACAGAAGTGACTGAAGGGTTCTCTCTGTTCCATCCACTGTTATGTCATTACACTGTTGTATAGGAAGCCTTGAGAAGTGGCAAATTTCGCTGTCTCTAAGAAGGGGACCCGGCAATGAGTAATTCCTTTTTCATCTTTAATAGAATCACACTGGCTGAATGAAGACTTGGGAACGTCTTGACCAAACCACGCAATTGTACACATGCTACACCAAGGTGTGGATGAATGTTGCATCTTAAGAACTGAAAATCTGATGAGCAGGTATCGGAGAGTCAAATAGTCACTTCCTGTGAGACAGACAGCAACAGAGGCATGGCAGCAAAGATTGCCCTGAAGACCATTGCTTGAGGCATATATGGAGAACAAACATGCTTTGAAAAGTGACTACATAGTTGTAGTTTTCATTTTCCAAATCGTGCTCTATCATTTTCATAATTTTTCTTCCCTTCATTCCTTCCCCATCTCCTGTCCCCATTGGTGGACAGCTACTGACTGGCATAACCTTATCAAACAAACTTATGTGCAAACAAACTTAAGTGAGAAGAAGCCACCTCTTTAAGGGTGAGGAAGAACACTGGCAGGTATTTGTCCAGAGACAGCAGCTGAAGCCAAATACCAATTCAGCCATAGGCTACTCATTGAAGCAAAGTAGCTTGCCAGCCTTTAAAGGCACTTTCATTCTATTTGTGAGTAAAAGACACCTCTGCTTTGCCATATTTACATCTCATTTATTAACTTTATCCTTGGGAGAACTAAGAGGAGTGCAACCCAAAACTTTTGTGTCTTAAGCAGAATTAAGGTGCACATAAGACTTCAGGAAACAGAAAATATCTAGCTCGGCTACTGGACACTGAGAAAGGACACAAATATTTTCTAGGAGATAATATGCTGAAAGACCCAGGGGAGTTAGGAAGTATATAAGGCATTTCAAAGCAATCTTACTGATCGAGTAAAACTAAAGGGGTGACAGCTGGAAAGGCAGAACTACAAGTCAGAATGTCTACCCATTTCTCACCTTAGATCTGCAAGGTCATGCAAGTGAACCCATGTGATAACAGCCACAGTCTTGACAGCACTGAAAAGTCACCAAAATGCCTATTTAGGAAGAGCTCACTTTTGGCCAGTCATACACGGACCTGGTTGCAAATACTTCTGATAAACCATGGTGCAGCGTGCTGACTCACTCCAACCATGTCACTGTTGCTGACGATCAGCAGCATTGCCTGCTTCTCACAGGGTAAAGATCCTGGAAGGCCCAGGATTCCCAGCTAAGCTGGCAGGCTCCGGTCTTTGGCAACCAAGATCATTTTGGTTTCAGCATTTTCAAAAGGATATTACTGAACATTATTTCTGGATCACACGGACAGATGTTTGCCCTGTGCAGAAAGTTTGGGAAAGATGACTTTCTGTTCCAAAACAGAACAACTGTTTTCCCTCTCATCCAGCCCCAAGATCATAATGCCCATGGGATGGACATGCTAGCATTTGACTGCCCATGGTCGTACATCCAGCAAAGTTACATGCATTGGACTGACATCACTGGGCTCCCAGTTCTGCAAGAGAATAGAGAAATATCAGAGGCAAGTGTGTAGTGTGTTAGAGGAGGGAGCAGAACAGGAAAGGAAAGAGAGAAGAACAGTTGCTTTCTTCCTCCACAAATTTAGCTACTGTTTTACACAGTGAGAGTGAGAAGGGAAATATTCCCTGTGTAAAGTAACCCATATCACCTTATTTCAGAGCAACTCTTCATCACAGACATTTAAAAGAGGAAGGATGAAGTTTGCCACAGGGGCTTCACACAGGAATTCAGTGACAAGTAGTTTTTCAGCCAATTTTGAAGGACTTTCATACCTGTGATTCTTACTTGATGAAAAGACGTAGCATATTTTGACCACCGGGCTCCTTTGAAGAAAGCCAGATAAAAAAGCTGAATGGTTATTGGTATTAGAGGACACTGGAATACTCAAGCTGGCCTCCATGACATGGGGTTCAGTGCCCCTCAAACATGCACCTGCTGAGTTGCTAGGGCTGGGAAACCTACACCTCGTACTTATATTATCCTGGACCACAACTAGAGTTGCCTTTGGAACTGGGAGGTCTTGGTCCTGACGGATTCTGGTGTGAGAAAACAGGGGTAATAGGACCAAGCAGCCAGCAGGCATAAACCTGGTGGTCACATGAAGCATACCCGGATGTCGGAGACCTTTTGAGGAATTGTAACTGCTGGTTACTCTGAATACAGTCTCTCTTCTCTGCTTACAGGATGTGTCAAATGCAGTGGCAGGTAATAGTAAGAACAGTGTCTAAGCTTTCACAGAAAAGCTACAGATGTTCCTGTGTTTGGGGCATTTGAGAGTAAAACAGCCGGAGGCACTTTTTATATGCTACAGGAAATAATTCTGCATCAGCAGGGCACAGGTTCTCTCTCTTTGACTGTCTTCCTGCCCTTAGGAACTAGCATTTTATAAAGCCTACACATCAGACCTCCCTCCCTCCCTGCTCTGAAAGCAGACTATGTTTTAAATCTGTGTATTAGATTTTCTTTCTAAATTGTTTTATCCTTCTCTTGAAAACCCAAACAATTCCCAGACAGTGACTCGTGCTGACTAATCCAGTCTGGGAGACTTCTAGGTGTCTCTCTAACTTAAAACTAGAAAACAAGCTTCCTAATTCAGTAGCTAGACATTCCAATGAAGACCTGTACATTCTGAGCTTTTATTTTCCTTCTCCTCAGGGTTAAACATGCTTTTATCTACACTGTACCTCCCTCCTCCAGCAAGCAAGAGTTGAGATGAACTGTAATTCGAACATTCCTTCCCCGAGATCCTGCCTACATTTGAAGCTGTGCTCCACGGGGCATCCCAGTGGCAAAGTTAATGTGAGCCCTCAGCATAGTTAAACAGTGAAAAAAGGTACCGTCTTCCAGGGAGATGAGGAGGATACCTAAAGTAATGTTGAGATGTGTTCCCAAATCATCTTACAGAACTGTTAAAAGCACAGAGTTTTAAAAAGATGTGGGGCCACAGACAAATTGTATTTTTGGCCCCTTTACAGTGCTGGAATGAGTCATATTTTAGTTATGTCTGGAAACCACAGTGCCATTAGAAGGTCTTCCAGTATTGTAGCAGTTGTAGCAGTGACAGGCTTCTAAGGTATGGATGCTGTGAATAAGGTCTATCTCAGAGCAGATAATACAGAGTTTACTGCCCATTCTGTGACACATGTTGTGCCAGTAACCAGCATTTCCGTGCCTGCTTAGAAAAAGGGGATATCACTTCTGGGCATAGTAAACTGCACCAATAATCTAAACCTGTTGTCTTGTGAGACAAGCCATTGAAAAGAGGGAAAAAAACATGCACACTGGTGGTAACACACCTGTGTTGTCTTTCCAGGACATCTGTGTTCAACTGTATGCTACCTTACAGGATGATGGTATTTGAAAAGTTGCTTTTCCTCCAGAGTCTGGCTTACGAGCTATTTCCTCATTGCACAAGTCAAACAAAGCAGTGTGGGAGAACACCCATGACAATGGCCTTTATAATTAAAGGTCATTAAAGGCTGTCAGCCAGGGTGTGAGGTACAACAAGAAATCAGCAGCCTTTTGCATTCACCATTGCCAGCCCCTCCTCTGACAAAAAGCAGCCTCCAGCCTAGATCTTCATCACCTTATTTGCCCTTTCTCCCCTTTGAGCAGCCACAGCAGGGGGGATCGTGCTGGCCTTTCTCAGTTGCCAAAGAGGCATAGCAGATCCACCTTGAGAGACCAGGGATCTGAGAGGGCTGCCCTAACTGCTCATTGCCTGCTTGTGCGTTCTGGATTCTCCTCTTTGCCAGCATCCCTGGGTAGAGGGGAAAGCAATGGGGCAGGGGAGGGCAGTTGCCCATGCTTCCTTCCCTTCACCCTACAGACAGTGGGTGCCATCAGTCCTGGGGCTTGGGGCTGTGAAAGCTGGCAGGCTTAAGGCTAGGAAGAATTTACCTCAGTCCAACTGGAGTGCACAAATACCTGAGCTCCTGCTGTCAAGTAAGACAGACATGGCCTTTCTCACAAGGATGGGCAACCTCAGCAGCAGTGGGATATATGCATCTGATTAAAATGACCACGGCAGTCTGATGCGTTACCCTCCTATACAAAATGAGAACTCTGCTGGTATGTCCTCTATATAGTCTTCAAAATCTAGCAACGAATATTTCTGCCAATATGCCCTTGGGTGTAATATTTTTGGGTTTGTTTTGACTGTCACTATTTGTGGCTTCTTTTGCTGTTGTGTTAAAGTAAGAAACAAAATAAATATGTGCTCTACTTCATCATCCACCTCTGAAGAAGTGCTCTTGGGTTTCATAGGGTAGGGAAAATTGTAGACCCTAGCTAAAATATAAGTACAATATGATTAGCATAACATGGGATTGTGCAAGAAAGAAATATCAGATGGTCATACTGAGCAGGGTAACCAGTAACTACGAGTTAGCAGTGTGTTAGCAATTCCAGTCTCTAAAGAGGTACCTGGAATTCAGTAACCATTTTCTTTTAGTGTCTTGCCCCTAGTTTTAAGAAGATAACATGAATTATCATTTGAGAGATGAAGTGCCACCTTACAAGTAGTCAGAAAAAAATTACACCTTTAGTAGTTAGCTTTGTAACTTGCTTTTTACTTTACTGAGAGTAGTTGATGAAAGTTAGTCTTCGTACATATACATTATTGTATAGAAGGACACTACTTAAAGCTGCTTTAACATGATGCAATGTGTTGTGTAGGGTCAATATTACACATATATCTTCATACATATAGACACAGAAGTTTTCAGCCTGAACTTTCAATATTGACTCTGGGATGTTTCTTCTCATTTTGAAAGCTTGGTTCCCCCATATGAATGTTTCATTAACACTACTGTTTCATTATTTATTTAAGGAGTTAAACAACCAATACATCTCAAAAGTAATATGACCTCAAACTATCTGTTTTGGTGCTCCTAAAGTAAGGTTCAACTCATCAATATAAAGAAGGATCCAATCCAAGAAACAAAAGTTTAAGGGAGAAAAATGACGTCTGTAGATGACAGTGAAATATTGAAATTTAATTGAGAAACTTGAGATGTAGTGCAATTTCTAGGCTTCTGTATTTGCAAAGTCTCATTTCAGTCCTGTTTTGATGGTCACTCCAGAGCAGGAAAATGCCTTCTTTTGTTAAAAAAAAAA
>WAAB01016959.1:109479-138915 GCA_013389865.1 Piaya cayana | reverse complement strand
TTAACTCAAAACCAAAACACTTAGCGAGCCAAAGCTGTTGACAGAGCTGACACTGCTTGAGATACGCTCCATCCCGCACGTAAGGAAAGTCCAAACCCTCACATCGGAGTTAATGAAACAGTCTGACGAGACAATAGTTCCTGGCGCTGTGAGAGCTTGCATTAGTGAGCTGGGGTTATGGAGAACTGTGATCGATAAATAAGTTGCCACTGCTTTTCGGAGCATCCATCACTTGTCAGGAAATGCATTTAAGCTAATACCTGCAGAAGGCATAAACCAGCCATAGGAATTAAAACCTGCCACATGCCAAATGGTAATGCACAATTTAATGATCACAGGATCTGATAAATAAGCAAAACCATAAAATGAATAAATACATTCTGGCATCAACATCTGCAATGCAACCTGACCACATTTAAAGTCTTAGGATTAACCTGCAAGGTGCTCCTCTGGGCTCATCTGTTTGCAGCAACTGGGCAGCAAAGGCAGAACCTGCAGCCCTTTCCCTGGAGAGCCCAAAGAACTTTAGACCCAGCATTTCTTGCCACCTTAAGCACTGACACAGACAAGAAATTAGTAGGCTGCTTCTATGGGGAAGGCTGCAGCAGAAGTCAAGGAAGGATGCTCTTCTCCTTGGCCATGATGGGAGGAGTGAAACAGGGATGAACTTAAACTGCAGCAAAGAAAACTTAGGCTGCACACCAGAAAAAAAAAAGGGGGAGTGAAGAATTACTCCTGACTGCCATGGAGGAGGATTTTAGGAAGATGCTAGATGAAAGCTGGGCTAAAGAAAGCTTATCCTGGTCTCAGAGGCTCCAGAGAGCCCCTCCAACATCTGCCTCCCCATCAGGTTCACCCTGTGTTTCTACCACCACCCCCAGCACAGACTAGGGCTCTCGCTGCATTGCCTTGGAGCAGGTAAGACAAGGCAGGAGGAAGGCAGCTAGCACCAAGCAAGAAATAATCACTTAAGAGAGTGGGATGACAGCGATCCCCTACTGTAAGCATTGCTCCTATTGCGCTCCAGCACCTATCCAGGGGATGGCTTGGCACAGAAAAATGAGGATAAACAATATGAAATTTAAAAAGGGAAATTTTCAGGTCCATAGCAAGAAAAGAAAAAAAAAAAGCTTCCTGACAAGAAGATTTATTGAGACTGTGGAGAAGTTTCTCCAAAGGAAAGTCTGGGACATTTGAAACTAGATTAAACAGTGAATCCTGAGATGTAGACAGGGAACTAGCTGGACTAAAGGTAGTCGAGTAAGGCACTGCCCACTGCTAATGTATTCCTGATATGTGGCATTATCTATTCATGCTTTCCTACCACATTTATCATCTGATTCCCTCTGGTCCTTGCAAGTATGAAAGGGGGCCTCTGTGGACAGCATGAATCGGGGATCATTAAACGCTCCTTTCTGCTGGCATCAAGATAAACTAGATCTCCTTGGCAGCTTCAATCAGCGAAAGCACAGCCCTACACTTCCTGTGTCAAAATCAGGGTGACGAACACTGCTAATCTTTGTGAGACAGCCAACAACTCTTCAGGCAGAGTTATTACGGCACATGCAAGATGAGCAGGGGTTGAGCAAAAAGAAAAGGTACAGGCACCCTCTGGAACTGGGGCTGGCACCTGTTCTTCAAAGCCATGCTGAGAGCACCACCTTATTTCAAGCTATTGGATAAACACTGACAGCTGTCACTCACAGTGATCTGAACCACCTCCTTCTCCTGGACTCTCCATGTCAGCTCCTCTCCTGCAGCTGCCTTGGGCACATCCTGGGGCAGGATTTGGCCGGCATATGGACCAAAGACCTCTGCTGAGAATGCCTCAGCTCTCTGCAGACCCAAGCTAGCAGCTCACAGCAAACCTCTGCTTCAAGCTCTGTCAGGGAAACCCATGAACAAGAGATGGAGAGGAGGAATTCAAGCTGACAAGAGCACACATGCTTAAGCCAAGCTTTTCATGTGGACAAAGTGTAGTAATGTGGATTTGGTAGCTCAGGCTCTCTACTGCTTGTGCTGCTGCAAGTAACACCTTGCTGCTAGAGAGCTGGAGGAGCTGGTGAGGTGATTCAAGGATGAAAGAGGTTTCAGGATTCGCTTTGCTGCCCACCCAGGGTCTGAAGCTGTTCCCTGAGCAGCAGCCCAGGCCTAGCCACAGTCCTGTCCTGCACCCTTCATGTGTCTCTGCTTGGGGACCACTCATCATATCACAGCACAGCAAGTCCATTCATGTGTCTGATCAGGCTGAAAGGGACCTGGCATGCTTCACACCTCCCAAAAAACATTTTTTCAGCCAGATCAGTGCGGTTACCTGGCTCACCATGCAGTCACCAGAGCACTGACAACAGAGGATGCAGTGTGGTTGTGTCGTATTTGGCAGGAGGGCAGCACATGACAATCCTTACTCAATTTATGCTGCTGTGCCATTGCTTCCTGCAGCTAGCACTGGCATGGTCTTTCAACACCTCACTGGCTTTGCAGGACACTCTGTCATTAAAGACATCTTAGGAACACAAACCTGCTTTTCCTAAATAGTCCATGAAAACGTTTAGTATGACAGAAAAGTTTGGAAGAAAAATCCTGAAACCCATCCACACCACATACCTCTAAGCTGGGCTCTATTAGTGAGACTCACTGTTACTCTTTGCTTGCCTTTCCTCAGGGAGTGCATGCCTCCTTCGCAAACATTGCCCCTTCTTTTCTGAGTCACCTCCAGTTCTAAAAAAGACCCTCCCTGATTTAAGCATATCACAAGCAGTTTGCTCTCTGATTCGCCCTCCGGTTGGCTGCTGCAGTCTCCAGGTCAATCCTGTTGCAGAACTATGCATGGTTGACAGCTCCCCAACCTGACTTCCATCAGTACGCCCATCTGCTCTGTAACCATCCCTGCCCAGCCTGGGAGGATAGAGGGGGCAGAAATGCGCCTTCCCAAGGGACAATGTCATCAGAACAACAGCTGCACTAATTTTCCCATCCAGCTCCATCTAAAACTGATTCTTGACTCCTGGAAGTGTCAGGCTACTTGAGGGAGGAGGATATCCACCTCTTGGGCTCCTCAGCCTCACTTGCCACTGCTACTTGCTGTAGCCCCTATGCCTGGCTGTCTGCCAAGTTGCCTTCCAGACTGTGCCACCTACATGGAATAATTTTTGGAAGCCTCATCTGACACCATGTAATCAGGCAGCAATATGTAACAGGGAGCTCTCATCCCTAGCTTGCATGTCATGACAGGTGAGGAATTAGGAAAAATTATAACCCAGCACAGGTTCAAATGAGAAAATTGCCCCCTGTCTTTCTAGGATCCTCATCACTGTAAATGCAAGAGTACTGCCTCTCCTTCCAGTCTCAGTGTGTAACAGAAAAAGGGAGATGGGTGTGCAAATGCCTTTGGCAGCATGTGTACCTGTCACACAATAAAAGCTCGGGACTGAGCATGTGTGTACAAAAAGCATGTGGCACAGTCATCCCTGATGTGCAGCAGTGGAACAGGAAGGCAACAGCCCCAATTCCCAGCACAGCCTGTGGTGAACAACAGGGCAACAGAGCATTTTGCTGCTTTTCCCTCCATCATGTTCATGCCTCAAGAGACGTGCTGACCAGGTACACGTGAAGTTGGTGAGTACACTCTTCTCATCATGCAATCCCAGCTTCCCAGCAACAAATGAATGAATGATTCTAGCGACAGTAATGTATCTTGTGCAAATGAAGAACAGATGTTCTAGCAGGAACCCAAAAAACATATAATTAAGAAATAGATGGAGGAATCTTATTCTTTTTTACTTTCGTTTGGGTTTTGTGCTTTTTTTTTCCCCTAGAAAGGGTTGCATGAGCCTGAAGGCCACACCATTGCCTCCCTGTGATGTCTCAGCATGGGATGGGTGAAGGATCCAGGATGCGCCAACCCCCTTTTGGGACTTGTTATCCAAAAGCTGGACTCTTTTATTTGACATCTGCTGTAAGGGAAGCCAACCCAAGGAAAGGAGGAGGTCTTCCATTTCACCATCTTTCAATAATTCAGAATAACTGAGGGAAAAAAAAAAACCAAAACCCACTAAACAACCCCAAAACACGAAGGAGCAGGAGAAGAGAGAACAGCTCACAAGAAGAAAAAGAATCAGCCACTCCTAAACACAGCACAGTGGTGCAGCCAAACCAAACAGTAATGATTCATTGACCTGTCTTCACCCTTTGTTTTCCCTATAATGAGCAAAGAAACCACAGAAATGTGGAGCTGAGATCTCTCTCTGCTCCCAAGGAATAGGGAGGAGGATGTGCAAACTGCCACTGCCCTTTGCTGAGTTTCATCGTGGTCCACCTTGTGCGTGCTTGGTCCAGCCCCACCGTCAGCCTCTTTGGCCACCTCACCTCATCTCAATTCATCCATCACCCTTGCTGCCTTGCTGGGCCAGGCTTGCTTGCCTCCCTTGGCTGCACTGTCGAGGTGGAAACAGGTACTGCAGCCAGGTCTCTACTGCCTTTGGCAGGGCCACTTGGACAGCAAATATGTGTGTTCCCCAGACAGCTCCCTTTGTAGCTTAGCTGTTATCACTGAAGCCAGCAGTGGAGCCATCTCCATGCCAGGCTGGAGCATTGTTGGCTTGGGAGCAGATATACTGACTATTTGGACGTCTCATCCATGCACAGACCACTGGGCAGCACCCACCATCCAAAAGCCAAAGCAACGTGGCTGCTCCCTCTCAGAGAGGGAGAAGGCTGAAGACAATGGCTAAGCTGGCTTGTTGGCTCTCTTGACAGAGAGCCCAAGAACTGTGGATAGGCTAGCACTCTGCAAACAGCTGCAAAAGTTCACAATGTTTCTTCCCCATCTCAGAGGTTTTGGAGCCCTCATGCTTCCAGCCTGCAGCACAGCCAGGGGAGGGGTTGTGCTCTTGCTGCTTGAGCTGTACCACACAGAACCTATTGGGTCAAGCTCAGCAGCTTGAGGAGCTGACGGTGCAGTACTGACTTCCCAGCAGTACTGCAAGACAGCAGCCTCTAGTGAGGAACAGTGGAGGGCAATAACATCTCCATCCTCACCTCCTGGACGTCAGCACAGCCTTGTGTCTCCAGGTGAAGTTCCCCAGCCAGCATGGCAGCTCAGGGATTTCAGGAAACGGGTGCCCCTAAGGGCTTTGGAGTGTTGCCTTCCTTGTTTCACCACTGTGTGACAGAGCTGGCAGGGGCTGTCCACTACAGCTCACACTGTAGTCTGCAGAGGAAGGACAATTAAGCATTTGTTAATGTATATCTGAGTCCATACTCACTCACTGATTTGCTATGAGATTTTTGAGTCTCAGAACCCTCTTCAGAGCCATGAGTTGCTTCTCTCTTCCCCTCAGAGAGGTTAGTAATCCCCCAGGGCTTGCTAGCAGCTGAGCAGCTCAGAGTCAAGTCAAAGACCAGGAGTTTCCAAACCAGGCATTCAATCCATGGACAGTAAGGCCTATTTTCCAACACATTTTAATCCCAAGGGCTTATCTACAGCCCACCAAATCCCATCGAGGGGAGTCACAGCAACAGGGCAGCAGAGAGCTTCTCTCCACATAGACATTGTGGGATTATGACTATTCTCTCAGTAAGTTAGCAAAGCAGGTGTAATCTAACCCTCCATCCTTGATCTGAATATCTGCATCACTTCCCACATAGCAGCAGAGAGCTGGCCTTGCTACCTGGTCTTTCAGCAGCCCAGGCCAGGTGTTGCATGGGTCTCACGAGGACCAGTCCTGCCAACTGGCTCACAATGTTCTCTCTTGTTCAAAGCAGCACTCCAGTCACTGCAGCCCTTCAGGGATATGAAAAAAAATTCAATCAGATCCAGCAGCTCAATAACATTTTGCCTTGGACTTCTGCAGACAAGCAGCAGGGACCTGAGGGAGCACTAAGAGACACAGAAAAGCTGAAATAGTGTATTCCTTCTGGTTATATTTCATTTTCATGCTGTCTCTGCAGCTTCTCATTCAAGCCAGGGAGAAAAGAGACAAATCGCTGAAGACAAACTGCTTTATGAGAGTATCTGTTCCCATTTTGTGGCCCCTGGGATTTTTTCCTGCACTGCCCCAAGCCTCCTAGTGAACAGCTTGATGTTTGCAGAGGTTGCTCACCTCCTCCAAGTGGAAATATAACTGTTTGTTCAGCTTCTCAGGGGGCTGGTTATCTTGTTAGATTTGTAAGAGCATTTAACAGGTTGCTTAGCAGTGTGCCCTTGAAATATCTGAGGCAGCAACATCCAAAAGTACTATCAGCATCACACTGGGCTCAAGCTAATTATCTCCATCTCCCAGCAGGTTGATTGGCTTGGCCCGGCACCGTGCTGACCCAGCCACTCGACCGCCTCCACAGGTACATCTGTGTCTGCCTTCCTCAAAGCCTGGGCAGACACTGACTGCACATTGACCACTTTCCTCTCATCCCAAGTTTCCTGCTATGTGCAGAACCAAGGGTGGCAGAACAACCACTGCAGAGATGGGCACCTGACCAGACCAAGATTTCACGTCCCCTGGTATAAAGGCTGTAATACCCAGCCAGAGACCCAGAACATTCCAAGTTTTCAAGGGTGTTCTTGACATATGTTGGCCATTCCCTCTGTCTAGGACAGAAATGACATGTCAAAGAACCCCTCAGGGCCATCAGGGACCTCACAACTTCCCCACTCCACAGGTCACATCCTGCAGGCTCCTTGTGGGCCGTCACAGCAGCTTCCATCACTGCCTTCCTTTGGCCCCAGCTTGGTGCTACCCAGCCTCTTCTTAACACCACCCACCAGAGAACTTGCTTATCACTCATTGGGCTGTTTTTCACTCACTAAGGCCACCTGGTTGTACCTGACATGTCCCAGACCTCTTCATCCCTGCCATGCTGAGGGCCATGTCCCCTAGAACCTCCCCGGCACCATGACTGCTCCCAGTCAAACAGAAGAGAGGACAGCAGAACAGAGTTCCCATGATGAGGATGAGCAGGCAGCCCTGGGAGGGCCATTGGACCAGCTGGAGAAAGGGAGCACCTGGGAGACACAATAACTGTGTGTACTGAGGGCAGTCACCTGGGAGTAATAAATGTCACCAGTGCAAGCCATGCATCCTTGTTAGCAAGTTCCAGCTCGTTGTGCCTCCTGTGTAATTCATAACCACTTAACAAGGCCACTGATGGCAGATTAGACAAACATGGGTAAGCAGGGAGTATGGTCATCATATTCATCCTGTTAACTTACAGCTAATTATCTCATTGTGCTTCCCATGTACTGATTTCAAACTGTTTCCCATAGCTTGCCAATATCACTTAAATTCTAAGAAGGATCCAGGCAGATGTATCATTTGAGTGCTTTTCACACTTTTGTACATACTTTCAAAGTTAGATTCGCAGTATCAAGGATGAGCTTTCCCCATTTTTGTTAGTGGCACGAGCAGTTCAGAGAGGAGCTTGATGCATTTGTACCACGGCCATCTTGCCCTCTCGGCTTCATCAGAAAGTTAGGGGATGCTACCAGTGTCCATGTGGAGGAGTGGAGTACAGCTGTGAAGCCAGGCTCTGGGGGCTGGTAGCAGAGCTAAAAGCCAGGGGCTGGGGGTGGACTCCAGACTAAAAGTAGCTGCCAAGCATCTGGTACTAGAAGCAAAGATTGCCTTGCCCAATGGGTCACAGATAGCTGCAGCTACAGGGTAGGACAGGGCAGCCAGATGCCCTGTCCCATGCAGAGCTCCTTGCTTGGGTTTTGGGTACAGCTTGGGGTGACAGGTCTGGAAACTCAGCTCAAAGCAGAGGGACAGCTGCTTTCTGAACCTGAGTGGTGCTGGAAGGGAAACCGCAGAGATATTTCATCCAGCTGCATGTGCTGTGCCCCACAATGAAAAAGCACAGCAATTGCTGTATTTATCCAGAGGTGTGCTACTTGCCTCTGAGACACTTCAAGACATGGCTCCAGGAAATGCAGAAGCATCCCACAAGAAAGGTAGTGCCCCTCAGCTTGCTTTTCCTGCCCCACTCTGCTCTACTTACCACCTCGTGGTGTCCATACTGTGTCTGATCATTGAAGGACACTCATAGGCCCCCGAGTTTGCAAGACCTGTTTCCCCATCTGGACCAAAAGAGAAAGTCTCTTCTGGGTGTGCAAATGGCAAAGGAAGAAGCTCTGAGAGGGTAGACAGGAGCGGAAGAAATCCTGAAATCATCTTTGAGCACCAGGGATAATGAAGTGGGATTCCTGCCAGATTCTCCAGATGTTTAATTAATATTGTAAGACCCCTGGTCATGCCACTGATCCCAGAGCAAAAGGCTTCTTGGGTCAGCTTCGGCTCAGCTTCAGCTCAGCTTCAGCTCAGCTCTGGCTCAGCTCTGCAACGAGATGGAGGCATCTGGTGAGCTGCTGAGCTTGAAGCTCTTCCTACTGGCCTTTCGCCTCCTGCCTCATCTAGGTTCCCAATGTCTCTGCCTGCTGAGGAACTGTGAGGCACAGACCCCTACATGCAGACCCAAAGATTCAGCAGGGCTGGATCCAGTCCCCTATCCCATCACCACTCACTAGGCTTTGTTTGGTTTCCAAAGGAGCCGTGAGGACCAACAGCATGTAGGAAACATCCCTAGGATAAATCAATGCTGTCCTACAAAGCAGCCTGGTAAATCCTGCTAGCCATAGTACAGCTTGACATGAAAACATATTCCCTTTGTGTGCTAGGTCAGCTGCAGTCATTAAAGTATACATCAGTGCTGGAGGACAACTCCTGGCATACTATGGTTGGTCATGGGGGACTGCCCAGAGCAGGCAAACAGACTTAAACATTGTAAGTTGCAAAGTTACTAATGAAGAGAACAGCTTAGAGAGCTACAGAATCATTAGGGTTGGAAAAGGCCTCTAAGATCATCAAGTCAAACTGTCAGCCCAACACCACTGTGCCTGCTAAGCTATGTCCCAGAGTCCCACGTCTACACAGTTTTTGAACATCTCTAGGGATGGAGGTTCCACCATTTCCCTGGGCAGCCTGTTCCAGTGCTTCACCACTCTATGAGTGACGAATTTTTTTTCTAATGTCCAACCTAAACCTCCCCTGGCACTGCTTAAGGCCATTTCCTCTCGTGATATCACTTGTTACCTGGGAGAAGAAACCAACACCCAAGTCACTACAACTCCCTTTCCAATAGTTGTAGAAAGCAATGAGGTCTCCCACTCAGCTTCCTTTTCTCTAGACTAAACAACCCCATTTGCCTCAGCGACTTCTTAAAAAACCCATGCTCCAGACTATTCACCAGCTTTATTGCCTTTTTCTGGACATGCTCCAGCCCCTCAATGTCTTTCTTGTAGTGAGGGGCCCAAAACTGAACACAGGGCTTGAGGTGCAGTGTCACCAGTGCTGAATGCAGGGGGACAATCACTCCCCTGCTCCTGCTGGCCATGCAACTTCTGATAGAATCCAGGGTGCTGTTAGCCTTCCTGGCCACCTGGGCACTGCTGGCTCACTTCCAGACAGCTGTCTATCCACATACCCACGTCCCTTTCCTCTGGGAAGCTTAAAAGCCACTCTTCTCCAAACCTGTAGCATCGCACAAGTTGTGACTGAAGTGCAGGACCTGACACTTGGCCTTGTTGAACCCCATACAGCTGGCTTTGTCCAACAATCCAGCCTGTCCAGATCCTTCTGCAAGTGCCTTCCTACCTCTGCACAGATCAAAATGCTCATCTAATGTGGGGTCACCTGCAAACTCACTGAGGGAGCACTCAATCTCCTCATCCAGGTCATTGATAAAGATATTAAACAGAACCAGTCCTAACACTGAGCTCTGGAGAACACCACTTGGGACTGGTCACCACCTGGATTTAACTCCATTCACCACAATTCTTTGGGCCTGGCCATCCAGACAGGTTTTCTACCCAGCAAACAGCACATCTGTTAAGCCACGAGCCACCAGCTTCTTTGGGAGAATGCTGCGGGAGACAGTGCCAAAGGCCATGTCTGCTGCACTAGTAAATGTTGATAGCAAGAAAATTTAAAAGGCCTGATATACATTTCCTTCCCAGCTCACCAACCATCTTTGCCAGCTGGAGAGTCATTTGTCTCCAAAGTGACTGTGGAAAAGGATGTCATGGATCCAGTGGGATACATTATCCTTCTTCTAACAGAGCAGGCATTGCAAGGCAGGCAGGGGTGTGTGCTGTGCTACCCTCCAGTACGAGAACAGCCAGCCCTGCAGCCTGTGGGTTCTGAAAGGAGGGCAAGAGACCTCTCCTGGTGCTGCAGGAGGGGTGGAAGAGGGTGAGGAAAACACTGCTGCTGATTTCTAGCTTGCAGGACACCTCCAGGCTCCCTTCCTAACATGTCTCTGGAGGAGTCTTGAAAACCAAATTACCATTCACAGACTATTTCCCTGTGTAAGTCTGAGATGATGAGGTTTGGCACCAGACAGAATTTAGCACAAACTACTTACTCCCTGAGCCAACAGTACCTGAAACACACATGTAACATGGCCATCACATACATGCAGGGATGGCAAATGTCCTCCCTGTCAGAGTTTATTTGAGAAAAGGAAATGACATTGCAATAAGGACACTCATTAAAAACAATCTAAACAAGATAAAGAGCCAAAAAGATGAAACGTGTGCAGGTGGCATGGGGACTGTTTAAAGATGCCCTTTTGGAGGCTCAGCACAGGCACATTCTTCCTGGTAGAAAAACACATTTGAAAGGTCATCTACGTTAAACATCAGGGCAAGGTAGGAAAGGCAAAAGGATTCACATGTTGAAGGCTTGCTCAGCTGAAGAATTAGAAAAGAGCACATCTTCTGACACATTAAATGTAGATACTCAATAAAGCAGCCAGAAAAGAGTGTGATGATTAATTTGCCCTGGCCATAAAAATGAACAGTCCCTCTTTCAGCCACAGGAGCATCACGGTCTGTGCAGGACCATGGGGTGATCAGATGAGGACAAGCACACAGCTGGACAAAGCAGAGGACCATTTTTATTTACACAGATTGCAAGTGGATTTTGGAAGTTTTACACTCTGGAAGCTTCCTTATGACCCATCTCTAAGCCATTCCCAAAGGAGCTGAGGTGACAGTAGAAGAGCAGGGAGGTTTTTCTCTCTGGTTAGAAATGGTCAAAGAGGCCAGGACACGTGGTCAGTTTTCCAGTAAAGGGGCAAAGCCCTGCAAGGAGGAAGCATGGGGATCTGCATCATCTGGATTGTTCATGAATGAGTCAGGGAAGGAGGTATAGAGCAAGCTGATATCTTCTGCAAGCATCACATGTTTAGGGAGACCAGATTTTTGAGAGCTGCCAAAAGATCTGGCAAAATGGCTCAGCAATGAAATAACAAATAAAATATAGGGCAAATGAATCCAACAGAAATAAACTGTTGGGGCTTTACAGGGCTTGTGAGCTGGGTGGTGCAGCTCCACATAACAGGGAGCAGCACAGAAGCAGTAGCAGTTTTCAGGAAATGATGGTGAAACAACAGACATCACCATGCTGCAGTATAAATCTGCACCTCTTGGATCTTGTGTGGTTCTGCTGCACTGGCTCAGAAACGGAGATAACCCAAGGTCTGGAACAGCTTCTACACTGGGAGGAACTGAGTCAGGTGCCTGGAAAAGATCGTTCAGGTTCAGGGAGAATAACAGTCTGTAAAGGCATGGAAGAAATAAATATATTCTTCACTGTCTCTTAGTACAAAAAGGAGAGGTCAGCATGTGAACTCAAGCAAGCCCAGTGTTCATGGCAGACTTAAATAACATTTGGAACAGAGAGCAGGCTTTGCTGCACACATATTACACGTGGGCTACTGGAAGAACCCAAGTAGTGGGTTTGTCTCCTCTCTCAGCTGGATCTCCGGTCCAGCTTGGCCCTGATGTGCTCAAAATGAGCACAAATCAGCTGACAGCAGTGTCTTTTCTTGTTTTCCAAGAATAGCTGTATCCTGATCACAATGGACTGCAGGAGATTGGAGTAGGACCAGTGATACTAGCAGTTGTTTCCCTACTCTCAAAGGAAAAAGGACACCTGATTCCTCAAGGGCTCATGGTCTGCCTGCTCAGCCCAGGGCACACAGAATTATAATATCCTGGAAACACAGAATTCATCCCTTTCACCCTATAAATCCCATGGGCATCCAGCAGTCTTCATGAATACCTTGCTGGTTCCATCTCTGCCAAACTTGGTGACCCTCCCTGTAGCACTGGCCCATGCATCACTCAGCGCACCATAACTGAGATCTACTGCAAGCACCTGGCAAGTGCTGCATCATTTTCATCTCATATTTGTGAGGCAGGAGAGCCTTCGGATTTTGGAGGTAACCAGCTCATGGTGACGTGCTGAAGCAATATTGCTGGCCAGGGTGACTAACTCAAACACACAATTAAAATTAACAATAATGTAACTGCTCTCAGTTAATACTGGGCAGCTCACAGCAAGCATGGCTGATGGTGTCTACAGTGAAATTTGTACCAGTTTTGCCTGGACAAGAATGTCTGGATCTAAGAAGCTTGTGAAAGAAATTAAATGCAGTATGGGTAGTTTCCCGGTGCCTGCCTGTTATAAATATGCACCACAAACGTTAGCTTTTAGGTTTATATTCCACCTCCTGAATGAGCAATTATTTCAGCACAGACAAGCAGCCAGATGAGATTCTTGCCTTTGTATTTTGATGAGTGAAGAGCATCTGACATCTTGGACGCCTCTGATCCAGCCCAGGGCTTTCTACTGCACCTAATCAGCTACAGTCCCATTGTTCAGCCCTAATATGGAGCAGTGGGAGCCTTCAGGTATTGATCATGGAATGCAAAACATTCACCGAAAAGTGTGCAGCATCCTCACAGAATGGTTCAGGCTTTGTCAGGACATCTGTGATGCTGGAAAGGTGGAAAGCATTGTTTGCAGTATGGCCAGGCACAACACTCATCCAATTTCCAGGGCAGCACATTACTCCCAAATCCTCCCGTGCAAATTAGGTGGTGGTAGGAAATGAGAGACCATCTCTGAGATACTGCTTCTCAAAGAAGTGGGATGCTGGTGATGGGCCCTATCTTGAGTCCAAGATGAAATATTCCTGGGGTATACCTACCTGCGTTGTACTGCAGGGCGTTCTTAGGCAAAAGTGAGAAGCTGTTGCCTCCACTAGGCCCCTCTATGCACACTGCAGCTCCTGGCCTTGCTGAGCTACACTGCTTTATTGCAACTCAGTTTCAGCTCTATGCATTGCTGAACTCCTTGTTAGAGTCAGCCTGGACACCTGTAAGCAGATGCCAGTAGCTGGTACAATGTGTTAAGCAGTGATCTGTTTTTCAGGAGAACTCAGGAACCAGCTTTCCACATTGCTAAAGCTCCAACTTTTTCAGCGTGTTTACCAGAAGCCAAATCCAAATATGACATGGACCAAAGATCACAGTTGGCAGAATCAGACTTTGACAGCATACCATGCCCATGCTGGGGTTGCAGGTTTCACAAGCTCTCAGTCCCATGTTTCAAGGATGCTGGCAGGGCAAACAGCTACTCACCATCTCCCTTGCTGTTGGAAGGAAAAAAGGGTCATGGCATGTGACAACACCTTGTCTGCTGCTGAAAAGCACCCTCCAAAACTGCTCCTATACACAGGGTGCTGCAGGAGGCTGATATACAGCTGCCATTGGCAAGGGAAGGACTAAAGTTGAGCAGGCTGCAGGATCCCGCGAGGAATGGATTTCCCCAGAAAATCCATGGGATGAGCTGCCATGTGCCACCCTGAATCTCTTTGCATTGCAACAACGAAGGGTGCTAGAAAAGCACCACTGCATCAGAAGCTGAGCCAAAGGTTTGTAGGAAGGCTGCTGTGAAACTAGAGCAGACTTTCAATCCAGTTATCAAGGCAGCAGCAGGTCCATTCTCAAGGTAGGCACAAAAGCAGTCAGGAAGAAGAAATATTCCCAGGACACCATCAGAGCAGGCAGGCTGCAAATGCAACTATTACTAATCTCACTAATATTAAGGTGCCACAAAAAAGGAGAAAATGCCTTTCCCAAAAGAGGGAGCAAGCTCTGCCTGTGGTGCAGAGGAGCACCTTTCCCCACTGGAGGAACTACTGCTTCATTCCAGGCTCACAGTGCTGGAAGCAAAAGCAGCAACCAGGCCTGCAACGCTTTTAGTATCAAAAAGAAACATCTGTTTCTTTGATATCTTTTTAAAAACAAGCCTCAGACAACAGTCTGAGTGGCTTCTTGAAGATCTGGATTTCTTTCACCTTCTTTACAATTGGTAATTTCAGGCTGATGGAAGGGGGGTAACGTGACACATCGAATATGCAAACTGTCTGCACAGAGGGAAAATGGCTGATGACTTGGAATGCAGGGTGCTGCTCCAAGCCTTCCCTAACTACTGATGTCATGTAATAGCCCTGAGCCTCGGATTCTCTCTGTGACAAAGATGTTCATTTCCAGAAAAGCAGGATCAGCCAAGGAGGCTGCTTGGCAGCCACTTATCCCTGACCTTCACCCCTCTGAGAATATTTTGCAGGGCTTCCTTCTTGGCACTTTATTAGCTGCAGGAAAAATTTCCAGCCTCACCCCTTGGCAGGGAGATTTCTCCTTTCTCCTGCCTGACTTGATGGACAGGAGAAAGGAAAGATCTCCCTGCCAAGGGGTGAGCCTGGAGCAGAGAACCTCTTTAGCTATAGAGGGTAGCCCATCTATTCACTTCAGCCACCCCATCATGCAGGGACTGGTAACAGCCCCCCGTGCCAGAGGCTGCAGTTCCTTTGTCCTCATCCTACTCCCAGGAGTCTCTCACCCTCTCCTACCAAAACTGAGCATCAGAAATGCTGCAACTTGTTTTCACGTCCTTGGGTTGGTTTGTTTTAACATGGGCTATTTTTATTCTTGCCCTGATCCCAGTCATAGTGGGGATTTAATATTTCAGCCAAAGCAATAAGAAATAAAGAGCAAAGAAAGTGAATCAGGGTGCAGAGCATTTCAATAAATTAAAAGGAAAAAAAATTCAAGGAGAAAAAAAAATACATAACACAGCGCAGAAGAAGCAAAGCAATCAGAGCAAAAGCTGTAAGCTTTGCCAGTTCCCATTTGATTGCAGATCAAATTCACTGCCTCTCCCACCCAAAAGTAACAGCTCCTAAGTATCCCTTATTCTCCCAGTGGAGGTGTTTTCCATATTGGAAACAAATCTACTTTGGCATTCCTGATGCTATTTTACCCAAACTGCCCTCTGTCAAGCTGCCTCTTGCATTTCCCGTTTCTACCATGCCAATGTGACCTCGGGCATTGCTGGCACCAGCCTGGGCTCACACTCCCTGCACCATTGAGGTCCCTTTCCTACCCATCCCCTCTGGCTTTGGGGATAATCAGGCCCTAGCCAAAGCCCATTTGGCAACTGAGCCGCAGACCATGCATCTCTCATAAGGGAAGTGTACTGGTGCAAACATCCAGCCAGCAATGTCTTTCCAAATGTCCTTTCCCTGCAGAACCCCCAAGCCCCAAGTCTTCTTGAAGAAATGCCTCTTCCTTGCTGGGATATGAACCCATAAGCCAGAGCTTCATCCCTAATACTCCTGACCCATTGCATACCCAGTCTTGCTAATCCATTGCGTATCCTTGTCCTTGCAGTGGCTTCAAAAGTCTCCAAAGCAATGGGATTTTTATCCAGTCTCTCCGGACATGGTTTGTATCTGATCTGGTTTCAACAGTGACCTATGGAGGTGTAGCTCCCTCTTTTCCATCTCCTAAAGTCTTAGCAGAGATGCACTCAGCCCCACTAAGCCTGAGGCAGAGGGTGTAATGAGGAGAAAATTAAATTATGAAACACTAATAATTATCAGCATGCCAATTAGCAAGCAGCAGTGGCAGCCAGCCATCAGGAGCTGGGGGCTACAGAGAAAGCCAGCATCCCCGCAGCATCAGTGCACACAGCTCACCTTCCCCCTGTCTAAACCTGTACCTGTCTGCTCACCACTGAGGGTAGTCCTGGGGACACACATGGGGACACCTTCCCCTCCTTTTTCTGTTTCTGAGATGGCACTTTGCCACTGTAGTCTCTGGACTGGAGCTACAAAGATCTGTGCCTTTTTGTCTGCTTTGGAGCTGTGTTCTCCTGATGGGTTGCTAACAGCTGAGGGATGAGGACAAAGCAGAGAAGTTGGTTTAATATCATTTTCCCCGTTATCATCTCTCAGCTTCTCCCCAGAAATTTGCCCAAACTTCTGTAAAACTCCTTGCCAAACAAGCCCGTGAAGAAATAGGCTTCCATGTCCACAGGACTCTATTTATAACTGAGATCCCATTTAACAGATAAACCAAGGGAATTCAAGCAGGATTTAAGCTAAGCAGTTATCTGTGACCAGCGGCCACAGTGCACATCATGTTAGATTTACTGGGGATGTGGAAGGCAGAGGGACAGGAGAGAAAAAAGCCTCTGGAGCAGCCAGCCAGAAACTTAAGGGATGCAGCTGCTGTCACAGATAGGGCTCTGGAAGATTTTGACAGCAGCCAAAGAAGAGGGAGCAATCCCTTTTCCCTGGGTCATGGGGAGCCTTCTGCACACCCTAGGATCCTGCAGGTATCAGCATCCCTTCTTCTCTCCACCTTTGGCTTCACATAATCATCCCAGGCAAGTATTGCTTGCAAGTGTTTCATTTGTCTTCCCAGCTAGATATTACAGTCTAAGATGATACACTTAACAGGGTTGTGAAATCTGCCATAAAGTTTACTACCTTACATCAATATAATGCCCTGCAAAGTTAATACCAAGATACCTATTTTATAACAAGGACAAATAAAAACATATCCCATTAGTACCCAGCATTAGGAGTTGCATTTCTAATGGCCAGATGCTGCAATGAAATGGGTGGAGAATATTAATATGAGTATGTATAAAGGTACACACATGTACTTGCACATATACATCTATACAAAAAAGAGATGCTATTGTATTTGCTCAGGTATTCTGCAGTGTTCAGAGGGTTTTATTTCCACACTGCAGGAGAGATCAGCTGCAGATCCAGAGGCACTTCTCTGCTATTACACCATGTCAATTTTTCAGCATCTCGGAGGAGCTTGTCATGGAAAAATGGATAACTTAAATTGATCCAAGGTCAGAGTTAAACACCTGGATGTATATATGGCAAGCAGTAGAAAACAAAGAGGAATCAGTTACTTCCCATGCAAAGCAATAGCTTGGAGTCAGCCATTCAGGATGTTGAATTTGGTGATTCTTCTGTCATCTCCAGGGAATTAGGTGGCTCCTAGTAAAAAACATCACGTTAGTATCTGTGGGCACTTCCACACTGAAAGGGCAGTGGAATGGTGTGTCTTGCCTGCAGCTGTGTCTGTACTGATGGCTATGGGGCACAGTTGGAAGGCTGAGCATCCCTAGGACAGAATGAGGCTGCTGGCTGCAAACCTGGTAGCACTAAGCTGAACCCAGCCCTTGCAGTTCCAGCCCTTCATCAAACCCCAGCCAGGCTCTAGCCATGTGCTGGCTTCAGCACAACCATCCTGCATGCCCTCAGCACCATTCTGCCCCTCCTCTGGCTGCCTTGGCTCCTTGAGGCCAAAGATTATGGCATCTATGCTCCTGATTTCCTCACTTCCAGCCCCAACATGTCCCTCTAGTTTCTCTCCTGTTCAGATTGACTGCAGCTCTTGTGGCGACAAATAATGGGTTTTTACAAAGTTGCTCCCATCTCTTCCACCGAGACCAACAACTGGCCCAGTAGCCACCTGGAAGATGCTGTGTGAGAGCTACAGGGTTATTTGTCACTTCTAGAGTGTAGACAAGGGCACCCCAGATTCCTAGTCCAACCATGATCCTCTCTGCCCATCTATACTCAAAGCATCACCCCTGCCCCAGCTAAGCTTTTCAGACTGCCAAGCACAGGGTGTAGCCAAAACCCATACTAGCAGCTGGCTGGGGAATTGTCACCTATATCCTCTTCCACTCCTTCTCACCTCTACCTTACCCTCTCACCATCTGCATCAATGTCCCCCCGTGCCAGGTCATTAGAGGGAACACAACAAGCCCAGCTCCTTTAGCCATATCGATGTCCTGGAGAGTTGTTCAGGAGGGCAACATTTCAGCTTAAGCTCAAGTTTCTGTTGCCTAGGAAGAGCAACCCCAGGGAGATGCAAGGCATCTCAACCTGGGCAGCAAGCCCCCTGTCACTGCCTTCCTCCCTGGCATCCTCTCTGTCTCATGCCCAATGTCCCTCTACCTTGTCTCTCCCTGCCCTCTCCCTCCAGGCAACATCACCTCAGCTTGTCCCTTTATAACAGGCAGCATTAGAGATATTACATTTTTTTTGTTGTATTGAGAAGTGCTGAAAGATGTGAAAAGAAAGGTAATAAATACAATCAAGCAGTGTAAAGACTGTGTCAACTAGACTTGCAGGAGTGATAAGATTTTTTGCCTGATTTCCCTCCATACGATAGCCTGCACATGGTACAGCCTGGAGAGCATGAAAAGGGAAACAAGCACCAAACAATGCTAGCCCTCCCTGCATCACACTCAGCAAACATAAGAAGAAAGGTCTTATGATGGGGCAAGTCCCTATCAAAAGCTCAAGTGAATGATAATGCCAACCTGTAGCCGAATAAAACATTAAAAGCCTCCGATAAGAAAAGGTCGTGAGGAATTAGTTATACATCACCACCACCTGCTGGGTACCACAGGAAGAATTCCCAGCTGCTGCCACCCTGCCAGGTAAGGTCACTCCAAAAGGTATGTAGCACCCCCCAAAAGTGGCTGCCTGCCTCTCTGGCAGGCATTGCAATGCAAGGAGAGTGGTCTATCAGCAGCCTGCAAGCACTAGGATTTAAAAAGCATGTGAGAAACCAACCTTTCTTGTTACTGCATCAATCCCAGGCAAAATAACAGGTGGCTGGAGGAGGATGGGAATAATAAAGAGTTAAAGAAAGGTAACATAATTAGGGTCCTGCTCATGGGGTATATGGAGAATGGAGCTTGTCAGAGCATCTTGCCCTAATTTTTTTGTGAAGATTACAAATTTTGTAGAGAGAGATAATAGCATTGCTGCAACATACTTAGGCTCTTGTAAGCTATTTGATCTGCCCCTGGCCAACACTCTGATTAATAAACTAGAGTGACAGAAAGTTGATGGTACACAAGATGTGCAGAAAAGCTGCAAATGAAGATGTCCAAATGGGATTAAAGAACAGAAGCCTCCTCTGAAAGAGCATTTCCTGGGGTATGCCCAGGTCTCATCCATCACAAGTGCACGTGACATGGAATGCAGTCAAGAAGGATGCAACCCTCCTGTGAATGGGTCCAGCATGGGCTGTACCCACAGGGCAGGCACTCCAGGCAGGGTCAGCAGCTCTGAAGAGCATCTGGATGCTCCCCTGGGAGACGTTCAGTTCCGACTGTTAGAGCTGAAAAGCTTACTGCAGCTCTGAATGGAAGGTAGGATCATGCCAGGACAGAGGCAGAGCAAACTCCTGCAGCCTAGCTAAGACCGTATTGCCAGAACTGGGGTTTGAGGGATGTGACAACATGAGCCAGGAAGAGCATGGTGGATCATGCCCAGCATCCCCGCGTGTCCACTGCCCCATTGCAAACCTAATCCTGCTGCTTCAGAGGACCCCAAGCAATAATAGAAGCAACTGCTATTGAATGTTGACACCAAAGCCTCACCAGTGGGCAGCCCTTCTTCCTCAGAGAGTTACACAAAGTGTGATAAAGGCATGAAAAAATGCCTAGGGGCTGGTAAGAAGGAATTGGGAAGCACTGTGCTAGAGATACAGGCTACCTCATCTCACCTCCCCTGCTCTGCTCTGCTGCCTCCCAGAGACAGGTTTAGCCCACCAGCACTCCCTGGAGAACAGTCACACCAAGACTCTGTGACCAAGTCACACCTCTGTCATTAGTCCTCGTGTCCAAGGACTGAATTCACCACACCACCCTGACCATCCTCTCCAGACTACCAGAGAAATCCCAAGATCAGTTTCCCTGTGCAGCAACCACTGCCCCTCTCCACCTGCCCTCTCCCTTGGGAACAGCCAGGCACTTTGGACAGAAATGCCTTTTCATCCAGAAAATGCCAGTTCATCAAAATACTTCCTAAGAAAAGGTCACTTCAGAGGAATTTCTCTTTCCAAAAACCTTCTGGAGAAAGAAAAAAAAAAGAGACATGCAATAGTTTAACTTTCCTGTTTCAACAGTTTTAAATGAAAAATAAATCTTTCCCCCCCTCACAGGTGCCAAATGACTTTTCATTTGGAAATGGAAGATCATTATCATCTTCAAAAAAAATCAAATAGAAAAGGGTGAAATCAAAAGGAAATCTCTGGAAAATGTTAAAGTGAAACACTCGGCTGAGTCCAACACAGCAAGTGAGAGTTGGGCTGCACTCTGCCAGGTTCCCCGGGGTGGCTTTCATCCCAGCTCATAGCAGGACAGAACTCCGAGTCTTGACAACCATCCCAGGACAGCAGAGCTGATTCCCACGCCCCATCTCAGCATGAGCTTTGTGAGATGCAGGGTCATGGCCAAACATCTTTCAACCCATGTGCTTGCTGGGAGCTGAGACCCCACAATTCGTGACCTGACAAAGCAGCAGAGCTTCACCAGCCAGCGGTGATGATGGGGCCAAAGGACCTCAGGAAGCGAGTCTCACTGTGGGTACAGAGCAGCGTGGGTCCCAGGGTGGGAAGAGGGGTGATCATGATTCTGTTCCAGCCTCCACACACCTGCTTGCAGCCCCCTGACATCGTCCCCGGCCCCCAGCTGTTACAGTTTAGTCTATGTGGGGAGCAGGAATGCCAGCAATCAGGCATCCAGAAGGGAATCCAGGCCCAGTTCAATATTGAAAGAAGAAGGGCTTTGAAAGGAGTGTGCTCATTTTCCCGTTTTGTCCTTTGCCAAGAAAACTCAGGGGATGGAGGAAGGGGTGAAGGGGTGGGGGAAACAGTGGAAAAAAATGCCTTGGCTGGGCCCTCTTTGCCTTTTATCTCATGGGCAGCCTGCCGAGACAGAGTCTTCCCCCTGCTGAGCACGCTGGCAGATCAAATGGAAGGAGAGAAGAGTTATAGCCTCCCCTGCCGTGGCCCCCTCCCTGTAAGGAAAAGGAAAGAAGGAAAGAGTAAATGGTCCCGCCATGCCAACAGTTCCCACTCCAGCTGGGGGACACCTAGTCAGCTCCCCGGAATCAGTAGGGAGCCAGAAGATATTCTCCGCAACTGGCAATGGAAACCGCAGAGGTATCCAGATGTGGTCAGCAGTGTGGCAGTGTCCCCATGGAGGGGACAGCCCTGCTTCATGGCCTTGAACCAAGAGAGAAGGTCACCATTGGCCCCCGTGAGCATCTCCCCAGGGTCCCACTATGCCTGTTCCTCTATTATGCCAGAGCAAGCTTCGAGCAAATAGCTTAATTAAATGCCTTTATTCCAAGGACTCCCTCTGTGTGTTTGTGGATTAGCAGTTAATACAGTAAGAGGCTTTATTGTAACTAAACTGATTTCCTCACAAGTTTGGTTTTTTTCTTCTCCTTCTTCTGTATTTTCTCTCCTCTTCCCACTCACCAGACTGTCCTCCCACAGCACGAGGACCCTCGCCTTCACTGCCAAACAGTGCCAGACAGAGTGTGAAGTGGGGCAATCACAGCAAGAACCGAGATGAGGAGGTCTGGGGAACCAATGATGACAAAGGAATGCTTTTTAGGGGAGGGATGGCATCACAGTCTACCTGCGCACTGGCTCTGTCATTGTATGGGGGAGAAGACATCCTCAACACATACACTGTTTGCCTTGGCAATCACAGTGGGCACAGGTGGGAACCCATTTCCTAAGGAAACAAGGCTGTGGGTCACAGAAGGAAAGCCCAGCTCCAGCCTTGCCTGAAGATCCATGAGGATTGCTTGGCAAGGTCTGTGCAATGCCACCATCTTTTTATTTTCAGTGCAATCCAGCTGCCCTACACTATTATTAAACTGTTAGAAGCCTACAGCACATTGGTCCTATGCACTAGCTGCTTAACTCAAAGGCTGGACTTCAACATATCCATGAGGAATCAAGATCAAGGAAGACCACATTCTGCTAGACCACTGCTCAGTATCCCCAGACCATTCCGAAAGCTCAGTGTTCACAGCTTCTTGCTGTGGTTAATTAAAAAAAAATTAGTTAAGCTACTGAATGTAGTCATTACTTAAGTCAACACCTGGGCATTACTCTGTGCCTCCTAGGATGGGCACAGACTAGTGCTGCACTTCTTTAACTCTTCCTCTCCCTCTTCTTCTCCCTCTCCCTCTTTCTCTCCTTTTTTCTTCCTTCCTTCTTTCCCGCCTGCTCCTTTCTGCTTTCCCTCCCTCTCCCTTTCCTCTCTTCCCTCCCTCCCTCTCACCCTATGCCCAGTGTCCCTGCTGTGGGCAGGCAGAGTTGGCCTCTCCCTTTTCCATCCTCAGGCAGCGGGAGCTGAAGCCATAATTAAACTTGGCTGGGAAGAATGTGAATCAAAAGGCTGTTAAAAAAGAAAAGAAACGAGGGTACCTGTGGGATTATGCAATCCAGAAAAATGCAAAGCTGGCTTCCAGCTGCCCATAAAATAGATGCCGTCTCCTTTCCCATTGGCAGGGTTTGGCTGAACACAAAAAGGCTGGGAAGAGGATTTTTACGGTAGTTATTTATAGGCTGGATGAATAGCATTGTGTCTGTCACTGTGTTTCTGCCTCTCGGCATGGGCTGAGGTTAGGCTCAGCAGGGAGTGCCAACCATATTGGGTGTCATGCGGTGCCCCCGCACTGGGTTTGGGATGGCAGCAGCAAAACCATGTACGTCCCTGGGCCCTGCCCAGCCCATTCTGCAGGGACACGGGTGGCATCAAAAGAGGAGAAATCAGAAGAAAAAAAGGCTGAGAAGGAGTGGTGAAGGGCAGCTGCTTGTCCCCCACCCCCAGCTGCTTCACCTTGGCCAATGTCAGCGTGCACCCCTGCAGGGACAAGCCCAAGACCTATCACACCAGGACCACGCATGGGATACCTATTTTTCCTCCCTCCCCAGTGTCTTCTCTCCTGGCCTGGCTGCTGTTCCTCTCTTCCCTAGTTTGATGCCTCATTTCCCTGTGTGTCTCGGAAGACCTTCCCTTCATTTGCACTGGGAGCCAGTGTGAAGATTCATCTCTTTGTGAACAAAATAAGTTCAAAATCACCACCAAACTCTAAGAAAAGCTCAAAAGTTGGCACACCAAGGAGCACATTCATTAAAAAAAGGAGAGAGAAAAAATAAAAGGAGAGAGGAGGGGGGAAGAAAAAAAGATTACCTTGCTGAATTAATCAGGCTTCACTGTAATGTTCAGCCTCAGATTTTATTTCCTGTAATAAGCCCATTAATACGGGTGTCTATAGCAGGGGGCTTTTAGCAGCAGGCACCATTAGTGTAACGAGGAAGGGCTAATAGAGTTTTATTGGAATTTTTACTCCGACATCACAGCCTTTTAAAACAGCTGTCTCAATAGGCATTATTATTCTGATTAACATTTAGACAGTACAAATCATAGTGATGCCCTTGATGTCCCACAGGTGTTATCATAATCATTCCAAGTCCCTGATGCGTCAGCTGGTCCTCAGAGTGGGGGAATTTCAGACCCCAGCTTAGGCTGGGGTTCATGTCTTTTCTCCTTTGCCAACGTATCAACTATTTCTGAGGGGTCCTGCCAGGCTGCAGAGAAGTGGGATCCTGCTGTTACTGAAATGCAGTGGAAGGAGCTGGGACTAGATGGATACTTTCTCATCCCCAGGGGAGTTTGAAATCAGGATGAGAAAAGTTAAAGCAAGCTGACATTCCAGATACCCATCCTGGCTTTGCTCTCACTCTGTTTCTCACTTGTGAGAATTCAATTTTCAGTTTTTAAAATTACATTTAATTTATTTTAATACCTTTTTATAGTGCAAATTAAATATTGCACTAGCAGTTTGGGTGCACAAAATGAGCAGTTTGTTAGGAAGGATTGGTTTGGGGCAGCAGCCAGTCCCTGGACTGAAAAACATTTTCCTTGTATCTGCAAATGCATGTGGTGTGGGATGGAGCCAAATCCAAACCTTGAGGGTGTCACACTGGGGTGTCACACCAGACCTCATGCAGCCCAGGAACATCTGCAGGGCTGCTGTGAGGAGCTCCTGCCTGGTCATCCGAGGTCCATGGGGTCTGGCCTTTGTGTTATTGATCCTATTCAAGCCATGAGGAAACTGAGGTGCAAGGAAGAACAGCAACTTGCCTGCTGGGACAATACAGACAGCCCAGGAATCCTACCTTTCAGCCCAAACACATAACCAGAAGAAAGTGGACGAGCTGACATGCATTATAAACCATTGCAAGCACAATAAGTGAGGGATTAAACACCAGAAGCAAGCAGGCTGCAAATGCACTTTTGCCTTTTAACTGTCATGTTTTGTTTCATGGGAGTAATTTGTAAGGATATTTTATTGCAATCAAGTGTGGCAGCAAGCATGGGGAGCACCAGCTGGCTCGTCCCAGCTCCAGCTGTACCCTGAGGGGCTCAAACCACCCTGGGTGCACTGAAGTACGTGGTTTGTATTGGAGCTGGGCAAGGGAGCCTGAGAGCACTAGGCAGGCTAGAGACCTACTAATTACTTTCTCATTAACATCTAATTAGATTATCCCCACCTCTTTCACCTCTCTCAAGGACTCTGCCTCTGCCAGGAGTCACCTCATGCTCAGATCAACCCTGGGAGGTGACTTTCCACCTGATCCATCTGAGTATTGGGATGACTCCCTGCTCCTACGGATTTGTTACTGAATCCTCACCATCACTGAACATAATTAGTGACTTCCTTCTCTGGAACATCAGAAAGAAAGGGAATCCCTGCTTCCTGGTGACCACAGAGCAGGCACAGGTGTTTGTGAGTTCTCACAGCTGGTTCAGGCAGCAGGGGAGTGCCAGGCACAGATGGGGTGCCCTATGTCGGGTACAGTAGAAGCCTGCTGGATTTCCCACTGATCCTGAGCATTGTGAGGTCTCCTGCATTCTCCAGAATCAATCTTGCTAGTGGATAACCCTCTTTTGCAGTCAAACATGGCTCCCCCAAGCTCAGAATTGACCCCTGCCTTTGCATCTGCATCTGCTCTCCTCCCTCCTGGCTTGTTATGTCTGGGGTGAATCCAGAAAGAATCTGTACCCTCCTAGGGTTCTCCTTGCTCTAAACTGAGCTCTCTGACCATTGGATGGGGTCACAGGATGGAACAAGAGGTTCAAAACTACTTGTGATGCTAAGTCTCCAATGCTGAACTGAGCCCCAAGATGCCTCAACTCTGAGTGTGCAAAAATTAAAGGGGAGACAGATGAATTCACTGCTCAGTAACCACATGGGTGGAGGCACCTCAGAGTGTGATGGCATTTAATTACCTGCATGTCTCAGATGATTAACAAACAAAATTCCAACTGTGACACTACTGTCCTAAAGCCCATCCATAGCTCATGGCTCTGGCAGGCAGCATCCAGACATTGCATTGTGCCCACCTGGGACCAGCAGCCCTCCCGCATGGTCCCTGAGGGCTCTAAAAGTGCCTTCCGTGGAGGTCTTGGTGACCATCAGCAGAGGAAAAAACACCACCTGGCTGAAGCACGGGCAAGTCACCTCCAAAATTGCTTCTGCTGAGACAGCTGTGGAACCGAGGGTAGATGCTCCTGGCAGCCTGGGACAAGCTGGGTGCTGTTTGCTGCTCTGAAGGTTGTTGCCATGCTCCTGTCTGTCCATCTAAGTCAGAATCTAAAAGTGGTTTGGGTTTTGTTTTTCATTTTACTGGCACAGCAGATCTCCACACAGCATGGAGCCACCTGCTGCAGGGCACCAAGGTGTTTAGCATCTGTTTAAAATTTTTAGTTGTTTTCATGTTAAGTGCCTGATGATGCCTTTTAGATAGAAATAGGGGGGATTTAACCTTCCATCCTTCTCTGTTTCCTTTCCTCCCCTCCTTCCTCTCTCCTTTTCTCCCTACACTTCTTCCTTCCTTCCTCTCTCCCTTTCTTTCTCCCTACACTTCTTCCTTCCTTCATTTCCTTCCTTCTTTCTTTCCTCCCTCCCTCCCTCCTTTTCTTCCCATCTTTCTCCCTTTCTTCCCTTCTTCCTCCTTAGAAATGCCCTAATTTCTTATTATTCTCCTAAAAGCCCCACTCAGTCACAGGCAAGTTGAAACTCAACACTAGGGACAAAAACAACAGTAAAACCAGAATGAAATGACAGCCATAAACCCAGTACCGGGAGGGACAGTAAAATTGCAGTTTGGCAAGAGCCAGCAGGCCTGCACTAATACTTTTTTTCTTCTGATTAAAACACTCTGGTCACAGATTAACTTCCTTTGCTCAATATTTATTGTCTCACCTGCACTGGAAGGCAGGGAGGAGTGGAAGAGGGGTGGGCATGGTTTGGGACTTGCGATCTGCAGCAAGTGTGCAGCTCTGTAGCCTTTGGACACAGAATCAAAGGTGATTAATGTGACCCTGGTAGTTACCATCTGTTATTAAGTACTCATGACTAAGGGTCTCTGTGGACTGGGGCAGCATCCTGGAGCAGCATCCCTGGATGTATTCATGGCTGCAAAAGGAGTTAGTGCCAGACCTGGGGTTACTCTCCCAAACATGCAGACCAGGGACAATGATGGAGACAGGCACTGCTACAGTCTGGACAAGCACACTGCTTTGCCTTAGTCAAACCAAAGCCCCAGCAGCTCTGGGGAGACCACATCCTTGGCTGCCTGACTCATTTCTTTCAGTGGCATCAGGAAACTGGATGGAAATGAGACTAAATTCCTGGCGATACTCCCTCAACCTTCTTCACATCTCCATATCCCCAGCTGGGCTTTTCCCTTGCTTCTTGCAGAGTGCAGGACATGCCAGTCAAGCACAATATCACCAGAGCCCTCTCCTAATCCCTCACAGTCCCATCAACGCACCATAGATGAAGCAAATGCCTTCATGTGAACTTGAAAAAATTTTAATGCATTAACTCCATGGTCAAGATTCATCTCAGCTCCCCTTGCTTCCTCCATCGCTTGCCCTGCCCATCCTTCCAGAGCAGTTCAGGGCAAGGATTGCAGGGAATGTTTAATATTTGCCCTGATGCTGGAGGACAGGGGCTCAGGAGAAGGGTGACTCCATTGCAGGGACACTTTTCCTGCAATTACCTCCCAACAGCTCCCCTGCAGAAGTAAAATTTTTGATAGGAACAGTTGGACTCGATGATTCGGTAGGTCTCTTCCAACCTGGTTGTTCTATGATTCTATGGTTCTAAAATGGCTTCAAGGCACATCCCTACAGGGCATCCCAACAGTCCTCAGTTTCCCCTTGGTGTTTCCAAGTCAAGAGCAACAGCTGGGTGTCCTGCAGCCCCTCCACTCCACCATTCTGCATCCAGCTAGATGTTTTTAATCTCCTCTATATAAATCACTTTTTTTATTACAACTGGACTGTAACTACCACAACATAGAAGGCTTCAGGGCTTTACAGCATGACTGCAATTGTTCCTATAAATTGCAATTCCTTTGCATCCCCAGCAGCTCCATTCACACTGACCCCACACCTCCCCATGCCACTGGAAAAGCTCATTGCTCTCTTCCAGCCTTTCACACCCCTGGGCACACCAATAAAAATATTAGGGTAAGAGGAGGTGGATCTTATCAATCATGAGGGGGGCAGAAATCAGTGTAGCCAGGGCCCAGTTTTCATACCCAGCTGTCCCCCTCCTCCTCCTCCACCTAATGCTGACTTCCACCTTGAAAATTTCACTTTCCTTTTTAGAGGGAAAACTTAATTTTTAGTAAAAATACTAAATTCTGAGCTCTTATAGCAGCAGCTAAACTCCAGCAGCTGTAACCTGCCAGGGAGGGCATCACAGAATTGGTACCAGCACTTGTCAAGCATACACCACCTCCCCAGCTTCCCTCCTAAATCACAACACAACAGTCTGTTCATTAGGCACTGTTTAATTAAGCAATATGGATCCTGCCTCGATATTTACAATCACACTTGTTCTGATTTATTAGAGAGAAAGCCTCGATTTTAAAGACAGTGACTGTAAAGTTTAATACCGCTTGACTTACTGCAAGTTTCATTTACGGCCCCAGGCCGAGGATCTGCAGCCCAGGCTGGAGCTGGTGGGCTATTAAATCAGAGCTAACTGCACGTGCAGGGAGATGACTAGCTTCGTTACAACCAGTTCAGCAGTTAATTACACCAATCTGGATTCCCACATTTAAGCCAATTCATTGCCACTTTTCCAGGGACCAGGGGAAAAGCGGGGAAGTTCAGAGGCACTTGTTCAATGAAAAGGGATGGTGGCTGCAGTGGGAATGGTTGCAGAGCCCAGAGAGATGCTGCTTGTCCCAGGAGGAAAGAAATCAGTTTGCAAGAGGCTAGACCCTAAGCTGGACAACTCTATGCCCTGAAGAGGATTCTGTGTACAATGATGGCTCCAAGCTCAAGCGTCACCACAAAACCCACTGCTTTCTCCTCAAAACTCTTGGGCCTTCAGGGAGCCCTGAGGCCAGGTGGTAGGATGGCTTGTGGGCTCTGGGATGGGGCTACCAGGGAGGAGGGTGGGAGGGCTGCATCCAGCCTAGCTCTGAGGCTCACGCTGGCTGTGCTCCCTCTCCCTGCCTGTGGGAAGGGATGAGGGAGTTAGGCACAGATGGGGCAACGAAGGCACAGCCCTCCCCATAAATTGTCATCTTGGAGGTATGAGGTAAGCATTTCTCTCCTTGCAAGATATTTCTAGCCCCAGGAGCCCACTTATGGACTTGACAAGGATAGGGGCCTCATTAAGGAGTTAAAAGAATGGCTCTTTAGTGACAAATAAAAACTATTTGCACAAAGACGTGATGGCAGATGGCTCTGGGCATCTCCCTCCCTCCCCATCAGCTGTGGGGAATCACTGCTCAGGACTCACCCATGCACAGCTCCAAGGCGGCCCTCGGCGAAGTGGCAACAGAGTCAGCTGCAGCATAGCTCAGCTCAGCTCGGGGCCCAGGCTGCTGCTGACCCATGCCACAGGGCATGAAGGGTACAGAGAAGAATGGGAGCAGCAGCACTACAAAGAGAGCTGGATAGCCTGGCAGCCTCCAGGTTAGAAAATGATCCAGTTCCTTGCTGCATCCCAGCAGCTCTGCACAGCAGCCCCAGTACCTACATGGCAGTCCCAGGTAGGGAGAAGGAAGAGAAGCCGTTGTGTGAGCTGTCATCAGGCATCTCTGGCCAGGAGTCTCCATGCAGTGAGTTTTCCGGCCTCAGCCCTCTCTCAGGAGGCACAAACTCGCACCTTGGGCTGCATCAATTCATAGAATCATAGAATCACCAGGTTGGAAGGGACCCACTGGATCATCAAGTCCAACCATTCGTGTCAAACACTAAACCATGTCCCTCAGGACCTCGTCTACCCATGCCTTAAACACCTCCAGGGAAGGTGAATCAAACACCTCCCTGGGCAGCCTGTTCCAATGCCCAATGA
>WAAB01016959.1:94369-109289 GCA_013389865.1 Piaya cayana | reverse complement strand
TCGGCTGTCAACCAACACCCCCAGGTCCTTCTCCTCCAGGCAGCTTTCTAGACAGACTTCTCCTAGTCTGTAGGTGCACAGGGTTGTTGTGCCCCAGGTGCAGGACCCGGCACTTGGCCATGTTAAACCTCATGCCATTGGACTCTGCCCAGCAGTCCAGCCTGTTTAGATCTCTTTGCAGAGCCTCCCTACCCTCCAGCAGATCGATACTTCCACCCAGCTTAGCGTCATCTGCAAACTTGCTAAGGGTACACTCAATGCCTTCATCCAGATCATTGGTGAAGACATTTAACAGGGCTGGACCCTCCCTGCTTCCCACTCCTCCCCGAGCCTGCAGCGCTCAGGCAGGCTCAGAGCTCCCCCCACGGAGGAAGAGGAGACAATGCAGAGACAGGTTCAGCAATAAGCAGCAGAGAGGTGCCAGACTTATGTCCCCAGTACTAGTTGGGTGTCTCTACCAAAGATCCCAAACCTCCCATCCACAGCCAAAAGCCACCAGGACACAGGCAGAGGCACTTTGCTTACAGGTTTTATTGGTCAGTGGAGCTGTGTCCATCCACAGGACAGGTGGTGCTCCCAGTCCCACCAGTAAGACTGGACCAGGAGGAAGACAAGCCCTTTAGTGGTGGTATAAGCACACTTTGGAGGCAGGAAGATGCAGACTGCAACGGAGGAGATCAGGGGAACCATAATGCCTGCACGAGGATGACACAGGATTAGGACTGGACCACCTGAACAGGGAAAACTAGCCCCCAAGCCTGGCCCAGCCATGACAAGGCTCAGGAGAAGCCGTGAGACCCAAAGACTCAGAACTGATGAGCTCCCAGGCCTCAGCTCTCATCACCTCTAGCTGACTTCCCTCCCTGGCCTCACCCAGCAGAACCATGGACCACCTCCACAGCTTCCCATCATGAGGTCTCCTTGGCCCTCCGCTTGTAGTGCACCTCGGGGAGGCTCCTCAGGTGCTCAGCTGCCTGCAGGGCAAAGGACAAGGGACAGCCAGCAGCCGGCCCTGGGGACAGCCCTGGCAGGGGGACACCCTAGGTCCCCACATTGTCACCTAAGCTGTGCTCACCTGTTCCGGTGTGAGGTCCCGCTGTGCCTGTGCCAGCATCTCATAGCCAACCATGAACTTGCGGATGGTGGCAGAACGGAGCAGTGGGGGGTAGTAGTGGGCATGGAGCTGCCAGTGCCCACAGTCCTCCTTCAAATAGGTGCCTGTGGGGGCTCCTGCCAGGGGTGCAGCCACCGCATGAGCCCCTGGGGGGTGGACTGGGACATGGATAAAAGCGTCACAGGGGTCCCCCAGCCACACCACTCACCGTGCCAGCCCATGGAGTAGGGGAAGGAGACTTCAAAGAGGTTGTCATACTTAATGAGCAGCCTCTGCATGATGGAGGCCAGGCCTGCAGAGGAGTGCCTGAGAGTCACATCCCAAGCCAGCCAGCCCCCAGACAAGGGCAAGCAGCACACCTGGCTTGCAGAGGGTCACCCTGAGCCCCTCTTCGTGAGTGGACATCAGTTGACAGGCAGGAGGGACAAGCTGGCCACTTCCCTCCCAACCCATGCAAACCCTGTTTCTAATCAGCCAGCACCCCAAGAAACTAGAGCACCATGAGATGTACTTCATCACCCTAAAAAAACACAATACCCCCACCAGTAGAGCCATGGTGGTTGCCCAGCTCCCAACCCTGTATAACTGGGGTGCTTGTTCTCCCTGGAAGTCCTGCACCCCAGGGGGACACAGACCCTCCAGCAGCAGCAAGGCTGCCACAGAGCTGCTTAAAGGAAGTTGTGGAGAGGAGAGAGGTGGCCTCTTCTCCCAAGTGACAGGGGACAGGACAAGAGGGAATGGCCTCAAGCTCCACCAGGGGAGGTTTAGGTTGAACATTAGGAAAAAAATTTTCACAGAAAGGGTCATTGGGCACTGGAACAGGCTACCCAGGGAGGGGGTTGAGTCACCTTCCCTAGAGGTGTTTAAGGGATGGGTGAACGAGACACTGAGGGACATGGTTTAGTATTTGACAGGAATGGTTGGACTTGATGATCCGATGGGTGTTTTCCAACCTGGTGATTCTATGATTCTAACAAAGTCTGAGCCCAAAGGACATGGTAATGGGTCACTCACTGTCCCTCTCCCCCTCCAGGAGGTCCTGGAGGCGGCAGACATGACGGCGGGGCAGCAGCAGGGTCTGGTAGGGCCAAGTCGCCCAGTATGGCACCACAACCAGCCAATCCGTGTTTTCCACCACCACCCGCTCCTGTGGGACACAGTGCTCAATGTGGGAGCATCCCCGGTGTTCTGGGGAGAGGCACTGCTCCTGGGAGCTGGGCGGCCCACCCCAGTTCATATCCAGCTCCCAAGGACAACAGGCACATCCTCACCTTCCGGCGAGACTCCTGCTCAGCATATTCCAGCAGCATGGGCACACCATGCTGGCTCAGGTGCTGCCGCTGTGTTCGGTCTTCCAGGCGTGCCTCGCTGGGGAGGAAGCTGCTGGCCCACACCTGGGAGGGACACACAGGACTGCATTACCTGTACCTGGTTTTTGCAAGGGAGTCCCAGCCACACTACCCATCTGCAGGCCCATGCTGCCACCAGGTGGAGAGTCCAATGTGTCAGCCACAAGGGACAGTCCCCAAGAGGGAAGGAAACAGGACAGGCATGGGGATATCCTCCAGGCAGAAGGCTTTGGTACCAGGGCAGGCGGACTCCTGTTCACATCTTCTGCCTGCATTGTAGGGTCACCCACAGGGACATGTAGTTAAGCCAGGTCACAGGTGGGACAGCCTCACCTGGCAGTGGGGGTGTGGGTTGGAGCAGCCCATCATCGCTCCCTTGTTTTCAAAGATCTGTGGAGGAAAAGATCCAAGATCCTTGCTGCAGGCTGCCATGGTGTCCCTGGCACACCAGGACAGCATCCCGCAGAAGAGTACATCCTCACACCTGCCTGGGAAGGCTCAGGAGGGCATGAGGCGGGAACAGAGGACCCACATGTGACCGCAACAGCTCCAGCCCCAGGGTGATGCCTAAGCACCCACTCCTGCCTTCCCCACCTCACCTGAGACACCCAGGGCAGGGAGAGAAAGGTAGCCCCCCCAGCTCGGACCTGCACCCAAGGATAGGAGGCACCCAGCTCAACCGCCAGCTCTGCCCATGCATCGATGACAGCCCGGATCTCCACCAAGGACATCAGGGACAGCGTCAGGTCCGACCAGGGGTGGAAGCACATCACCTTGCTGCGGGGGAGATACATGTGGCTGGGAGGCATCCCCAGCAACCTCCACAACCCTTGTCAGGTCATGATGCAAGAGGGGATAGGATCCCCAGAAACAGAGCAGGTGTCCTCAGCAGTGCAAGGAGGCAAGCAAGGCAGTCCAGCTTCAACTGAGAGGTCCTGGCTGGCATCACAGCCTAGACCCTCCAGAGCTGTGGGCGTACTCACCACACACCCTGGGCTGCTGCCGCTCGAAACAAGGGGTGGTCGCTCTCACCTGGGGAAGGACAGAAAGCGGGGAGGGAAAGGGTGCTGTGGCAGCACCTGAGCCCGGGAGCCCCCAGCAGCCTGATCTACCCCCAGCAGCCTGGTCTACCCCTAGAAGTTACCAGGCTCAGGAGCATCGGGCTGCAGCGCAGGGAAGTCATTTGGGAAGACAAAGGTGCCCTCATACTGGGGGTTCACCTGCCGGTGCGAGAGACAGGATCAGGGGGTGACACGACAGTGGAGAGAGCCCAAGCCTCTGGGTCCCTCGTAGTACCTCGCCATTGGCCCGGGTGGCCCCAGGGCAGAGGGGGTTGTTGGGGTCCCAGCGGGGCACATCCTCGGGGGGTGGCTTCTCCAGCTGCCCCTGCCAGGGCCGCTTCACCCGGTGGGCCGACACCAGCACCCAGTCATCCCGCAGCGCATTGTAACGAGTGTGCTGATGCTCTGCAGGGAGAGGGGAGCAAGGATCAGAGGGGAAGGGACAAGCAGGGCAAGAGGGAAGAGAAGCTTCAGTGGAGCAGGGCATCTAGGAAGGAAAAGGGAGTGGGGCATCGGACAAGTGAGGCATCCAGGAGGGGGAAAGGGGAGTGGGGTGACAAGGGAGAAGGGCATCTGGGAAGGAGAAGCAAGTGGGGAGACAGGGAAGAGGGGCATGAGGAGAGCAGGGCATCCAGGATGGAGAGGTGAACAGGACATGAGGCAAGCAGTGTGTCTCGGAGGGGCAAGTGGGACAACATGAAAGGGAACAGGGCAATAGGGGGTAGAGGGGAGTCAGGCAACAAGGGAGAGGGGCAACAAGGGAGAGGAGAGCAGGGTGACAAGGGGGAAAGAGAAGAATGAGACAAGCAAGAGGACAGCAGGGTGACAAGGAAGAGGGGAGCTGGGTGACAAGGGAGAGGGGCAACAAGGAGGAGTAGAGGAAAGCAGGACAACAAGGGAGAGGGGTGACAAGAGAAAGGGGCAACAAGGGAAAGAGAAGTAGGGTGACAAAGGACAGGCAACACCAGGGCGGTAGAGGGAAGCAGAGCCACAAGGGAGAGGGCCAACAAGGGGGAATGAGGGAAGCAAGGTGACAAGAGGGGATAGAGGGAAGCAGGGCAATGAGGGAGAGGGGCAAAGGAGAAGGGCAAAAAGGCAGGGTACAGGGGAGCCGGGGCAACAGGGAGAGGGGAAAGGGGTGCCGAGGGAAAGGGGCGTCGAGGGAGAGGGGAAAGGGGTGCCGAGAGAGAAGGGGCGTCGAGGGAGAAGGGAGAGGGGCGGCGAGGGAGAGGGGTGATAAGTCAGAGCAGGGAGTAGTGGGGCAATAAGGGAAAGGGGAGAGGGGCGCCGAGGGAGGGGATCCCTCAGGTCGCCCCTGGCCGTACCACTGGCGCAAAAGCGGCCCCCCCGCTCCTCCTCCTCCGGCGGCCCCTCCATGCCGCGTCTTCCCCCCGAGGCCCGGCCCCTTCCCTGCCCGCCCCGCGCCGGCGCAGGACGCGGAGCCGCAGCCCAGAGCATGCGGAGCGGGGCCATGGGGGCGGCGGCGCGGCGGGCGCTGCGGGCCGGGCTGGCGCTGGGAGCGCTGGTGCTGCTGCTGCAGGGGCTGCGCGGGTGGCTGGCGGCCAAGCGGTACGAGTTCAGCCCCGCCGAGATCGCGCAGCTCGCGCGGCACCACGCGGGTACGAGCGGAGCGGGACGGGTGGGAACGGGATCCGGGGGGAATGGGGATGGGGTCTGGGAGAAATGGGGGTGGGGAGACGGGAAAATGAACCACGGAGGGGTGCGCAGCGGCCTCGGGTGGGGAAGGGACCGGTAACCGGGCACGGGGGTGTAGAGGGGGAGGATGGAGGGGAGCGGGATCCGGGAGGGATGGGGATGCGATCTGGGAGAAATGGGGATGGGGAGAGGGGAAAAGGAACCACAGAGAGGTGTGCACCAGCCTGGACTGGAGAAGGGACCGGTAACTGGGCTCGGAGAGGGGAGGTGGTGTGGGGCGAGTGGGAAGGGATGGAGGGAAGCTGAGTCCGGGAGAAATGGAGGTGAGAAGAGGAGGAATGGAACCACAGGATGGTGTGGAGGCGCTTGGAGGAGGGTAGGGACCAGTAGCTGGAGCGTGGGATTGAGGAGATTCCGATACAGGCGGGGCTGGGATCAGGAAAGGGATGGGGTCAGGAAGGGGATGGGGAGCTTGGGATGGGGCAGCAGGAGTGGTAAACAGGGAAGCTTCTACCAGGTAGCATGGGGATGGAGTCAGGAAGGAGAAGGGGCTGGGAAGCTGGGGATGGGGCAGCAGGAGTGGTAAACAAGGAGGGATGTTTTGTGGAGTATGGGGGAAGTGGGGTGTGTGAAGGAGGGAAGGGGATGAAGTGGCATCAGCCAGCCCAGCTGGGGCTGAACCTGTGGTTAAGGCGGCTTTCTCAGGCCTGGGGTTGGGACAGAACCAAGCCCCAAGTGGATCAGCGGCAGCAGCAACACGACGACTACAGCTGGAGGGGAGGGCTGGCCCCACAGGACACAGGGTGTGCAGTCACAGCAGAGTCACCAGGGCAGGGCTACTGTTATCTTACTTGGGTTCCCCATATAGGCCAGCTCCTGAGGTGGGCTGTAGGGCTGGAGCACTCAGTGCTGTGCATCCTCCATCACTGTGCGGGAAAGTAGTAGCGCCAGGTCAGTGGCCACGAGGGCATAAAGCTGGAAAGAGGAGACTTCTTCCCTAGGCAGACCCCTATAAGGATGTTCTGGGAACCTGTGGCAGTGGAAGGTATTTGAGGGTGCCAACAGGGCTTCCTGTGTGCAAGGACTCATGGTAACCCCGGCTGCTGTAGGGCTGGACCATGAGCTGGCTTTCTCCAAGATCATTGTGGAACTACGGAAAAAGCACCCAGGCCACATCCTGCCAGATGAGGACCTGCAGTGGGTGTTTGTGAATGCGGGCGGATGGATGGGCTCTATGTGCCTCCTGCATGCCTCACTCACCGAGTACGTGCTACTCTTTGGGACAGCTGTTGACACTGGAGGCCACTCAGGTAAGACGGGCTGGTGGGCAAGCGGGTACTCTGAGCTCTTCCCACTCCGCTTATTTGAAACTGGTTGCCCAGCTGTGGTGTGCCTGGGGCAGTAGCCTGCTGCTCCACTTCTTTTACAGGGTGCATTATGCTGGAAAACGGCTTCTGCCATGGGCATTAGCCCCTGTGGTGTCCTGCAGCAGCCATAGGTCTCTATGCATGCCATGTGTTGTGGCCAGGAGTCTCTGCATCCAGCTGGCAGGCAGTGACAGGCATCGTGTCTCCCAGTGCTTCAGTAGGGAGCAAATGCCAAATATGTTGGAAATTATATGGCATAAAGATACTGAGCAGCCCAGGTGGTGGTATATGGCCAGTCACACAGGCAGCCTTGGTAAAAGATGTAGTATAGCGATTAAGGCACGGACCTTGTTGATGGGACAACAATCGAGATCAACTTCATTTAGAGAATGCAAACCTTATATAGTGCCTCTGTATCCAATAACAGCTATTCCAGTGAATTTCCATCTGTGAGAATCCCACAGTACAGCAACAGAGTGCAACCCCCCTGTTTCCCCCAGATGTGTCCCTTATCTTCATGTTTTCTGCCTAGTGCAGTCATTTCCTATCAAACCATGGGTCTTAATAAATATTCTACGGTTGCAACAAGCTAGCAAGCATGAGAACATTGGCTGTTTGCTCCCTGCTTGCTACTAATATTGCAGGTACACCAAGGCATCAGCTGTTTGCCCTGGCATACATGCAATACTGGAATCTTTATGCCCACAATGTAGCTGCACTCCTCTTTATGTCAAGACCTTAGGGCTGGCATCCTTCCCCCTAGAGGTTGCTCCATGGCTCAGACATGAGCTCCCAAGTTGTCTGCAGCAAGGATGCACTGAACCAGTGCTGTCTGTCCTCCTGCAGGTCGTTACTGGGCAGATATCTCTGACACCATCATTTCGGGGACCTTCCGGCAGTGGAAGGAGGGGACCACCAAAAGTGAAATATACTATCCAGGTAAGTGCAGCAGACATGGTACTGTGTAGGCTGCATCCACAGTCAGGGGCCTAGCCACTCTGCAGACTGGACCTCTGCTGTGGCAGAGCCTTTTCCTTTGCACTGTCAGAAGCCAGGAGCTCATGATGGGGCAATTTGTGTCCCCAGGGGCACGTCCCAGTGTCTCAGTTGACACCAGTGAGAGAAAAGTGAGCAAGGCTTGGAGTGCTTAGCCCTGCAACTCCCAATCCTGCATGTCTACTCTCTGGGTCTGATGTGGAGTAGTCACTGTGAACCATGCTGGTTGTATGTGTTGGCAGGGGATACCATCGTGCACCAGGCAGGAGAGGCCACATCAGTGCAGTGGAGTGCAGGCACCTGGATGGTCGAGTACGGTCGGGGCTTCATCCCCTCCACACTTGCCTTTGTCCTGGCTGACACCCTTTTCAGCACTCAGGACTTCGTCACTCTCTTTTACACCCTGCGTGTCTACGCCAAGGGCATGCTCTTGGAAGCCAATGCCTTCTTCAGCACCTGGGGCTGCTGAGCCCAGCTTGCCCAGGCACCCTGCTGAGCACAGCTGGCTCCTCCTCCCAGCCTTCCTCCCTTTTCCTCATCCCAGAGCTCAGGCTCTGGCAGAGGCAGCAGGAGTCTTCCCCCTGTGCCTCCCCTAGGTTGCTCTGTCCTCCTCCATGGTCCAGCTGTGTGCCAGGACAGAGGCACTGTGGCAGTCACAGCAATACAGACCATCATTTCTCTACTACCTGCCTTTCCCCTCTTTAATATTGGAGCCAAGTCCTGCTTTTCCATCCCTCAGGCCTGGAGTAGCCTTGTAGGGTGTGAACAGCACTACATACCCTCCACATGCAGTGGGACAGGTGCTGGAGCTGGCTGTCCCCAGGCTCTGCAGAATTTCTGCAGCTCCCCAAGACACCAGGAGGGTACCACCTTCAGCGTGGAGTGCATGGGATGAGGTGAGTTAGAGCACCCGCTGTGGAGGTTGACCAGGCGATTCCCTTCTCCCTGTTGGGCTGCCAGGTCTGCAGGCAGCACAGGGTGCTGTATCCAGCTGGCAGCGTCTCCTGTGGCTCTATCTGCTGATGTGGGCTGGCAGCGCAACGTGTCACCCTGGCAAGGGGCAAGATCTGCACTGGGAACACCCAGCAGTGAGGGGATTCTCAGCCTCTGTGCTGGAGGTCCCTCTTAGTCCCCTGTGTATTATCTGCCTCTGGGGATAGCCAGGGATGAAAGAAGGTCCAGTTCCCCACGGTCCCCCTCCCTACGATCCCCTCCCAAGGGGGAGAGCCACCATTTGTCGCCTTAACCAAGAGCCCATTCTGTGTGGCCTCTGGGCTATGCACATACCTAGTGTCTGCAGGATGCCGAGCCACTACTAACTCAGGATGGGATCTCACCCCTCAGAACACTTTCCCTGGCTGTGAGACCCCCGGGGATGGCCCTACTGCTCCTGCCACAGGGTCCTGGCCGCTGAGGGAGTGCTGCAGTGCCCTGACAGAGCCTGGCTGTGGACGCTGCTTGCAGCCCTGCAGCCGGACCTATGTGGACTCACTGCTTGGTGGAGGGCTTTCACCTCTCCGTTGCTACCAAACTATCATGTGTGTCCCTGGCCACCAGGCCTGTAGCATGTCGCTCTTTCTGCTCCCTGGACTGTCATTATCCTGTTGACTGGCAGCCCTGCAAATGGGCTGCTCTTGATTTGTCACCTGAAAAGAAATATCAGTAATAAAATTGTTCGTCCTACCTGCTCGGGTCCTCAGGAGAGTATCTGGAGTGTGCTGAGTCCATGCTGTGGGGACAGTGTCATAACTATCCGGTGCCAGGCATGGGTCCTGCTGGCAGCTGAGGACTGTCAAGTGTCCCTGGACATCTGGCATTATCCCACCTGTGGTCCTGGGAGCCAGAGGGTGCAGTGCTGGGCAGGATCAGGCCTGTCTCAGATCTTGGGAACCGGCGGGATATGGTGCTGGTGCTCCTCTCTCAGCCCAAAAGCCTGGGCTGGTGCCAGGGCCCTGCTTCCATGGGGAATCCAAGAGTCTAGGGGTGCTCCCTCTTTTTAGGGGACAGTGCTGACGCTGGATGTGCAGCCGTGGGGGTGGTCCAGCCCAGTGGGTTGGTGGTCCTGCGAAGTTCACAGGTGTCCTGGTGTGAAAAGAGCTCAGGAGGGAATTGCAGGGAATGTAGGCTGAGTGTGCATGTGTGTGTGTGTGCACGCAAATACTGGCAGACAGGTCACATGCACATGTATATCTAGACACAAGCATCGATGGTTTTGTGTGTGTGCATCTTGGCAGGGCAGCCAGGCATCCATAAGGGTGTGCATGCATATAGGTAGAACTGTTTGCAGGTGGGTGTAGGCGGAACAGGTGGGATGGCACGTGTGTATATAGGTTGAATAATTGGGCTTCTGTGCAGTCAGAGCAATTGCACACATGTCAGTGCTCAGACACAAACGGGGAGATACGTGTAGGCAGAGGAGTCATGTGTGTTTGCGCTTATGCAAGTGAAATGCATGTGCGCACATGCGTGCACAATCCTAGTGCACACATGTGTGTACAGATCCCCAAGACAAGCAGGTATGTGTGTGTACACACCTGTACACCCATGTGGACACATGTGCAAGCAGGCTGTGTATGTGTGCCTGCATGTCCCTTTGGACCACGAGGTCGCCCTGGCCCCATGCTGTGTCCATTCCCTGGGGTTTAGCAGGCCCTGTCAAGGAACACGAGCAATCCTGTGCCAGCCTGCGCAGGAAGGCGCTAACTCAGCAGCTTGTATCAATACTGTTCCACTTACAGCGAAGGCCACGTAATGAAAATCCAATGGGGACGCTGGTGGGAGTAAATAAGTATGCCATTAAAATGAGAAAATCAAAGCTCCAGACAGGTCTTTTCTCTTGCCCATTGATTTCTTTTATTACGGAAATATTGCTGCTAAATAACATTAGTGTGAACAATCTCAGCAGTGTTTTCCATAGCGCCCATGTCAATAACTCCATCAGGGTCGGGGGATCTCCGCTAGACTGTCTGCAGGGCTGCGGGCCCCATCCACGTGAAGGGATACTCCAGAAGCACCTGCCTCACCACCTCTGTTGGGATGTAACCAGCAGAGAAACCAGGCAGCATGTGGTGGCACCGGGATGGAGCCAGGCTGGGACCTGGAGCCTTTGCTTTGCTGTGGCAGTACAGGTACAGTACCAGGCATTCAAGGATCCCCAAAAGAAGCCCTTCCCTTCAGGTCAGGTGTTCTTAGCCTGTTACAGACAGATCTGCTGTCCAGTGACAGCAGATGAGAAATGGGTCCTGGACATAGTATGTCCTGCAGCTTCTTGCTGTTTCTGCCTCTTCCCCCAAATCCATTCCTTCCTCATCCATGTCTCTGTGCCAAACTGACCCAGCTACCTGTAGCCTGCCATCAATTTTACATGGAGAATCTGAGGCATGGTGTTGGGACTTATCTGCAGGCACCAAGCTCCAGTACAGCCCCTGCAACAAGGGCAGGCTTACACTTCAAGCTGCCACTCTGCCCACACGCAGGCTCTCAGCACCCTCTGAGGTGCCCACAGGTGGCAGGGATATCCCTGAGGGGCCAGAGGATGTGAGCAGGATACGGGGGAGGTACGCATCCTTTGGTACCCAGAGGACAAGTGAGATTCTAAGGCATCTCAAAGGACACCAAACACCTGTGGTGTAGCCAAAGATGGGCAAAGAGACTCAGACATGGACACCTGCACTGTGGGTCAGGCTTGATATCAGGAAAATCAGGCTTGACATCAGGAAAAAGTATTTCACAGTAAGTGCCAGTGGGCACTGGAACAGGCTGCCCAGAGAGGTGGTTGAGTCACCTTCCCAGGAAGTGTTCAAAAGATGGGTGGGTGAGGTGCTCAGGAACATGGTTTAGTGATTGATGGGGATGGTTGGACTCGATAATCCAGTGGGTCCTTTCCAACCTGGTGATTCTATGATTCTGTCCCAGCTCAGCTGAAGTAACCCATGAGTGGCAGTGCCCCAGAGCTGTCACCAGGGACAACCTTGCCCACCAAATGCCTTCCCCCTGCAGCTTGCTCTATCTTCCTGTCCCTCTGCATGCAGTGGTTATTGATCAGCCCATAGGATCTATCTCCCTATTTCTCCTGCAGTATCTCTGCTCCAAGTATCTCTTAATCTGCTCCGCTGTCTGCCATGCCCGTCTATACCTCCAGTATCTATTTGTGCTGCCTCCACCGCAGCTGTCAATAGTCGTTTGTCTGGGGGATTTCTCTCCAGCGAGGACTGTCACCAGATGCCAGTGGAGCAAAGATGCCATGCAGGAGCGTGGAGATAACACAGTTCTGCTTGCTGCCCCGGAGAAAGCCTGAGCACAGACACACTTCATGACACTTGTGCAGAGCCCCACAGCCACTGTCCTCACCATGAAGGCTCTAGGGAGGAACTGGGCTAGCTGGGCCGGCTCCCTTGGTGGCCATGCCCAGGGCAATAGGACATAGTGCACCCCACATAGACCTTGGTGCTACCACTAGCCAGCCTGGCTGCATCCCCCTGGGTGCCACATTGACTCAAACACAGCCCTGCCTTTGGAGGGGGGGAGCTTCTCCAAATGCTGGGGTTCCTGTTGGGCTGTGAAGTCCCATCACCATCACAACACCTGACTCATCCTACCTAGCCCAGCCTTCAACCCTAGTTCCCTCCCTGCCCTGGGTGTGCAGGGATGGGGCACAGCCCAGCACCCTGGGGTGCAAGGCAGCAATACCAAGAGGGGGGACTGGATCCCTCTGCAGTGAAGACAGCACAAGTCCTGGGGAGTGGCTGGCCCTGTGGGTCCTTCTGAAATGGGGCTGGGTCATAACTTAACAGGGGCAATTCAGCAGGACAGTCAGCCAGCTGTCAGCAAACTGATGTTCAGGGCAGGCTGGCAAATGCTGGGAGGTCCCAACCCCTGCAGCGGTAGGATGGGATGGAATGGGGTGGGATGGGATGGGGTGAGCTACAGCTGTCGAGCCCTGAAATGGGATGGCCGACAGCTGCTTTATCTCCTGAGCAAAGATAAACAGTGCCCGGGGGCCCTGCAGGGTCGGGAGCTGCCCTACTCTCCTACGGAAGGGACTAATTTTTCCAGGAGAGACTCTCTGGTGTGGATGCTGCTCAGTGCTGAGCACTGCTGGGTTGCCAGGATCTCAAGGAGCCCTGGGCATCACCAGTGCTGTGGAAGAACGAGAGACAGTTTATCTGGAGATGCTTGCAGGGAAGCCAGAGAGCCTAGGAGCAGCAGGTTTTCCCCGCAAAGGGACATGGTGAAGATGGCAGAGGCTCAGGCCAGGCTGAGGAGCCCGAGAGCAAAGCCAGCAGCTGTTTCCGCAAGGTGCTCCAGGGAAAAGGCAGGACTCAGCTTGTGCTGGGCTGTAAAAAGCAGAAACCCCTGGCCGCTGCACCACACAGGTGGCCTTAGATGGGACAGAGCCACCACCCCTCACCACCAACACCCAGAGCAGCAGCATGAGGTCTCCGTGACAACCTGCCCTGGTGGTAGGATAGACCCAAAGTCACCATCCCGATGTCCCAGTGTGGCAGGATGATGATGATGATCATTCCCCAGGGATCTGTGCAAGCCCCACAGCTGCTCTGGCTGAAAACACTCGGGGAAGAGTAGGCATCTCGTTTGCCTCCTGCCAAAGCAGCCTCCATAGAAGAGGGAGGTCAGGAAAGATCTGGCAGGCAGGCAGAGGGAGAGTGCAGGAACAGCTTGGCAGGGCTGCTGGCTTAGCAGAGGCAGTGAAGTGGGGTGGGTGCAGCAGTGGGACCAGAGTGCTGTGTGCTTACCCCAGATCACGTCTTTGTCTGACTTTCCATGTGGTTGATGGTGCCCTGGTGACTCAGTTTACCCTGTTGCAAGCAGGGACACAGGGCAATCAGCAGCACTGTGTCTCTTCAGGGACAGAGGAGATGCATGGCCTTATCCTGCCCATGCAAGGCAGGGGAAGGGACTCTGGGATGCCTGTTTTGAGAGAGTTCAGACCATGTTGTCGTCTGATCCCTTCAATGTGCCCCTCATGTTCTGAGCACATGCAGCACCCCTCAGGAGGACGACCTGATGGCCTCATCCCACAGGCAGGTCTCAGGCTCCAGCTTGGGATGTGTTGTTGACCCTTCAGTTCTTGAACATGGAGTTCTTGCACTTGCAGTATTCAGGGATTGCCCCGTTATGCCAGCACATGGATTAACAGTGTGAATACACACACACACATGCTTCCCCACACATGTGTGCGTGCACGCACCTGCCTGCACACACTGCACTCACCCCCACCTCTTCCAAGGCAGATCCCAGACACCAACACAGAAAATACACACAGCCAACTCCCGGTGTGCACATCTAAGCACTTATCCTAACACATTGCACACACTCAGCCCCTGTCACAATCCACACGGCTGCACATATGCATGTGCATGTGGAGAGCTCTGTGCAACATATGCATGTCCTCCACATACACACACCTTAAATGCAGTGTGCAAACACAACTTAAAAGTAGCGTGCACACACATATACATGCAGGGTAGGTCCTTGGTGGGCGTGCATGGGGTCCCCTGCATGCACATGCAATGCACACACCTGACAGGCATGCACAGTGTCCCTTGCACACACACACAGAGCATGCACAAATATTCAGATACGCTGCCAGCACACATGCAGTGCACACTCAGCTTGCCAAATGTGTGCACACACGTGCATGCAAGCACAGAATGACAGCATAGATGCTTACACTCTCACAACAAACTCCTAGCACACACAGGTGTCCATGTGCACACAGACCCTCTGTATACGTTTGCAGTGGGTGCAGCATACATGGTGCACGCTCATCTCACCGAGTGTGTGCACACAGACATACACAAGCATAGAGTGACTGCACAAACACACACTCATGCAGTGTGCTGCCTTCTCCCAGCACACACAGGTATCTGTGCACATGTGCACACGTGTGCAATGGATGCAGTCCAGCTGCAGGGTTGCACAGACCCCGTGCACACTCCTCCTACAGGCTCCCCTCTCCCCACACACACCTGCATGTATACCTGGACCCCCTGCACGCCCTTCTATGCACCCCCTTTCCCAGCACCCCACATATGCACGCCCTGACCACCCCTTCCCATAAACACACACATCCATAAACACCCCCCACCTGCCCAGAAACACACTCAGACACACACCCAAGCCCAGGCACAACTCCCCAGGCACAAACACAAGCACCCAGACGCAACACCCCTACATACACCCCCCAATCCCCTTCCGAGGCCCCAAGCACGACTGGCTCCCGGTGAGCCGGTCCCAGGACGATCCCTCGGGATTGCCGCAAGCCCGTCCCTCCCTCCCCCGAATGACTCCCTTGACGTGCGCCAGCAAATGGGAGCGGGGAGGGGTGTTGCTGCCTGCCTGCCACTTGTTGCA
>WAAB01016959.1:27582-94360 GCA_013389865.1 Piaya cayana | reverse complement strand
AAACAAAAAAAAAAAAAAAAAAGACCAAACCAAAAAAAAGGAAGAAAGGGAGAGAGAAAGAAAGGAAAGGGGTGGGGGGAAATCCCACCCACCCTCATCTGCTGCGGAATAAAAGAAATATCGGCGGTCGCGGCGCCATGTGAGCGGCGGGCCGGGACCGGGCGGAGCAGCCGAGCCCCCCGTGACGGGGCGAGCCCCGCTCGGAGCCCGCGGCATGGTGGAAAACCCCAGCCTGGCGGGCAAAGCCGCCCTGGTGAGGGCTCCGCGCCGGGGGGGGGAGAGGGTGTGGGTCCCCGAGGGGACGGGGTGGGAGATGTGGAGGGATGGGGGTGCCCGGTGGGAGTGGGGTGGGGGGTCCCCGGTGGGACGCGGAGAGGATGGAGTTCCCCGGTGGGACGGGATCGGAGAGGAAGGAGGATGGGGTACCCGATGAGAAAGGGAGAGGGTCCCCGGTGGGACAGAATGGGACGGGGAGAGGTTGGGGGACCCCAATGGGACGAGATCAGAGAGGTACAGGGATGGGGTACCCAGTGGAAGCGGGGAGGGGGTCCCTGGTGGGACAGGATGGGACGGGGACAGAGTAGGGGTCCCTAGTGGAACGGGGTCGGAGAGGAAGAGGGATGGGGGTACCCGATGGGAGCGGGGTAGGGTGGGGGTCCCCAATGGGAGGGGATGGGACAGGGAGCAGGTGGGGATCCCCAGTGGGACGGGATCCGTGGGGACGGGGGTACCCGGTGGGAGCGGGATGGGGGTTCCCCGGTGAGACAGGGAGAGGATAGGGAGAGGGTCTCCTATGGGACAGGATGGGACGGAGAGAGGTTAGGGGACCCCAGTGGGACGAGATGGGAGAGGCAGGGGGATGGGGGTACCCGGTGGGAGAGGGATAGGGAGTCCCCGGTAGGACAGGGAGCAGGATGGCGGTTCCTGGTGGGACAGTGGGACAGGGAGAGGGATGGGGGCGGGACGGCGGTCCCCGGTGGGTCAGGATCGGACAAGGAGAGGGATGGGTGTCCGTGATGGGAGCGAGAGGAAGGCTCTGGAGGACAGGTAGTCCGGTAGGACCGAGACGGGGGGGGCGGATCTCAGGGGAGAACGAGAAGGGGTCTGCGACGGGTCAGCAGGGCAAGTACCGAGGAGGGGAGACAGGGAGCGGGGTGGGTGTCCCCGGTGTGACGGGGTAGGACGGGGAGAGGGTCCCCGGTGGGACAGGATGGGATGGGGAGAGGTTGGGGGTCCCAGTGTCCCGCAAAATAGCGACGGGGGGGGCCGGGTGAGGGCCGGGGCCGGGCAGGGGGCTGGGTGGGGACTAGGAAAGATGCCGGGTGGGACTTGTCACCGATGGAACAGCGTTGGGTTCTGGAGAGCAGGGAAGATGCCGGGTGGTCCCGGCGGGGGGCTGCAGCAACTTTTGCGCCGGGGAAGGGGGGGAAGTCGAGGGAGGAGAGAGCGGGTGGGGGATGCTTCCTCCCCTCCTCCAACGGCGGCGGCGCTGAGGCTGTCCCTGTGCCCGCAGGCGGCCGCCCCGCCGCNGAGGAGGAGGAGGAGGGCGAGGAGGAGGAGGAGGAGGAAGAAGGGGAGCCCCGCGAGCCGCCGGCCCCCCCGCACCACGAGTGGACCTACGAGGAGCAGTTCAAGCAGGTAGGAAGCATCCGGGCGAGCATCCCCTCCCCGCGACCCCTAGACTCGGGGTTCAGCCCTGCCTGAATGGACGTTGTTTATGCTACTCCGCTGCCCTGAAAGCAGTCAACCCCGCTGCCCCAGGCCCCATGCCGGTGCCACCCCAAGAAGACATTCCCAGTACTCCCATTACCGACAGACATCACTGTGCCACCCTAAATGAGAGTGCACAAGCCCCCTCAACTTCTACTCCCCCCCAACCTCATCCCGGACAAGCACAGGCAGTGCAACCCAGCACCGCTATCCTGGAGCCCCATCCTGCCCCAAACGGGCACCTCTTCAACACTCCTCCCTCTGTCTGACCCTGGCCCACCCTGACAAGCATCCCCGTGTGCTCCATGTCTCCCTGACACCAAGCCCTGTTCCACCCTGCCTCCTGTTCCTTGCCTCCCCCGGGGACTCCGTGCCCCACAGCGTGACCAGGTGCTGAGTGTCCAGGCACTTCCGTGCTCCTGCCCCAACCTGCAAAGGCTCCATCCCCGGTGCTTGCTGTGATGGGTAAAATGAGGTGGCCCCTGTCCACAGAGGTTTTGTGGAAACAGGCAAGGGAGAGGATTCTGGTACATGATCACCCCAAGTTGCTGGCAGGCTGTGTTGCTGATCTTCCTTGTGTCTCTGCGAGGGCTGGGGTGTATTACTACTGTTCAATGCTGCTCATTGATTCCTGGCTGGAGGGAGCAGTGTGCTGACCCTGTCACCTCGCTGTTGGTGGGCATAAGGAGGACCCCTGTGCCACAGAGGTCTGGTGCAGGAACAAGACTCCTGGGGCTTGTACATAGGGTGGAGTGGAGGAAAGGCTTCTCTGGGTTTAATACATGTTCATCCCTAACCGTGCTCGGTTGTACAAGTCCTGGTTTGCACACATCAGGTGCTGCTCTGTGTGTGAGTGTGAGTGCAAGTGCAGGCGAGAGCATGGACTGCACAGCACCAGGTAGCGTTTGCATTTCCCATGTACTTGTCTTCATCATGCAGGGAAAGAAGGGGAGGGTACTGGTGGCAGGGTTGGTGACAGAGAGGATGCGGCAAAGGGATGGAGCAGGCAGAGATGCCCCCATGCAGGTGATGTGTGGCTTTTTAGGACCACACTGCCCAGGGGACAGTGAGACAAGGGGACTTACTGGCTTGTCCGCAGTGGCTCTGGCAGAAGGGGTTGCGGACAGCAGCAGAGACCCAACTTTCAGGTGCCGTGGGACCATGCCAATGCCTTTTCTCTTTTGAGATTGCACAATGCGGCATTGGTTGGAGGGACCAAGGCTCACCCCTGCAAGTGCCTGCCTGTGAGGCAGCAGGTATGGGCAGCGTGTGCCCCACAACCATGCCTGGGGAGGCAGCTGGCACCCTACGCTGCCTCGAAAGCAACATGGGAAGGGCCGAAGTGGGTGTGCAGCACAGGCCAAATATCTTGTCCAGGAAGTGTTATGTTTCACCCTGCTGTGCAGAAAAAGGCTGACTGTCCTATTCCTGGGGTCAGTCAGGAGGTGGGAAGCAGCTCCTCCCTCCCAGGCCTGTTGAGGTTTTACACAGAGAAAGCATCCCTGGCATTTCTTATCCTTCAGCCTCATGCCCTGCCCCTGGCTGAGGCTGACCACGTTCTCTGTGTGGGACAGGAGCACAGCTGCCAAAGCGGTGTGAATACCGGGGAGATGGATGGCAAGGGAGATATGGGAATAAATCATGTTGGGGAAATAAATCCTGCCACCGCTTCCCAGAGTGATATCTGGCTCCTTGCTTACTCTCTTTTTTTCCCTAACTCTGATCAGAAAGACAGTGGGTCCCTGCTCCAGAGATGCACAAGTGGGTTTCCCCATTTGCTGTCATGTCCCAACCAGTCCAGTGGAAAATAGAATATCCCTTATGTTCAGGACCCCTGGGAGCATGGGAACAAGGGGACTGACTGCCTCTTGATGCCTTAAATGAGGTGGGACAGAAAGAGGAGTAAGGAGTGTCAGGACCAGCCCTGCCGTTGCACAGTGCTGCCTTGTAGAGGCTGGTGGTTTGGGGCAGGCTTGGTGCTGGCTTGCCTTGGAGTCTGCAAGGTGGCTGTCACTCCTGTCCCTCCCCTGTGATCATTCGGGAGTGGAGTGCTCCTGCCCAGGAGCACTATTACCTCCTCTGGCCCTTCCCAGGCTGCAGGGCTGTGCCTCGCCCAGCCTGGGGAACAGGTTCTCCACTCTCTGCAGGGGCTGAATGAGGAGAGGAACCATTCTCCAGCTTTCGGAGATTTCCCAGGGGCTGGGCTGTGATGCTGCAGGGCGTGGAGGGACATGGGGTGTGTTTCCCACCGGGACCCCCTGCTTGAAGCTGTCCCGTTCCAGCATGACAAGGCTGTCATCACCCAGCACTGGTCTCAGGGTTTGTCCTTGGTGTCATCCCCCTGAATGGGAGAGACAGCTAAGTGGGTGGCGACCATCAAATCCAGGCTGGTCTGTGGAGGGTGCACAGGGAGCCACTTCCCTGGTTTTCCGTGGTGGAGGGTGGGATGGGAGGTGGGTGAAGGGCCAGCTGCAGGGGAGCGGTCCATGCAGTGCCATGATGCTAAGAATGGGAGCAGGTCATGAGGTCATGGTGGGGAAACCCACAGAGGGTTAGCAAGCAAATGCTACTTCTCCCAAGTTTATACGCTTCCCAAGACACCACTTTGGGGTTGCCGGGGGGACTGGCGGGACCTTTGCTCTGATCTGGGAGGGCTACTCTGATGTTAGACAATTGCGAGACCCCCCTCACCTCTGTCTCTTGCATCAGCCCACAGCACAGATCTATGTACACTTGATAAGGGTGGATGTGTAGAGACCTGGGCAAAGGTCTGGGAGGTCTCACAAGCAGTGCTGCAAGGCAGACCCCACCCTGGCATGGAGGGTACCAGGCAAGGTCTGACTGTGTGTTTCCCATAAACTTCCTCTTCCCTGGAGCCATGGATGCCAATAAGTTGCAATGCTGCATTGCTGCATCAAATGTTTGACTTGGAGGGCACTGGGAGGAGCCTGGCATTGCTGGTGTGACCTCAGCTGGTGTGAATTCAGCTTTCCCCTCTGGAAAGCCATCCACAGACTTGGCTGCCTTGGTTTCCTACAAGTCATGGAAGAGCAACACCAGGACCCAGGGCTCCCCATTCCCTCCTCAGTCTCTTCCCAAGGTGGCACCATGGAAAAGCCCCTGGCAGGAGGGTCATCGGGGTTTTGTGCCCAGCCCTCTGGCAGTGTGATGTTTGCTGGCAGGGTGTCCTCCATGCCAGGACCTCGCCAGTGCATTTGGACCTGTAGTGGCTGGAGGGACTGGGACATCCTGAAGCTCCTTTGTCCCTGACAGGGAGCACTAGGGGATCAACACCAGATGCCCCTTTTGGAACTCTCAAGTATTTGGTGGCCTCAGTAGTTAATTCAGGGATGGCTTGCATTGCCGCCAGGTGCTTGCCATCATCCTTGGCCAACTCTGGTGTGGCTGTTCCTCTTCCCATCATGATGCTGCACCTGTCCCATAAGTTTGTGGTGCCAGCAGGTGTCTCTTGTACCCACCTAACCTTTCTGTGCATTCAGGAGGGGCTCACTGGCCATGAGGGGATGTGCTTAAAGTGTGGAGGGGTGTGCTGTGACTTGGCTGCAGCCCTCTGTGCCCTGGACATCCTGGTCTATCAGTTCCCCATCCTTTGCCTTGGGGTCACCCCAAAATGTGGCAGGGCCTTGTGGTGCTGGGCCTCCTACCTCTGTCTCCCAATTGACTTCACTTGCATGGCTGGGGAGACAGAGGCAGCTCAGGAGGAGGATGATGGAGGGGTGGGAGGTCCCAGCCTCTGCCTCCAGCGCATCTTAACCCAGGTGCAGGAACAACAACCTCAGGACTCCTTGGGCTAAATTAGAGGGTCTCTGGTTACACTGCAAAATGGGGGAAACAGATAAACATGGTGTTTGCTCCTAGCTGCAGCTTCCTGGAGGCTTCTCGCCGGCAAACCTGTGAGCAGAGCTCTGCCCTGAGTCTGGGACCACCTGCAGTGGGGAGGCAGCAAGGGTCAGCAGGCTAATCCCCAGTGGTCGCAGCTGTGGCACGAGTGCAGGGGCTGGGAGTGCATGGGCTGGTGGTCTGTGTGTGTGTCTGTATATGGACCGATGTGAATGTATGGACCATATAAGGACTCGTGTATGTGTATGGGTGTGGCCATGGATTTCTGAACCCATGTGAGGGCTGATACAGGTGTGTAGACCCATGTGAATGTCCAAGTGTGTAGGGATCATTCCCTGGGAGATCCTATGGCTATGTATGGATCCATATAAGTGCCCAAGTGTGTGTGAACTCGTGTGAGTTGTGGTTTGACCTATATGAGTGCCCAGATATGTGTGGGTGCAGCCAAGTGTGTATGGACATACGTGTGTGTGTGTGTGTAGAGGTGTGTGTGTATGGCACCATGTGTGTGCCCTCATATATATGGAGTGCTCACGTGTCTGAACACACTTATATGTATGTATGGGACCATGTGTAGTGTCCCAGCTTGTACAGGCTCTCCTGCACATGCATGGACCACTGTCAGCACATACAGAGCCATCTGGACCCATGGGTGTTTGGGGCAGGGTTTGGAGTCTGAGCCTCCTTCTAGAACTACCTGTGTGTCCCTCGCACCAGCCTGCAGACCTGAACAGTTCTGGTGGTTGCCAGCTCTAGTCCAGTCACCCCTACTACCCCACAGAGCTATTCCCAGCCCCGCTGCAGTCTGTGGATGCTGACAGTGTCTCAGCAGCTACCACAACACCATATCCCAACCTGTGGGTCCCAAGGGCTTGGGGTCAGCATCTCCAAAGAGGAGGAGGTGTAAAAAGTAATTGAGGATGTGAGAATAAAAGCACTCCGACAGGACAGGAGCACCAGCAGGAGTCCCTACCCTGCAGCTGTCCATGGCTCCCTCCCCACCTGCTGCCCTGGAATTGGATGTGAATGGGATTTTGGGGACGGGTACACCCCATTGCTGGCTTGGGCCCCGCTAATCCACTAATTGTGTTACCAATAGAAGTAAATCCCCTGTGCTGGCAACAGCAGGCTGGGCAGGGCTGCAACAGGGAGGTGGGATATGGCCCTAGAGAGGTGAGATCTGGTCCCACCAGGGTGCCCACGGGGATTTTGCACCTGCGTGGGGGTGTGGAAGTGAATTCAAGTGTGCATGGGAGTGAATGTGCATGGGAGATGGTGTGTACAGGGGAACATGTATCAGGGAAAAAGGGAATGTCTGAGTGTGCACAAGGTGTTTGTGCACACAGGGTAAGTGTGTATAGGGGCTGCAGGAGTGTGGACACGATGTGTGTGTATACATGCAAGGGGGGAATGCACAGTGGATGTGTGAGCATGCACACTTGATATGCCTGTCAGATATGCCTGTCTGCACAGGGAAGGCGTGTAGGGGACATGTGCCCAGGGTGTGTGTGCAAAAGGAGAGGGTATAGGTGTGTCTAGGTGTGTAAAGGGGATGTATGAATGTGCACAGGGAGTGTGTGTGCACAGGCACAGTGTATAGGGATTGTGTGTGTTTGTATGCAGGCTGTATGTGCAAAAGGGGATCATGTATGTGGCTGTGTGAGTGTGCATATGGGGAGGGTTTGCTCCAGGAGAGTGTGTCTGGAGGTGAGGGTGCACAAGGACAGCATGCATGCATGTGCGCGTGCAGAGCAAGCTGGCGGTTGTGTGAATGTGTGGGTCAGGGTGCACTGGGTACACAAGTGTGTATAGAGTGAGTGCACTGAGTTCTGTACCTGAGAGCTGTGGAAACATATCACCTGGGGCATAGGGCACCCACTGGGTGTGACCATACTGGTGGGGCTGTGTTCCCCCACTGTAGGCTGTAGCTTGAGGTTGCTCCATCCTGGATCCATTGTCCACATCCTCTGTCCATGGGTGGGGTGGGAGCAAGCACCAGCCCCAGAAGCCCTTTATGCCTGGGTACATGGCTCTTCTGGTAACGGCAGCTGGGGTGTCTGGCACTGGGTGAGCACCAACCCTTCTCCCTGTGTTGTCCCTTCAAAGTGGCCAGAGGAAGAGGATGGGGCTGGAGGTGCACAGGCTGGTCAGTGTGCACCCAGTGCGCATCTCAGGTACACCCCCAGCCCTCTGGGGGACACCTGGGATGTATAGCGGGTGTGCGCATGCATGTCCCTCGGGGGACACCTAGGGTGTTGCTGGCACTGGAGGTGGGTGCATGACTCCAGTCGCCCTGGGAGGGATGGAGTGGGAAGCAAGGACAGAGCAGGAGGCAGGGGCAGAGGGGAATGCGAGGATGGAGTGGAGGCAGCAGTGTGGCAAGCGCCAGCAGGTCAGTGAGGTTAAACCAAACAAATCCCCTCATTGACTCCCTGCCTGCTCAGCCATGAACAAGTAACAAGGGGCCAAGTGTGGGGGACGCACGCACACCCGGAGCTGGGACCCACCCCCCTTGCCACAGCCCCTACACAGGCGTATACAGGATGGTGGGACAGGGCCATGGACAGTGCCTGCAGTGGCACCACACTGCACGTTTCTCTAGATACATGGCTCCAGCCCTAGGGTGAGTCATGCTGGCACCCTGTGCCTCTGTTTCCCCTTCTGTGAAATGGGCTGGGAAGAAGGCTGGGGACCCTTTGAGCACTCCCCTTCACCCCAGGGCCAGGCAGCAGGCAGGGGGTTGCCCTCCCCAAGGACAGTGCTGCCAGCAAACGGTCGCTCACCTTGTGCAAAGCTGGGTTAATGTTTGCAGCAGGCAGCTCTCCCAGGAGCGGTGGCGCCTGCCACGGTGGGGAGAGGGGTTTAAATGACCTGCTGGATCTGCCGCATTATCATCGCTGATTAAACCTGCTGCTCTATAAAGCACCGTTAAATATTAAGCATGATGAAAGGCTTTGAGGAGGGAGCCGCGGTGCTGGGAGGGGGCTCTGGGTGGGGGTATCCAGTCACACCAGTAGGGTGACTGCCGAGGCTGGGGATAGTGGGCTGAGCAATCCTTCCAGCACCCACTGGGGCTGTGAGTACAGGGGAGCAGGCCCTCATCAAGAGCCAGCAGTGCCTTTGAATGCAATTGGAGTCCAGGCAAAGCCGTCCTCTAACCATTAACTTATTAACGGTGAGCAGTGGAGGCAAGCAGTGGCTGGCAAGGTCAGGGGGGTGGTTTGTGCCCAGCAGGGAGCAAGCTGCTCCCCAGCTCCGGGGACAGGGTCTGAACCTTGTGAGCTCTCAGCTTCCTTGTGTCTACCCCGTGGTGAGGGGAACAGTGGGGGTCTCTGGCTGTGACTGTTCTTGGGATCTGTGCAATCTGGAGCACTGTGCACTACTGAGAATAGCCAGTTCTTATGTTTTCAAGCCTGAGGGATAAACTGAGGCACTGACAGCTTTCCTGTGTCTTCATCCCATCAGAACGTGGAGGGACACACCTGAATGTCTGAGCGCCTGGCTATGCACCACCTCCCTGGGCAAGGACCCAGCGACTCCTGGCTCAGAAGCAACCATGCTCTGGAGTGGTTCAAGCACCCCCAAACAGCCCGTCAGCAGTTAGACAGCTGTGGTGTGCAGCTGCACCCCAGGGCACTGGCAGGGCGCTCAGGGATGAACATTGCCTGAGCTCCCTGCGTGAATAGTGACCAGATGGAAAAATTAGCAGTGTGGCTAATCAATGCAGTGCATATTAAGCGGCTTGGGGTTTGGGGGTAGGGTTTGCGGGATGTGAGGCAGGGGGGAGCCAAGCAGGGTCTGGGATCGATGTGACTCATATTAAGTGGATTAAATCCTGGTTGCTGATCTGAGCCCTCGCTGCTTGCAGGAGGTGGCAGCCAGGCAAGGGCTGCAGGGGGTCCCACTGCAATCATATCCCTTAGCAGCAGAGCCCTGGGACAGGGAGGGGGTAGCTCCCCAGGGCAGGGCAGCCTGGAGGTGCCTGAGGGATAGCTGAGCACCTCACCACATCCCTCCTCTGTCTAGGGGATCAATCAGGCTAAGAGGTGCCAGGGACCCCAGCTCCAATCCTACAAAGTCCCCTGGCTCTGGGAGAGGCATCTCCTGGATCAGTGAGAGGTGCTAACGATGCTATTTAATTGCGGCGAGGAGGATGGGGAGGCACAAGGTCTATTGCCGTCCCTTTAATAAACCATGTTCGACCCACTGACCTTTAACCTGCCTGACAAGCCCCGTTATCCTCATCCCTTAAGGAATAAAGACATCACCATAGCAATAGGACGACAGTAAGGAGCAGGGTCCTCACTGCTGCACCCATGTAGGGTAGAGCTAGACACCCTTCCCTGGCCCTGCACCAGCACCTGGGTGGGTGGCAGTGCCGGGCAGAGGTGAAGCAGTGCTGGGGGTGTTGCAGCTTTTGGGGGGCCCAAGCACCTCGAGTGCTGTCCCCCAGGTCGGCAGAGCGGAGTTGCGCTGTGCACCGGTGGGATATCGATCCCTGGGCTTGACAGTTTAATACTTCTGTTTATAGAGGAATATAGTTACATCGATGGTGTTAAATGAGTTACTAATTATATCAATACAAACACGATTAAAAGGGTACTTGCTCATAGGTCACCGCAAGCAGGAGCTGCTGCTAGGGTTGCACAACTGCCCCTGGGCAGGGTTTGCCTGACTGCCTCAAGGTGCACGGTGGGGGGATGCTCTGGGGTGGTGTGTGCCCCTGTGGTAGTTGGGGGTGTTCATCCAGGAGGGCTGTACCCATCTGGGGTTGTGCACACCTGTCTAGTATCGTGAGTCCACGTATGGGGCTGTGCATACCTACCTAGGGTTGTGTGTTCCAGTCTGGGGTTGTACACAGGCATATGGGGTTGTGTGTAGCCATGTGGGATTGTGCACACATGTAAAAGGGTTGTGTGTGCACATATAAGGTTGTGTGTGTCCATCTGGGGTTGTGTAAACACATACAGGGTTGTGCATGTCCATCTGGGGTTGTGCAAGCCCGTGTGGGGTTGTGCACATACTTATAGAGTTGTGCATGCCTGTCTGAGGTTGTGCGTGTCTGTCTGGGGTTGTGCATGTGTGTACAGGGTTGTGCACACACATATAGGGTTGCTCATGCCTGTTTGTGGTTGTGCCTGCCCTTCTGGGGTTGTGCACACGTACACAGGGCTGTGCATGCTCTCCTGGGGTTGTGCCTCCCCATCTGGGGTTTTGCATGCCTGTAGCAGGCTGTGCGTGTCCAGACATAGTTGTTTGTGCCTGTGCAGGTCGTGTGCATGTACAGGGTTGTGTACACTCACATGATATTCTGTGCACCCATGCAGAGTTGTGCATGCCAGTTCAGGGTTGTTCTTGCTTGTGCAGAGTTGTACATGCCCATGCAAGCTTGTGTGTGTCACTGAGGGTGTGTGTGTGCACACATGTGTATGAAGTTGTGTGTGCCTGTGAGGTCTTGTGCACACTCACGTGGAGCTGTGTGTACCCACACAAAGCTGTGCACACTCGTGTGAGCCCACACAGGGTTGCACGTACTCCTCTAAAATTGTGTGTGCTTGCGCACAGCTGTGTGGGATTATGGAAGCCTGTGTGGGGCTGCCCGCACCCAGATTGGGTTGGGGGGTGTCCCCACAGAGATTGTGTATGATCCTGAAGCATTGTGATCTGCCACTTAGATGGTCAGTCCCCAAGTGAGGTGGCAGGGACAACCATGGTGCCCAGCGTGCAGGAGGAGGAGGGTGAATGGCAAGGCCAGGTGTCCTGAGTAGGGGATGGAGCTGACTTTTTCCTCAAGAGTGGGTGGGGGTGTCTGGTGGTCCCTCCATGCCAGGATGCTGTGCTGATGGCACTCTGGTGAACCTGTAGCACATGGATCCCACTGCTAGTCTTGACTGGGACCCAGCCCACCCTCTGTCAACAAGAATCCCCCAAAACCACCTTGTCTCCAGCCTGAGCATCCCCAAATCTCATAGCATGACCAGTGCATCCCCTGTTACTCAGCTCCACTTTTGTCTCCACTTAAAAGCCGACCTTTGCTCCCCGATTGATGTAGTCTGGTTTTGCATCTCAGTGCCCCACAGATAAAAGGTTAGATGTTAATCAATGGTGGAAGAATAGGTCCCTGTGCTTGGAGGTCACACTTGTTTCAGGGGCTGGAGGCAGTGGTGGCACACGCTGATATGACCCTGTCTGCCTTGGTGGGAGCAGGAGTGTGAGCAGCACCTGGAGGTCCAGAAGAACTGTGGGTGCAGCTGAGCTCAGGGTACAGGACCCCCACTTCTGTATTGACCTTTCAGGAAGGCGGTGTCTTTGTGCCTCAATGGGATGAGCAGTTGCTGATTTGGGGGATTTGCTCCTGCATTGAGAAGCTAGGAGATCACAGGGTATAGAAACAGGCTTGGTATGGAGGTGGGGGTCAGGGCCCTGCTGCAGGCAGAGACAGGCAGGGCTCACATGGCCTTCCCCGGGGCAAAAATCAAAGCAGCCACCCTGGAGCTCTGCTTCCAGCCTGACCTAGTTACTGTAATCGATGGCTCAAGGAGCTCCTGAGAAAGGGCAGGCGACGGAGAGGGGGACAGCAGGTCAAGGAGCTCCATAGTGGAGGGGAGGGATGGGGTGCTGGCACCCAGGGGATGCATCACCCTGAGATCAGGCTCTGATAGGAGGGGACAGGTAGGTGGCACACAGAGGGCAAAGAAGGAGCAGGGGTGGAGGACCATGGAGTGACTCTGAGTTGGTCAGGCAGCACTGATAGGTGCGGAGGGAGACAGGCAGTAGCACCCATAAACTTAGGGACAAGCTGTTAACATCCATCTGTTAGAGAAGGGACAGGCAGCTGGCACCCATGGGTTAGATGAGGGACTGTGTTCAAGGATGGGAACTGTGGGGTGTCTGTATTAGCATCCCTGTGTGTCCCCTTGTCTTCCTGTCCTTGCATCCCCACATCTCCATGTCCCCCAAGTCCCTGGATCCTCACATCCCTATATTCTCATGACCCTGCATCCACATAGCTCTGTATTCATGTGTTCCCATCATATCCCTCTATCCCCCCTGTTATAAACAGACGCTGGAAACTAAAATTCTGAGAGTTTAAAATATCTCTTTTATTAGCCTGTTTTTTACACCCCCTTCCCCACATCCCCATGTCCCCGCAGCCTGACACATCCCTACAGCCCAGCTTCCTTTATCTGCCCAGTGAATGATGTGCTGTGTGGAGGCGGGGGTGCTCCCTTTCTATTGGTTTTTAACAGCCTTTCCCAGCACAATTGTTTTTTAAACGATTCTTATTTTGTGCCTGACTTTGTTTTCCAGCTTGCATTTCTTTGTATATGTTTTGGAAATCCATTTTGGACTGCTGAGTTTTGTTTCTTTTCAATGGCTTTAAATTCTTACCAGGCTCGCTGGGAGGAATTGGTGTCTATAGCGCCTTCGATTGGTGCTAATTTTTCCTTCATGTGCTCTGACTTTTACTGCTGGGCCATCGATCTGGCAGGCTTCAATTTGTCATGGTCACCCAGGCGCTGTGCTGGAATCAGGTGAGCCCTGGCTTTTGCACACAGCTGGTGCTTCGTGTCCCTGGTGTCAGGGCTGCGCTGGCCTCCCTGGTGCTGTCCGTCAGCTCGGCCTCAGGGATTGTGTCCACTTGTCCAGAGCTGAGTCTTTCGAATACACACAAACACAACTGTAGAAGTGTGCACATACACATTGACCAGCTTACAGATACATCAATGTACTCACAAACTTGCTGGCACACACATGCACCAGTGTTGGTGCACACACAGTGCTGCACATGCCATTACATGTTCACGCACTTGCACGGAGGGCACACTCATCTGGTTTACACACACACGCACGGCGGGAGGTCTTTGTGCCTTGCAGGGATGTATCACTGCCATGATCACACCTGGATCCCTGGGCACAGCAAAGGAAGATGGGTTTAGGGTCCTCATGCCTGGTCTGGGTTGCTGGCCTCCTCTCCCAAGTGACAGGGGACAGGACAAGAGGGAATGGCCTCAAGCTCCACCAGGGGAGGTTTAGGCTGGACATGAGGAAAAAAAAATCATGGAAAAGGTCACTGGGCACTGGAACAGGCTGCCCAATGGAGAGATCAGTTCTGTGCCTTAAAACAGGCAGGATCCTTCTTCCAGCACTGCCTCCATAGCCAGGTGTGCCCTTGTACGCTGGCAGCACTGACCTCTCTCTCTCCCACTCCCAGCTCTATGAACTGGACGAGGATCCGAAACGCAAGGAGTTCCTGGATGATCTCTTTGGCTTCATGCAGAAGAGAGGTAAAGGTGGGTGGCTGGGGTGGGCACCACGGGCATCTCTGGCCCAGCTGCCTGGGGAGGGGCTCACATTGTGGTCCACTGGAGAACTGAACTGCTTCAGATTTCCTACAAGACCCCCAGGCAGGTCTGGCAGGGTCTCCCTCCTACCATCTCCTGCTCAGACACATACATATGCATAAACTCAGCAGATTTGCCCCCATTGCTCCAGGCGGGCCCCTCAACACACAGGTGCTGCTGCCAAGAGGGGCTCCCCTGAGATTGGCCTGATAGTGATGCCTATTAGTGATGCCCAACAGTGATGTCCATGAGGATATTCCTTGGTGACAACCATTCAGAAAGCCCATTTATAATGCCCATTAGCAGTGCCCATCTGCAATACCTTTTAATGATGCCAGAAAGCAATGCTCTAAGCAGTGTTCATTAGTGGTGCTGGTTCTTGCCCCACTTTAGTGTTGCCCAGTGAGGGTGTCCATTACTGGCACCTCTTGGTGATGCCCACAATGCCACCAGAGTGGGGTCGGTGATCTGGGCAGCACTGGGCACCCAGGGGTTAAGGGCTTGGCGGCCACCCCAGCCACATTGGAAATCTTTGCTATCAGCATGGGGGACCAAGCCAGCTCCCAGGGACTCGATAAATGCTTTAACCTTCGCCCTCCCCGGCTGGGCCTGCAACAATTAAAAGTTGCCGAGTGCAGGCGTGTGGCTGGCTGTATTAATTAGAGCCTTTTGCCGGTATGTGGATTAATGAACACGCCGCTCAATAGCCAGTAAACCCCAGGCAGAGGTTAATGCCAAGCTAATTAACAGGAGAAGGCGGGGGGGTGGAAAGCAGGCATGGGAGTAGTGGAGCTGGCTGTTTGCAGGTTGAGGGCGGGCAAAAGAGGTCAGTTGCCCCCAAGTCGTACCCATGGGAAGGGTGGTGATGGTCTCTACCTGCCCCTGGGGCAGCAGTGATAATTTTTTGAGTTGGGCTGAGACCCCAAAAACTCATTTCACTCAGGGCTGTGCTGCAGGGGACTGGGATGGGGGCTCCATGGGGCTCACACTGGAGCCCAGCTGGAGGCAGGGGGTGTCTGGGTACTGGCTGATGGGTGTCCCTGCTCTGCTTGGTCCTGGTGCTGGGCTGTGGGGAGCAAGTGGGAGCATCGGTGCTGCCTCACACCCCCCCTGCATCCATCAGCCACAAGATTCATGGGCTGGTTTTGTGGCTTCATTATCTCTCTCTCCAGAGCTAATTAACTCCCTCGCCATTGGGGTTGGGGCTAATTAAGCAAACGCCTGGTGTTGCAGGGAGGAGGGAGGGAGCCTGATGCTTCTCTGTCAGTGCCGCTCCTCATCCTTGTATTTATGGCCATTCCAACCCTGTCCCCTCTGTCCCACACCTCCCCAAGTGGGTGGCATCTCCTCAGGGAGGGCAATCAGGGGTGTAGATGCGGGTGTGTGCATGGGAGTGTGCATCCACCTGTTGGAGGACTTGGAATTTTGGAGCTGGATAAGAAAGAGAAATGGGATGAGGGGGGCAGGGAGAGCATCCTGGGGTTGTCAGGAGCTGGCTGAGAAGCAGCACCTGTGAGCCAGTGCAGGTCTGTATTCCTGCGGTGGTCCAGGAAGTGGTTGGTGCCTGTGGGGTGAACCTTAATGAAAGGGGGAGCATCCTCTCAGCTGTCTGTCAGGGCATTTATCAGTGGGGTGGAAGGTGAGCGAGGCTGAAATATGGGGAGTACCCAGCTATGGGGGGACATGTGTATCCCATGGTACCAGGCAGGTCACCCAGTGGTGTGTGGGGGTGACTGCTGGAAGAGATCTGGGGGAGCACAGATGAGATGGGGGCAATACCATCAACCCCATCAGGCATGTGGTGCAGGCAGCATGGCACATTATTCCAGTACCCCAACCTCCATGGCACCCCTGAAAGTGATGAGCTGGGATGGGGGGACATTATTTCTGCTTTTGCTCACAGGGTACCTTTCCCTCCTCCCTCCCCAGCCTACCAGGTGGGCCAAGGGCTCTGCAGATAACATGGGGCCATTAATCAATCAAGGAGCTAATTGCAGCACCACAATGGCCACATCATCTCCCCAGGCTTTTGTGATGCTTGCCCTGGCTGGGGTGGGGGCCATCACTCTGCGGGGATGCAGACAGATCCCTTTGTCAGTGGGACGGGCACCAGCTGTCCACCTTGCACAGTCCTGAGATTAATGGGGAGCCACTGTCATTAGCCATCATGTCCAGGGAGCGGGGGGAAAGAGAAAAAAAAAGTCTATGGGATATTAGGCAGGGACTGACACCTCACAAACTTGTTGGCATGTTGAGGTGATGGGGAGCCCTCAAATTAGCCCCCACCCTAAGGTGATGGGGATGGTGTTGCAGACCCCTAGCAGGGCTTGTGAGGGACTGTTGGCAAATATCAAGCCAATATCTCTGCCTTTTTCCCAGGAGGATAAACTCTCCCCCTTCCCAATCAGGTGAACAACACAGACAAAAAAAAAAAGAAAAAGTTAAATTAACTCAGTAAAGGAATAAAAAGAGCTCATTTTTCAGGCTTATGTGAAGAAGCCAAGCCAATATCAGGGCCATAAATTAGGATGCTGGAGGATGGCGGTGAGTGACGGCTTCGTTTGAGGGGCAAAGCACAGCTGTGACAGCCTCCCCTGGTGAAATAGATGGTTTTCCAATACCACCCGCCGCCCCGCAGGAGGAATAAATATGGGGTAGGATGGGACAGGATAGAATAGGATAGAATGCTCACCCCTCTTGCCCTGCTGCAGCTCCCAGCCACTGCCCAGACTGTTGCCCCAAGGCACTGTGGGGCAGAGTGAGGCTGTGGGGCTATTTCAGGGTTCTGGGAAGGTGAAGAGGGGATTGTAAACAGACACAGTGGCTGTGAGTACTGTGCTGGGCTCACAGAGCCCTGGTGACCCCATGTCTCCTTGCCCCATGGCCTCTGCGAGAGTGTGATGCTACAGGACTGGGGTTCAGGGTCTCTACTTGAGGGCATTTGAAGGGGAGTTGGGTTCAAGTCTCTTGAGGTGAGGCATTGAAGGCCTTTAAGGTCTTGAGAAGCTGCTGTGGGGAATCTGTCGGGTAGGGAGTATCTCCAGGGGCACCTGGGGGAGTCCCTCTCTGTGGGTATGAGTGAAAACCTTTCTGCAGGGAGGTTATAGGGTGAGCCCTTCCAGAAGAGTTATGAGGAGAGTCCTTCTTCAGAGGGTTAAGCCCCTTCATGAAGTTTAGATGGGATTGGATTAGAAGTTCTAAAGCAGGGCGGTGGTTACAGGGAGAGTCTTTCTAGGGTGCTCTGAGAGATCTCGGGGAGAGATACTCTATACAGAGCTATAAAATTTTATCTCAAGGGCTCTGGAGGAGGCACGTCACCCATCCCACAGTGTCCCCCACAACCCAGCTGAGAGTGTACCCAGCCTCACCAACAGCTTCTTCTGTGGGAGCCGTGTGCCAGCATCCTGGGGTCTGCCCTTCACACAGACATGGTGCTGCTCTTCCAGGCACTCTGTGGTCCTGCCTGCATCCCCCGTGCCCATGGGTCCTTACCCAGGCACAAGAAGCCTCTCCCCTTGTAGGACAGCCAGTACCTACAGTGGCAGTGGGGCTCTGTCTCCAGGGAGTGACAGTCTCCCTGGGTTCACCCCACACCCTTTCTTTCCTCCTTACGTGTCTGGAAGGGACACCTGTGAACCGCATCCCTATCATGGCCAAGCAAGTGCTGGACCTGTACACGCTCTACCGACTGGTGACAGACAAAGGTGGCCTGGTCGAAGTTATCAACAAGAAGATCTGGCGGGAGATCACAAAGGGCCTCAACCTACCTACCTCCATCACCAGTGCTGCCTTCACCCTCCGCACGCAGTGAGTGCCCGGTGGTCTCAGTGGGTACAGGTCACCCATGCTGGGGCACCCACTGGCTCCAGTGTCCCAGAACACCAAGTGGGATCTGTCATGCAGTGCCCCAAAAGGGGATGGAGGGCTATGCTCCTTCCCAGGTGCCACCTCCAGCCTGGTCCCTGCTCAGCACAGAGATGCGTAGTGCTGAATCTCATCCTGTCTCTCCCTGTTCAGATACATGAAGTACCTGTATCCCTATGAATGTGAGAAGCAGGCACTCAGCTCTCCAGGGGAGCTCCAAGCCGCCATTGACAGCAACCGTCGGGAGGGACGGAGGCAGACTTTTGGCACAGCACTCTTCAACTATTCACCAAGCGGCACCCCAACCCTGTTGGGCTCCCCCAAAATGCCTCTGCCAGCTCTTAGCATCTCCACACACAGCTGTGGCCAGCTTGGACAAGTGCACACTGTTAAGAAAGGTGAGTGAGGAAAACACCTGGGTATCTCTTCCCAGGCATAGACACTGCTCTGGCAGCAAGGCTGTTCCCTGTTTTCTCTTGCCCTTCTTCACCTGGGGGACAAAAAGGAATATTTTTATTTATTATTTAGTCTTTCTCTAGAACTGAGAAAGCTTTATTTCTTACTTTGGAGAAGGACCAAGCTCAGATGGGTGGTGGCATGCCCTGCCCCATGCTGCAGGGTTGGAAAGGACACCAGCTGGGGATGGTGAGATGAACAGACCTGCTGAGCTCTCTCTCTTCTTGCAGAGGACAGTGTACTGGCAGCAGCAGTGCCAGGGCGCATCACTATCCCAGTGGGACTGGCCAGCCACCATCTCACAGCAGCCCAGGCAGCAGCTGCTTCGCAAGCGGCTGTGCTGGAGGAGCTGCGGGAGAAGCTTGAGACAGGGGAGCCTCCAGAGAAGAAGGTGACCCTGATGGCAGAGGAGCAGCAACGGCTGGTGCAACACGCACTGCAGCACAACCTCCTGGCTGTGGCCTCCCAGTTCCCCATGAATGTCAAGATCTCCAACCGAGGTAGCAGGATGCAACACCGCAGCTTGGGGCACCCCATTCCCTGGCATCCCAGGAGAGAGCAGCAGTGGCTGGAGAGGCACCGGGATGCCCAGAGAAATCAGACCCCTGCTTCTCTCTCTTGGGTAGGTTCTTGTTTCTTTTTCTCTTAATGCTCATATTGGTATTTCCTTTCCCCAGATGACAGACAGGAGACCGCATTGAACCTGTCCACCAACGGCATTAGCAGTATCAACATGTCAATAGAAATAAATGGAGTTGTCTACACAGGTAAATAGAAGGGCCGCTTGGCCTGTGTAATTGCGGCCGGGAAATCCAATAACTTACAGCCACTGCCTGGCCAGTGAGTCCTTCCTTCAATCTGATGTCTTTACTATAAAATCCATTGTAATGAAGTGGCAGGGCCTGGGGAGAGGGGGCAGGAGAAGGAGGGGTCAGTGAGGATGGAAGTTGGCCCCCAGCAGGGACTAGCAATGAAGGCCCAAAGTGATGGATGGACAGATGGCTAGATGGATGGACAGACAGATGGACTTGGGCTGAGAAGTGAAAAAAGGCATCTGAGGTCACCCCCACTATGGGTTCCTGCAGACAGGGCCTGGATTTGTGGTCAGCCTGATGTTGGTGTGCCCAGAGGGTCTCTGGGTGTATGGGTTGCCTGGTTGCAGAGCATGGAGCTGAGTGCAGGGGTAGATTGATAAAGTGCTTTTTTTGAGCAGAGGCTTCTTCATGGTGCCAATGTGTGTGTACGAGGCTAAGCAGTTCACCTCCTGTCCCCAGCTCCCTGGCTGCCCCACCGAGACACCCACAATTTAGAACTGATGGCTAAATATTTGAGCTGGAAAGGTTAATCAGCACACGGGATGGCCAGCCAAATAGTCCTGGGCCACCCTAGGGTCTGCCTCATGTGGGTGGTTTGGAGGGGCCAGGGGATGCACTGAGGGTGATGGATAAGGCGTCTGGTCTGGAGCCCCAAGGGGTGTTGGTTCCATACTCCCTGGCCTGGGTGCTGGGGTTCAGGCAACCAGAGCCCCCAACCCTAACCTCCTTACTCTTGTTTCCTAGGCGTCCTGTTTGCCCGCCGGCCCACGATTCCCTCAGCACCTGGTGGAGGGAGCACTCAGAGCCGTCTGAACCCCATGCACACCTCAAATCCACTGCTCCCAGCCTCCTCGCACAGCCACACTCCCAGCAGCACCTCACCATAGGGGAGATGCCCCCCCTCCCCAGAAGCAGTTTGGGGTCCTCAGGGTCTGGGAAGATGAGCTGTGGGACCCATCCAGGCCACCAAGGTGGGATGGAGGACCTGAAGGTACCTCTTGCTGCAATACCAAGCTGTGTCCATGCAAGGCTGTGGGTACCAATGTGGTCCCTCCTGTCCCTTACTCGAGTGTGTGTGACCCCTTCCCCACACATGCCCTCTGACACATGCACCATCTTTCCCAGGCGCTGCTGCGAGCTCAACAACTGTAGAGCTCCTGCCTGCCTGGGGACCCCCAGGACCCACACACTGCAGCCCCTACACATACCTCAATGCGTACACTGTGGACCCCATATTCATCTCAATGCACACTGTGGACCTTATACCCACCTCAGTGCATGCTCTGTAGCTCCCATACGCACCTCAGTGCACACAGTGCACCCTCCACACAGCCACACTCAATGCACACCCTGTTTCTCTTGCATACTGTCTTTCCTATACACATCTCTATGCACACTCTCTGCATCCACTGCATCCAAATACACAACACATCCCCTATACACAGCCCCTAGGGCACACCCTGCATCCCCCTATGCACACCCTTGGTGCCCACATTACATCACCTGAGCACACCCTCAGTGTGAACACTGGAGTCCCTACAACTGCGGCCCCTATGCCTTGCATCCCCCTATACATGGCACCCCCTACCCACTGCAGACCCCCGGACACAGCCCTCCCACACTGCTTTGGCTTGTTGCCTCCACCCTGGGACACCCCCGGGATTCTGGGTGTCCCCTGGCAGCCCCAGGGTGGTGGCACCTCAACCCCTCAGGTCCTCAGCTCAAGGGGGTTGTCCTGGGGGGCAGATATTGGGGATACTGGTGGGACTGGTGGGAGTGTATTGTGTGGGCTTGTTAGGTGGGGGTGAATCTAATGGGGATAGAGATGGGGATGGGGATGGGGCTTAATATTGGGGTAGGACTTGTACACTGGGAAGTTCTTGTTGGTGGGGGCCCAGCAGTGCCCCCCACTACCAAAGACTTCCCAGATGCTGAGGTCCCCAAAGGGGGGAAGTGGGGAGATGGAGGGCACCGTGCCGTGCACTCCTAACTACCTCGCTGGGGTTAAGCAGGCACCTTCCCCACCTGCTTGCACCCCTGAGTGCCAAAGCAGGTGAGCGTGGAGCAACGCTCACCTCTACCTCAGCATGGGGCACCAGGGCTCAGAACCACCAGGCTCCCACTGGCACTCCCACCTCGGCTGTGCCACTATGTGTGAAATTAAATGAAATGACCTGCTGAACCAAACAGGTGTTGAGGGTAGTATGCATGATGTAGAGCCACCTGCAAAGCTGTGGTGCTCAGAATGGGGACATATTTGGGTTGCAGGACACATCCACAGCCCTTGACACCCTGGGTTAGCAGCTATAGTCCCTGAGCTTTCACATCCCACTTCACCTTTGCCTCCAGCACCAGGTTGCCTCCGTTTCTGGGAGCTCTCAGTTGCAAAAAGGTCACCTGTACCTACCAATAAACCTCAGGCATGGGCTGGATCAGACTGGACACCAACTCCATCCATCCCAGCCAGGCTGTGGGGCTCCTTCACCCCACAAGCTGCCCAGTCGTAGCTGAGCCACGGGTAGGGACCTCATTAGGCTGCCCATGGCCTGGAAGCAGCATGGTTATGGGCCTGCTGGCACTGCAGCAGGTGAGATGCAAGCAGTGTTGGGCCAGTCTGGTGCTTAGGCAACACCCACAGAGGGTGTGGGTGACTCAACCAGGCTTGGGAGACACAGACATATGCATGGGTGCTTATGGATGTGTGTATGGATGCATATGGGAGACCTGGACATGGCAAATTCATCACACATACACACAGATTAGTTGTGCTCCCTTGGAGAAACTCAGCAGTGTGCACTCATGCATGCAAATTTGCATGCAGTCCTACTCATGCATGTTGGACTCAATGGTCCTTGTGAATCCCTTCCGACTCAGGACTTTCTATATTTCTATGATTATACAACTTGCTGACACATGCAGCCACCCATACATTTGAAGAGGCTTCTATGGGGACCAACACTCCTGGCAACAGCGGCCATGAGGACAGCCCCACCCTGACACCCGTGAAGCCAGAGTCTCCCATTTCGGGGGGACATCTCCACCCTGAGGGTTCTCCTACTCCCTGGAGACACTCCAGCCCTCCGGGGGCACCACCACACCCCTGGAGACACCCCTAGCTCCTCAGGAACACCCAAGCCTACAGGGACACCCCCAAGCCCCTGGAAACACTCACAACGCCTAGGGGACACCCCATGCCTCCAAGGAAACCCTCAAGCCCCTGGGGACACTCCTAGCCCCTAGGGGACACTCCACTCCCTCAGGGTACCCCAGACCCCCCAAGGCCGGCTGGGTGGCTCGAGTGCTGTCCAGGGTGCTGAGCAGCGCTGCTGCTGGACTTGGGGCGGGAACACGTGGGGGACATGGAGGGACACGTTGGGTGCACAGCGGGAGGCAAGTGGAGGGTATGTTGGGGACACGGGAGGAGGCATGGGTGGGCGCAAGTGGATATGTTGTGGAGACAGGGAACACACTGGGGACATGGGAAGAGACAAAGGAGAAAAGATGAGAAAGAGGCACACTTAAGGACATAGAATCATAGAATCACCAAGTTGGAAAAGACCCACCAGATCATCGAATCCAACCATTCCTGTTAATCATTAAACCATGCCCCTCAGTGCCTCATCCACTCGTCCCTTAAACACCTCCATGGAAGGTGACTCAACCATCTCCTTGGGCAGCCAGTTCCAGTGTCCAATGACCCTTTCTATGAAATATTTTTTCCTAATGCCCAGCCTAAACCTCCCCTGGCAGAGCTTGAGGCCATTCGCTCTTGTCCTGTCCCCTGTCACTTGGGAGAAGAGGACAGCACCCTCCTCTCCACAACTTCCTTTCAGGTAGTTGTAGAAAGCAGTAAGATCAAGCCTCAGCCTCCTCTTCTCCAGGCTAAACAACCCCAGCTCTCTCAGCCATTCCTCATAAGGCCTGTTCTCCAGCCCCTTCACCAACTTCATTGCTCTTCTCTGGACACACTCCAGAGCCTCAACGTCTTTGTTGTGGTGAGGGGCCCAGAACTGAACACAGGATTCAAGGAGCGGTCTCACCAGTGCCAAGTACAGAGGGAGATTAACCTCCCTGGACCTCACCTGTCCCTGTTAAGGATGTGGCAAGGATGCAGACATCAGAGGATGTTTGGGGATGTGGAGAGAGACACAGAGACATGGGGGAAGAGGTTGGTCACATGGATGTTTTGGATACACAGAGAGAGACTCAGGGGAACGTGTTGGGGACACAGGTGAGACATGGTGAAAGATGTTGGGAACACGGACAGAGGAGAACATGGGGTCATGTTGGAGACATGGGGGGAAACGGGAACTTTTTGGAAACAAGTGTGACATGAAAGGAGGGGCATGTTGGTGAAATGGGGCAGGACATGTGGGACACAAAGGGGGAATATGGGGCACATGCTTGGGACACAGGAGTGATGAGGGGACATGTTAGGGACACAGATGATCTCTTGGGGACATGGAGGTATATGTTGGTAACATGGGGAGAGACCTGGGAAAGATGTTGGGGAACATGGAGGGACAGAGGGATACGTTGAAGACATGGTGAGAGATGCAGGGGGATGTGTTGGGGATGTGGGGTGATGGAGATGTTGGGCACACAGAGAGAGACACCAGGAGATACAAGGGTTGTGTTGAGTGGGGAAGACACAGATGGGTATGTTTGGGACAGGAGGAGTGGCACTGGACCCCTGCAGAGGACGCTAAGGCTGCAGAGGATCTGGGTCTGCCAGAGGGTCCATGTAGGTAGGTATGAGGGGGAGGATGTTGGTGAAAGCAGGAGTGTTAAGAGGCTGAGCAGGGGATTAGAGGGTGGGGGCGGTGTGTGTGTTTATGTGTGCATGAATGTGTGCGAGGCTGTGTGTGCACCCTGTGGCTGGGTTTCCTGTACACGTGTGTGTGCGCATGTGTGAATCAGGGTGCAGTGGGTATCCCTGTGTGTGTGTGTCTGTGGATGCACGTGCACTGGTATGTGTATCAGGATGCAGTGAAGTTCCCTGTGTGTGTGGGTGCATGCATGTGTGTGTGTGTGCACACCATGATGCAGTGGGTTTCTCTGTGTGTGTGCGCACGTGTGTGTGTGTGCATGCACACCAGGATACAGTTGGTTTCTCTGTGTGTGTTGGGTGTGTCTGTGTGTGCCCCGGGCTGCAAGATGTCCCAGGGGTGTCCCCTCAGGGGTGGGGGTGCCAGGATATGGGCCAGGATGTGGGGTGCCAGGATGTGGGCCCCAGGACAGGACTCCTGCAAGCCCTGGCAGAACCAGCCAAGCAGAGTGGGATCAATGCAGCCTTTACTAGGGTCTCGTGTTCCCTGTCACTGCTGGGCAGCGCTGGCCACAGCTCATCGAGCGCCGGGGCTCCAGGGAGCCAGGAGGGAGCATGCATCCAAGCTCGTTACACAGCTCAGGGGGTGATGTGTTTCCACGCTCCCTGGGGGACTCAGGGACACAGCTGCTGTCACCTGAGTAACCAGCCCTGATCGATTCCACTTCCCGCATCCCGCAGGGACTGTAATTGAGCAGAAAGTAGGAGATGGAGGATGCAAGGGCGACCCAGTCTAGCAGGAGAAGCAATGGATCCAGCCTCAGTGCCAGGCTGGGGGGAGGTGGCTGTGGTATCCGTGTGTCACTGTGGGCTCCAGGGATGGGAATGGGGTCAAAGCCTCCCTCTCAGCCCCAAGCAGCCAAGGATGGGGACAGCAGGGGAACCAGATTTGCCAGACTGTGCCAGACTGCAGGCAGCCAGTGCTGTGGCTTCATCCTCACTCCAAGGCTCACGGGCTGGATGGGGCCTTCAAGGCTGGATGTCCTCCCATCCCAAAGCCCCACTGAGGGACCTGAGTCCTAGGGACCTCAGTACTGCCTGAATTTCTCACCTGGGGAGGACAAGGGATGGGACTGAGTTATCTGTGACCCATTAGCATGGGGATTTGTGTGTTTGTGGACATTTCCCATCACGCTGGGCACAATCCTTGGCAGCCCCAGTGCTATTTAAACACAGACCAGCAATGTGCTTGCACAGTTCCCAGACCCTGCTGCAGCCCCTGGCGATTTCCGCTATTGAAGCCATTCCCAATTGTCACCTTTGTGGAACAAAGCACAGCTCTTCCCCTCTGAAGATATCTCTTCTATAGCCCAGCTATCGATCCATGCAAAAAAAAGGCAGAGTACAGAGGACATCAGCCTGCTTTCCTACCGGTGGGCTCTGCACAGATTGTCCAGGGAGATTTGAGGTGGGGGCACCGGGGTTGCTGGGACCCTGGGCTGCCCCACAGCTCCCTCCTGCAGCCTGGCAGCACCATACAGTGCCCTGAAGGAACATACCTGTAAGGCCAAAGATTTTTCAGGGCACAGTGGGCATTGATTTCAGGTCACTGGGAGGATACCTAAAGGTGCACAGCCTGCATTGCCAGCCATACCAATGAAGTGCTCACTAGTAGTAGATGTTTTCACCTAAAAGCCTGGCTGGGATTGTGACTAGGGGCTCCCTGGTGCCTGGGACTCATCAGTCCAACACCTATCCCCATGCTGGATAGGGATAGGGACTACCCTTCAGCCAGGAGCAGGTCTGGCTCTGCTGAGGCTATGTGGGTGCAGGGAAGATCACAAGGTGCTTTGGAGACTCCTGAACTTGTCCCTTTGCAGTCTGGGAAGTCCTTGGACTTTTCTGTGTGGTGGATGCTGCTACCCTGAATTCATCTGCTGACTTGGGGGTGCTGGTGGGTGAGAAGCTCAACATGAGCCAGCAATGTGCACTTGCAGCCCAGAAAGCCAACCATTTTCTGGGCTGCAGGAAAAAGAAATGTGACCAGCAGAGCGAGGGAGGTGATTCTGCCCCTCTACTCCACTCTTGTGAGACCCCATCTAGAGTACTGTATTTAGTTCTGGAGTCCTCAACACAGGAAGGACATGGATCTGTGAGCCTAGAGGAGGCCACAAAGGTGATCAGAGGGTTGGAGCACCTCTGTTATGAGAACTGTCTGAGAGAGTTGGGGTTGTCCAGTCTGGAGAAAAGAAGGTTCTGGGGAGAGTTTATTGTGACCTTCCAGTACTGAAAGGGGCTCTAGAAAAGCTGGGGAGGGACTCTTTGTCAGGGAATGCAGAGACAGGACAAGGGTGAATAGTTTACAGCTCAAAGAGGGGAGATTTAGATGATATCTCAGGAAGAAATGTTTTCCTGTGAAGGTGGTGAGGCACTGGCAGATGATTGCCCAGAGAAGGAGGGGTTCAAGGCCAGGCTGGATGGGGCTCTGAGCAACATGATACAGTGGGAGCTGTCCCTGCCTGTGGCAGGGGTATTGGAATGGATGGGCTTTAAGGTCCCCTCCAAACCAAAACAATTCTGTGATGTCACCCCTTTGAGAGACCCCTGTTACTGTGAGTGCCAGCTGCCAGCAGCAGCGGAACTGGGTTTGGCCGCCACTTTCATCCACGTCTCCCTTTTCGGTGCGCGTCACCGCTGGCAGTCGATGCGAGAACGGTGAAGGCAGGCAGGCAGGGCCCTGAGGGAGGGCCCGCGGCAGCCGCATGTGTTTCTAAGGCCCTGCATCCACAACAGCCTATGGATCGCTGCATCTATTTCTTTTTCGTATCTCCGAGCGCCTCTTTCCCGTAGGACCGCGCCGGGACGCAGCCTCCATCGACCGCGCTAAGTCCCTCTCTGCAGTGCAAATCAACATCGACCGCAGCCGCCCCTCTCCCCGCCTCGCAGCGCGGCTTCCCACCTCCCGCATCCCCCACCCCTCCTCCCGCCTCCATCCTTCAATCCCGACTCCATCTCCGCGCCGCCGTGGTCTCCAAGCCACCCTCGTCTCCATGGCAACGGCGGCGCCACGGCAACGGGGCGCACGGAGGGGGGGCCGGAAGCGCCGCGCGGTGCTTCCGGGGTGGTGGGAAAGATGGCGGCGGAGCTGCAGAAGCTGGGATGGCGCCTCGAGGAGATGGAGCGGCGCCTCGGCGGCGGCGGCGGGGCCGATGGGACTCGCAAGGTGCGGCGGGGGCCGAGGGCGGCTCCAAAACCCCGCGGGCACCGGCCCGGCCCCGCACTGCTCTGCCGCGCCCTGCAGACAGGCCCGAGCCCGGCGTGGCCTGGAGGGACGGGATTTGGTGGGGTCTGGGATGCCGGGGTCTGGTGGAATTTAGGGTGCCAGGGCTCCATGAGGTCTGGAGCGCCCTAGTCTAGTGGAGTATAGGGCGCCTGTGTCTGGAGTGCCCATGTCTGGAGGGATTTGGGATGTCTGGGTCTGGGGTGCCATGCTGTGGCAGGGTTTAGGGTGCCTGTGTCTGGCGTACCTGGGTTCAACAGGGTCTGGGGTGCCTGGGTCTGGGGTGCCTAGCTCTGGTGGAGTGTGGGATATCTGGGCCTGGGATGCCCAGGTTTGTTGGGGTTTAAAGTTCAGTGGGGTCTGGGCTGCCCAGGTATAGGGTGCCTGAGTTTGGGTTGCCTGGGTTTGGGGTGCCTGGGTTTGGTAGGGTCTGGGGCACAGCAGGCTTTGGGGTTCCTGGGGCTGGGGTGCCTGGGTGTTACAGGGTTTGGAATGTGAGGATTTGGTGGAGTCTGGGCCACCTAGGTCTAGTGTGCCTGGGTCTGAGGTGCTCAGACCTGGTTGGGTTTGAGGTGCCTGGGTCTAGGGTGCCCGGGCTTGACAGGGTTTGGGATGTCTGGGTGTGGCAGAGTCTAGGGTGCCTGGGTCTGGCAGGGTCTGGGGTGCCTAGGTTTGGGTGCCCAGGCCTGGGTGCCTGGGCCCATCGTGGCCTGGAATTCTCAGGTCCCTGAATCTGGGGTGCAGCGGGGCCTCGGGTGCCCAGGTCTGGATTGCTTGGACTTGGTAGGGTCTTGGGTGCTCAGGTCTGAGGCACACGGATCTGGTGGGGTTTGGGGTACCTAGGCCCAGGAGGATCTGACAGACCTGTCCCCCTCCTCTGTCCCCCTGCAGGTGGCTGACGAGCTGGTGAAGGTGCAGATGGCACTGAACAACATTGCCGGGAAGAGAGAAAGGATCAAAATCCTGTATAAGAAAAGTGAGCAGCCTCAGGGGGAGGATTCAGGAGGGGCTGGGGAAGCTCAAAACACCCTCTGTGGCATTTCACTCCTCTAAAGAAACATCCCTTCCCCCATCTCCCCATGTGAGCACTTTTCATTTTGGGCTCGTTTGCATATTGGGCAGAGAAAGAAGTGACTGGAGTCTTTTTCTGCTAATGATTCTTCCATCAGCCATTGGGAATGGGGAATGGGCCACTGCAACCTGTTATTTGCCTGATGGCTGCCTGGACTAATGCAGTGATTTGCTCCTCCTGGAATGCAGCCTGTGAGGGCGGTTGAAACATGTTGGAGCTCCTGAAATGAGTTCATAGAATGGTTTGGGCTGGAAGGGAGCTTAAAGCCCATCCAGTTGTACCCCCCTGCCATAGACTTCTTAAGTGCACTGGAGCAACTCTCCCTTATGTGTGTGTTGGAAGCAATAAGGATTACATAGAGCCACTGCTGGACAGGTCTGGGGAATCACCTTGGAACTAGGGGATATCAGGAATGGGCACTAGACCCGTGCTTTGTCCTGCAAAGCTGCCTTTTGGCCAAGTTTGGCTGCTTGGTATGGCAGGAGGAGCAGGCTGCATAGGCTCTTTATCAGGGAGTATAGGGACAAGATGAGGGGTAGTGATTTTAAGCTGAAAGAGGTGAGATTTAGGTTAGATGTTACGAATAAATGTTTTCCTGTCAGGGTGGTGAGACACTGATACAGGTTGCCCGGAGAAGTCATGAACACTCCATCCCTGGAGGTCTTCAAGGTCAGGTTGGATTTCATTTGTTAGTTTTTGGTCAGATTGCTCCAAAGTTGTGTATTTTCAGGTGCCATAGAAATAAATGAATGTGAACAAAAATGACCCTAAATTGTCTGTGTTTATAAAATAACCTGATTTAAAGCTCAGAGGGGAATTACACTTCAAAGGCCATAACATCTCTCCTGTTGTTTGCCTCCAAATCTCTTTTTCTCTCTAGTTGAGGATGTAATAAAATATCTGGACCCTCAGTACATTGATAGGATGGCTGTCCCAGATGCCATGAAGCTGCAGTTCATCTTAGCAGGTACAGTATGAAACAACCAGAGATGAGAGGTGGGTTCAGCACTGCCAAAGTTGGTTTTTTAACCTTAGCTGGATGAGGATGGGTTTCTTGTCTTCACTTGTAAAGATCTGCCATGGCACCCTCAATACAGCTGTCAATAGAGATGGTTTCTACAATGATGTCTGTCACCCTAGTTCTCCCTTGTGCACGTCCATGCAGTGGTTTTATCAGTTCTTATCTTTTTAGTATGGATCAGTTTAACCCTGGATTAATAAAAGCTTGAAAATTAAAACTGGAGCCAGGACAGTTTTCGTCACCTTACTTCCAATATGCCCTAGGCTATGACAGAAGTGGAGGACCTTTGCTTGTACTTTAACCACCTTCTAGCCGTGTCCTCTTGTGCCCCAAAGAACATAATCCAGCCTTGTTTGGTGTAGTCTGCAAATGAAACTTTGTGGAGTTTTTCCTGTCCTATGTTGGTGTGAGCCAGAATCCAGGGGTGAGCGACACAAACGTCTAAGTAACATCACAAACAGGCTCCTTTCTGTATGGCTGGATCAGATGAAAAAGTTAACTCTCCAGACTTTGTGAGAAGCCAAAGCAGTGTCTTGTATTTACTGAAGTTGCTTCTTGTCTCACTTCACCAGAGGAGCAGGTTATTCCAACCCAAGCAGCCCTTCTGGAGCAGGTGAAGAACCTCCAGCCTGTCCTGGACAGTGCAAGCATCCAAGGTGCGTTTGTTCTTCTGCAAGTTTGGGCTGTGGAAGCCACCTCACAAGCTGCTGCCTGTCCTGTTTTCCTTTTATTTCTTGAGCCTCAGTCTAGAGGCAGGAAAGGCTGAGCATACAGCCTGGTGTGAGTAAAGTACCTACAGACAGCATCTCTGCTGCTCTGACCTCTCATGTGACGTCAAGGAGGTGATGGAGTAGTTGTGAAGCAGGTTAGAAACAGCAGTTCGGCAGGGAGGGTGAAGCTCAGCAGGATGTTCCTGCCTATGAGTTTTTCCACCCAGAACATCTTGGATGGATCTCTGCTCCTGGCACAAGCGGAGATGCCTTTTTAGCTGTGTGCCCTAATGCTTAACCAGGTAGTTTGCTCTGATGGAGTTCTCAATGCTGGCATCCCTTAACTTGTTCCATCCCCTGGCAGCCAGGGGGTTCATATGGTGGGAAAAGTGGTTTTGTGGCACCTGGTGCGTGCATTGAGTTCTGCTGCAATGTGCTTATGCAGAAGGAGTGGTGCTTATTTTGGGAATGTGATGCATAACAAACAAAATGGGTTTGTCTTCTGTGTTTCCAGCAGTTCCTGACCATGCAGCCAAACTACAGCGACTCTCTCAGATCCACATACAGCAGCAGGTAGCATGAATGTCCTTGACAGTCTTGACTAGCAGGGAGGAGGAATCATTTGCCAGAGGCTATACTGGCTACCCAGTACTTGCAGTTGCTTGAATTGCTCACTTTCAGCAGGATTCTTCAATCCTAGGATATTCACACCGTAGTCTTAAAGCACTCTAGGGTGGAAGTATCCAGGAGTCCTGACAGTTGGGTCTGAGTTGGAAAAGCATTTTCCCTACTGTAACCCTTCTCAAAGCAGAGGTTTGAGTGAGACTTAATGAGGTGCTGAGGGTTTGTACAGTTGGCATTCCCCCTTTCATTGCAACACCAAGGTAAAGTATGGCACTCCTCGTGTGTCCCAGTCTCTGGAAGGCTGTGGATGCCATCACTTTGTCACTTCACCTTTTCCTTCCTAGTCTGAGTGCTTCTGCAGCCTGGGTAGCACCTAATGCCACCTTTCAGCATTTCACTGTGAGTTTCCACTCAGTGGCAAACAAAGCCTGGATGCTGACTGAGGAGTGGTGGGCAGCAGTGTGAGCCCAGGGGAGTTTTGTGAGCATAGGTGTTTGTACCCTCTCTTGTGGCTGTGGGAATACTTTGAACTGCTGTGAGTGGTCGGGGCAAAAGCACTAGTCCCAGTCCTGGCCTTGGATGAGATTCCCCACATGCTGTCGGGGACTGGGAGGACAGATGTATTTCAGTTGATCGGTCACTCATTAACTGCGGCTCCTTTCTGCAGGAACAGCGTAAGGATCTCACTGACAATGTCAAGACACTCCTGGAAGACTACAACAAGATGGTATCCTTTGATTCTTGGGCCTGGCATGGCCGAACTGCCTGCCTGTACCCTGGGCTGCCTTTGCCCATATAACCCCTGGGTTTAATGCCTGCTGCCCTTTCTGACATGGTGATGCTTGTGTCCCTGTCGTATTCCTCTCGGGAGCAGCTGAGATGGGAAGGACAGGGTGCCACCTGCAAGCCAGAGCTGTGCTCACAGCATGGCTGGGCACAAGGGAGCTGGCTGGATGTCAGCACCTCTGTCAAGTGACTGGGCCCTGTGATCTGCCTGAGCCAAGGCTAATCCTGGCCAGGTAGGATCCCAGAACTGAGATTCATCCTAAAACAACAGGGTAGGGAAGCTTTGCTCTTTTCTTTAGACATCCCCTTGAAACATGATGCTACAGTGTTCAAAAGCAGTTCCTGGGCTTCCATCTGTGTTTGGTGTTGCAGAATGGCTGCACACCTGGATGGTTTGAGTCCATGCAGGCTTTTTACAGCCTGGTTGTCCCAGGCCCCTTACAGTCCCTCTTTAGGAGAGGAATAGCATTATCTGGGTGCTCTGACCTTGACATCTTCCCAGCAGCTTCCACATCTTTTTCCTTAACGGTCATATCCAGACCCTGCTTCTCTCCAAGCAGTTTGTTCAGTGGAATGAAATACTGACACGGCTGGAAGCAGCCAAGGCAGGGAAACCTGCAGGAGAGTGATGGCGGAGCCAGAAGCGTGGAAAACCCCAGAGACTCTGCTGGCCTTGGGTTGCTCTGGAGAGGCTGCAGCACAGCTTGCACCTGGTTCTCTCAGCATCTTCCCACTTGGTGTGAGCATGCAACAAGTGACATCGCAGCTCCTGGGGCTCCCTGGCTCCACAGCTGAGCTCCACTGTCCTACATTGAAGCCACACTACTCCTTAATTTGCCACTGTTTGCAAATCTTGCACTTCCCCCCAATTACATTTTGGTTTGTGATGTATTTAAAAATCCCTTTGTGTTCTACCACAGTCTACAGTAAAAGCCCTGGAACGCTCTCTGAGTTGTCTCTTCCTTCTCTGGACGCAGCCACGCCACAGGCTGTCCCTTCCTGTGTTTTTTTCTCTAGGCAGTGAATGCCAGAGGTCTCATCACAAGCTGCAGGAATTTGCCAGTGGCTTCCAAGGGCAGGTAAATCCCTTCCAGCTCCTCCAGCCTGCAGCAAATGTGCTTCCCACTTTTTCTTCCCATACATGCGAGCTGTCAGTTCCCAAGGGAATCTTGGTTTCACAGGGCCACGGTGTTCTCCCAGTGGTTTTTCCTCCTGCCTGTGAGGTGGACCCTGGGGTGGCTCTCTTCCCGTGGGAGAGGGGTGTGAGCTGTGCCTCCTCTGCTCTGGCTGTAGCCTTGAGTTTCTCCTGGCATGGTGGTGGTCCTGAGCTGGAACTGCTGTGCTTGGGAGGGTCCCAAACCATCTTGCTGGGTGAGACACTAACCATCTGTTCTCAGGAATGCAGTTTAGTAGTGGACAGGTATGACTGATGATCATAGAATGGTTTGGGTTGGAAGAGACCTCAAAGCCCATCCAGTTCCACCCCTGCCCTGGGCAGGGGCACCTCCCACCAGATCAGACTGCTCACAGCCCCATCCAGCCTGGCCTTGGACACTTTGACGGGAAATCCACAGCTTCCCTGGACAACCTGTGCCTGTGCCTCACCGCCCTCTGCAAAGAGTTTCTTCCTAATGTCTAATCTAAATCTGCCCCCTTCCAGTTTAGAGCCACTATCCCTCATTCTATCACTCCACGCCCTTGTAGAAAGTCCCTCCCCAACTTTGCTATAGCCCCTTCAGGCACTGGAAGCTGCTCTAACGTCTCTCTTCCCCAGGCTGAACAGCCCCAGGTCTCTCAGCCTGTCCTCAGAGCAGAGGCTCTCCAACCCTCGCATCACCTCCGACACCCGTTCTAACAATTCCATATTCTTCTGTCGGATATTGCAGCCCTTTTCTAACCCCGGGGGGAGAGGGGAGCCGGAGCGCCGCCATTACCCCCCTAACTCGGCCCCAACGCGCGGCGCGGCGCCGTGACGTCATCCGAGGCGACGGATGGCGACGACGGACGCCACCGCCCCTTCCAGGCCGCCGCGTCGTGCGGAGGCGCCCGCAGGTGAGAGTGGAGCGTGGCCCGCGGTCCTACTGCCTCCCGCCTCCATCCGCACCCCCCGCACCCTTCCTAGCTATTCCGCACCCTCACACCGTCCTGCATCCACCCCGCGCCCATCCCACGCGTCCCGCACTCACCCCGCACCCTTCCTACCCATCCCACATCCATCCCGCGCGTCTTGCAACCATCCTACACCCATCCCGTGCATCTCGCACGCACCAGGCACCCTTCCTACCCAGCCCGAATCCATCCCCTGCGTCCTGCATCCATCGCGTGCATCCTGCGCATCCCGCACCCATCCTGCCCATGGCACGCCCATCCCATGTAACTTGCATCCACCCTTCCTACCCATCCCACATCCATCCTGCACCCATCCCCCGATCCCACATCCTGATCCCGTCCCACATCCACCTCCTGCATCCTGCACCCATCACGTGCATCCCACATCTACCCTGCACCCTTTCTACCCATCCTGCATCCATCCTGTGCATCCCACATCCAGCCTGCACCCATCCCACCCATGGCACACCTATCCTGTGCATTTGTCGCCCACCCCGCACCCTTTCTACCCATCCCACCTCCATCCTGCACCCACCCCGCCACTCCTACACCCTGACCCCATCCCCCATCTATCCCGCACACATCCCACCCATCCCACACATGGCATACACACTGTGCACATCCCGCGCATCCTACATCTGCCCTACACCCTTCCTACCCGTCTCACAACCATCCTGCACCCATACCATGCATCCTGCATCCATCCTGCACCCATCGCCCCATCCCACATCCTGACCCCATCACGCATCCACCCCCTGCATCCTGCACCCATCACATATATCCCACACCCACCTGTACCCTTCCTACCCACTCCACATCCTGACTCCATCATGCATCCATCTGCATCCCACATCCATCCTACACCCATGCCACCCATGGCACACTCATCCCACGCATCTTGCATCCACCCTGCACCCTTCCTACCCATTCCACATCCATTCCCTGCATCCTGCACCCATTACGTGCATCCCACACACACCTTGCATCCTGACCCCTTCTTGCATCCATCCCACACATGGCACACTCATCCCATACATGTTGCATCCACTCCACACCCTTCCTGCCCATCCCACATCCCTACCACATCCATCCCGCACGTCCTGCATCCATGCCGCACCCATCCCTGCTATTCCATATCCTGACCCTGCCCTGCATCCACCCCCTGCATCCTGCACCCATCACGTGCATCCTGCAGCCACCTTGCACCCTTCCTACTCACTCCACATCCTGACTCCATGCTGCATCCACGCTGCATCCATCTCCTGCATCCTGCACCCATTCCCTGCATCCTGCCCATGGCACACCCATCCCACGCATCTTGCATCCACCCCACACCCTTCCTACCTGTCCCACATGAATCCTGCACCCATCCCCCACATCCCACGTCCATCCCCCATGCATCCCACATCCATCCTGCACTCATCCCGCACATGGCATACTCATCCTGTGCATCCCACACCCATCATGTACCCATTCCACGCATCCTGCACGTCCTGCACATGGTACAATCATCCCATGCATCCTGCACCCACCCTACCTCTCTTGCATCTTGATCCCATCCTGCATCCATCTTCTATCCATACCCTGCATCCTGCACCCATCCCACACTCTTCCTACCCATCCTGCATCCTGACCCTGTCCCACATCCATCCCCTGCATCCCGCACCCATCCCCTGCATCCCACCCATCCCACATCCATCCGACACCCATCCCACCCATGGCACACCCATCCCACGCATCCCGCACCCATCCTACCCACCCCATGTGAATCCCACATCTCTCTGTACATCCTGCACCTGCTTGCTCCCTGCACTGAGTGCTGGGGCTGCAGCTGTCCAGGCTCCCTGCACCCACCTCAGACCCACAGCTACAGCCGTTGCCCAAGCCCCACAGCCCTGCAGCCCCAGCCTCTGTCAATCCTCGCAGCAGTTGTGCCCCACCTCCATCCCAACACCCCACAGTGGGACCTGGGGCTGCCCTTCTCCCCAAGCCCCATCCTGCAACTGTGGTCCAGGCTTCCTGCAGAGCATCCCTTCCCTGGTGGCTCCAGCCTCCCCTGCCCACAGCCCTGCCGCAATTGCAGCACCACAGCCGGGAGCCTGGTACCCCCACTGCCTGTACAGCCACTTCCCCAGCCCCTCTGCCAGCCCTGGGGCGTGGCAGAGCCCCTGGGAGCGATGGGGTGCCAGGGGCAGCTCTGGGTGAGATGGTGCTGTGGAGTCTGTGGACAGCAGAGCCTTCATCTGCGTGCGTGGGAACTCTGGCTCTGTGGTGGGGGGAATCATAGAATGTCTTGAGTTAAGGGAACTATGAGGATCATTGAGTCCAACTCTTGTCCCTGCACAGGACAACGCCAACATTCACACTGTGTGTTGGAATGCATTGTCCAAATGCTTCATGAATAGTCAGGCATAGAGCCTTTCTTCACCACCCTCTGGGTGAAGAACCTTTTCCTAGTATCCAACCTAACTCTCCCCTGGCTTATCCATTCCCTTGAGTCCTGTCGTTGGTCACCAGAGAGAAATCACGACTGCTTCCCTGGTGAACCCGTTCCAGGGCTCCACCACCCTCTGGGAGTGTCCTACACATATGTTGATGAGGGAAGTGAAGCAGAGGCAGCCTGTCCTGGCAGAGAGGGTAGCTGCAAGATGAGCTGTTAGTCCTCCTTCAGACTCCCTCAGAGAGCCCGTGCTTTGTTCATCATGTGCCTTTCTGTTTTCTTGCGTCTTGCTGGCCGCGTGTCTCCTGCCAGCAACCCCTCACTGGCTCCTATGTGCAACCTCTCACTTGCTGATTTCCTTGCATCCACTACTATTCCACTCACTACCCAGGCTTTTGCCTGGGGTGGCCAGACTCAGAGCCCCAGGACCATGTTGCTGCAGCAGAGCGAGCTGCTGCAGGCCAGCTCTGCCTGGGTTCCTTGTGCGCACATCTCAGTGTGGCTCGCTGGGTGTGGTGATGGTTGGTATCCCACTGGCTTCTATTCCCAACAACCTCAGCTCACCCTTCTGTTCTCTGTGTTTCTCTGAGCCTGTATTTTCCACTCCATCCCTCTTGGGCCCACACCATCCATGTTCCTCTCACCACCTGCCCACTGGGGCCCAGACTCACCTGTGCCATGTTCAAGCTGTAGGTGCGTGCTGAAGAATACCAGGTACGAGAGATTTCTCAGCACAAGTAGGGCTTCCCAATCTTTTGTAAGCACTTTTTTCAGGATCCACACCTCTGATAGTTCAAAGTGCTCTTTAGAGTTTGTATTAACAGGTGTGTTCCTTTTCAGCACTGCAGAATGGAGAACTATAAGAAGGCTAAAATTGTGGAGAAACCTTGTCCTCTTCCCTTCACCAACCTGCCCCCTGGTATTATTGAAATGAAAGTGAAGGATGGGAGCAAAATCAGGAATCTGATGGGCTATGCCATTAGCAAGATGGAGCTGGACTCAGTGAGGCAGATTCTTTTCACCGGCTCAGGAAAGGCTGTCAGCAAGACCATAACCTGCGTGGAGATCATGAAGCGAAGGCTCAAGGAGCTCCACCAGATCACCAAAGTGCTCTTCCGACAGATTGAAGAGACCTGGGAGCCCATTGTGCCTGAGGCTGGCCTCGATGCCTTAACTGTGAAGAGAAACATTCCTGCCATCTGCATCCTACTCAGCAAAGATGCCCTTGATCCTCAGGAGCCAGGGTACCAGGCTCCGGGTTCTTTCGACACCTTCTGGACCGAGACATGGAAAGCAGAGTCACAGGGCCAGATGAAGAGGAAGCAGGGTGGAGGCAGGGGAGCTGGCAGCATGGGAAAGCAGCCTCGGTCCACTGGAGGAGGCCCTGGGGAGTCTTGCATCAAGTCCTGAGGAGCTGATGCCACGTTTGGCTGTAGTTTGGGGGAGTCATGGATACAAGCCAGCTGCTGTAGCTGGAAAGCTGCTGCTGAACATGGGGGCTTGCAGAGTTTGTTGTGGGAGGGCAGGAGAAGTTAACTGTTCCAAAATGGATGTGACTCTAGCTGTCTGAAACTTTTGACGAGTTCCCTTGTCAAAGGTTGCCAGGCTGTACTCCTTCACATGCGGTTCCAGGAAGATTGGAGTTGTCTTTGCTTGAGGAAGGACTTCTGGCGTCTTGCTGATGAGCTCTGTGGGAGCAGGGTTTTGGCCCCCGATGGAGTGGGATTTTGGCTTCCTACGGGGCGAGGCTTTAGCTGTTCATGGAGGGGGGGTTGGGCTTCCCACAGAGTGAGGTTTCAGCTGCCCATGGAGTGGGGTCTTGGTTGCCCACTGAGCAGGGTTTTGGCTGCAGGGTTTTGGCAGCAGACAGGGGTGCTCCTGTGGCAGGTCGAGGTGGCTCTTGCTGCAGCACAGAGGGCAGATGGAATCTGATGTGGATTCCTTTGGCTGCCACCTGTGCTGCTGGAGCTCATGTGAGGGAACAGTGGGACATGGGGCTGGGCCAGCCACTTCTGTGCCTGACAGTTGATCTGCTGAGCCTGTCAGTCGATTTGAATGTAGAACTATGGGGATCTTCAACTGTTCACATGGCAGTCTTCCTGTCCTCCTTTTACCTCAGTGGAGTTGATGGTTATGCCTCTCCATGCCAGGGCAGCAGGAGCCAACTCCCATGGTAGCCAGCCTGAAATCCTGTAGCTGTGCAAGTGCCTGGTTGGGTTGGTAGTGGGAAGCTCCAGAGGACCCTCTTCTTTCCTCTTTCTGCTCCTTTATAATGCACAGAGATGGGTTTAAAATAAAGTTTCCTCCTCATGTAAATGTGAAATTTGTCATGTCTTCCTCATCCCACTGGAGGTCACCCTGTAAGCGCAGGTGGTGGGGCTTCAACTGCTGGCTGGAACTGTGCTCTCACAGCTCTCCTTGAGGAAGAGGGTACTTGCTCCGCCGCATTTGTTCCACTCAGGACTATTAATGCACCCTGATGCACTGGAAAGGCTTTCTTCCTGCCTTCACCTTTAAGAGAGGTCAAGATTGCTTTTTTCTTTGGAACCCCCTGGAACTGCAATCTCAAAAATACCCAGCCCAGACTCTGCTGAGGATGGAGCATCTTTTCTTGCACAGCAGCTTCCCTTCTGGAGCAGCTCTGGAAGGTCATGCTGGGCAGGAAGAAAGCGTGGTTCCTGGTGACAGGCTGAGCTCTTGTTATCACAACCCCTACTCACACTGTCCAGAGCACTGCTTGTTCTTCCCCTTTTCTTCCCAGGTCACTGGCTGCATTGACGAGCTCCAGCTGGACCTCATGTGCTGCTTTGCCAAGGCAACAGGAGCATTGAAAGAAGGGATTTTACTTAAATTGGGAGCAGGAGAGGCGTTACCTGTGTGGCCTGATGCTTCCCAGCAAGACTTAATCAGCACAAGCTTTCTCACCAGCCAAGCAGTTGGCATGAGCCAGGACTGTGACAGGTTTACACACCTCCCGCCCCATTCCTTCTGTGGATGGTGTCGGTCACAGTCATGCTCTGTCCCTGAAGCTATGAAAGTGCTCAGAGAAACACCCAGAGCACTCTGCAGGGCCAGAGCAGGTGAAACCTGGAGATGGGGCAAAGCTAAGCTGATTTATCTTGGAGCTGTTCCCGCCTGCTTCTCCCTCACAGCTGAGGCAACTGCTTTTCTTGACTCATTAGCAGATTAGCAATAACTGCCAAAGAGAGGTGCTCCAGTGTCTGATCAGACATTGCAACAAGCAATGTGTTTGTGTTTGTTTATTGTTGAAAACACCCTCTCAGTGGAGAGTCAGATCCTCCAGCAGCCGGAGTAATCCTCCCTGGTGGCAGTGCTGCCTTTAATGCTGCCTCATCAAAGCTGTTTTATTTTTGTTCCACTGCCCCAAAATTGCCCTTGGCTGACTGCAGTGGCTTTCCCTGGTGCAGCATCCAGGGGCTGGAGAGGGAGGGGGCACCTATTGCATCCATGAGCCCCCCAGCAGCCCCAGGGGGCCTTCAGGAACCCCCCAGCAGTGGGAAGAGCCCCCTGTGTCCTCCCAGGCTCTATTCTTCACCAGGAGCATCCCCGCTCCAGAGTGACACCCCACAGCACAGCATCCCTGGCTACTGTCCCTGTTTGGAGGCTGGCAGTTATGGATCAGCAGCCTCTAGGGACGGACTGTCCCTTGCCTCAGTTTCCCCACTGCACGGAACAGGGACCCTTATGGGGTCACCACTTCCCACATTCCTGGGTTACTGACTGTCCCTAAATGCCTTTCCCCATGCTCGTCCACGGGCTACGATGGTGCCTGTGCCCACGTTTACCCGACCCCATGACCCAGAAGAGACACACTGGGAGAACCAAGCAGGAGCGGGCAGAGCCAGGGGTAGTGGGGCTGGCAGGGGAAGAATGGAAGGGATGGCAGAAGGGATGGCAGGCCAGGGGTGACGAGGATGGCAGGGATAGGAGGGATAGCAGAGGCAGGGATGGCAGGGGTAGAAGGTATGACAGGGGTTTCAGGGATGGCAGGGCAGGAGTGGCAGGTGTGGCAGGGGAAGAGGTGGCAGGAGAAGGGGTGGCAGGGTTGGTAGAGATGGTAAGGATGCCAGAGGTTTCAGGGGTGTCAGAGCCGGCGGGGCGGACCGAGGCTCAGCAGTTGGAGCTGGCAGGGGGCTCCGGGGGAGCTCCGGGGGATCTCCGGGGCACTCGGGGGGTCCGGGGTCTCTCGGTGCGGCGACAGCTCACGTGGGCGGTGCAGGAGGCGGGTCCCGGTTCGCTCTCGGCCAACGGGGCGGGGAGAGCGGGCAGAGCGGGCAGAGCGGGCGGTGGCTCCGGCGGCTCCTGCGGCTCCGGGACCCGCACCGGGACCGGGACCCGGACCCACACCGGGACTCTGCCCCGCGCCGGGACCAGCACCGGACCCGCACCTCGCTCCCTACCGGCACGGGGACCCCTCTCCACTCCGCTCCGCTCGGGTCTCCGTGGCGTTGGATCCCCGGGTCTGTGGAAAAGCCGAGGGACCAGGGAGAGGGGGCGAGAGCAGAGGTGAGGTCAGCCGGGGCGCCCCGGGTAAGGGGTTCGGCGATGGGTCTCTCGGTGGCAGCCGCGGGGACGGGGGCACCGCGGGTTTGGGGTGCAGGGTCGGTGCCCCCGGAGCGGGGCTGCCCTGGGAGCTGCTGCAGCCCCCCGGCTCCAGCGGAGCCCCCCGAGCCCTGGGGTCGCTGCCGGCTGCACCCGCTCCGGAGGGGCTCGGTCAGCCTCACCCTCCCGCCGGCGGGGACCGGGGACTTTCAATGGCTTTAAAGTGGAAGGGGGAATATTTAAATTAGATGTTGGGAAGAAATTCTTCCCGGTGAGGGTGGTGAGACACTGGCAGAGGTTGCCCAGGGGAGCTGTGGATGCCCCATGCCTGGAGGTGTTCAAGGCCAGGCTGGCTGGGGCTTTGATCCCCCTGATCCGGTGGGAGGTGTTGGAACTGGATGGGCTTTAAGGTCTCTTCCAACCCAACCCATTCCATGATTCTTTGATTCTCCTTTCCAGGCGCAGGAGGGAGCAGAGAAGCCCCCATGCCCGCACTGCCCTGACAGAAGAGGGGAAGCCAAGAGGAAGCTCAGATCCATCCCAGCACCACAGTGAAGCCCAGGACATAACTGCAAGCAGACAAACTGATAGGGCACCGCTGTCCGGCTTCCCGCTGGCCTCAACCCCATCCCAGCACCCACACTGCTGCCATCCCTGCTGCCCCTGCCAATGCCGGTGGGTGGAGGCCACGTGCTCGATTGTTGCGCTGGCACCCCAAGCCTTGGGCCAAGCTGCAGGCCCTGCTTTCTCCCGGGGGACAGTGGCGATGGGTGCTGCTCTCTCCACCGGAGCAATTGTGGCCATTTCTTTTAACTGTGTCATTGCATTGCTCATCATCATTCTTTTCCTCATCCTCTGCAAGGCCTGCAGGACCCCCTCATGCCCCAAGAAGAGCCCGTCTTCTGATGCTGATGAGGCAAGGAATGAAGAGAAGTACCTGCTGCAGCCCTGAGATGCTTGAGGACGTGGGTTCCCAGCTGTGCTGAAGGAGTTGTGGCAGCCTGGATGCCTGCACTGGGACGGAGTGCTGGCCAGGGCACAATGAAAGCAGAGGTGATACTGAGCCACTCACAGGAGCCATGACGTGGTTTTGCTGTGTGAAGACCCTGTGGATGCCCACAGTGACTGTGGAGATGGAGAGACAGCAACCAGGCACTTGCTGCGGGGAAAACCTTGCCTGTCCCAGCAGCCAGCGATTGCAGCAGGAGCCCTGCCCTCAAGTGTGGTCCGTGTTCAAGGACAGTCCATGGGCTCCTCCCCGGCACTCATGGCCTGGGCCAGTGACTGTGGCATCGCAGACCTGAGTGGGGCCAGCTGGGGGCTCAGAGAGGGGAGGTGGCAGGGCTGGCACACCTGCCTGTCCCCAAACGGGCCCCACCAGCAGAATGGGCTGTTACCAGTTTGGGTGTCTTTGGGGATAGCTCTGGGGTGCCATGTGCCCCCAAGTCTCAGGAGAGCATTTGGCACCCGCCTGTCCCAGCAGCCAGTTTAATGAGCCAAGAGAGGGTCTGCATGGTCTGTCTGTTCATCCCCGGTCTGTCTGTCAATCCCCTCCGGCATTAGAACCAACACTGCCACGCAAATGGGCCTCTTCCTCGCCGGGTGCGTGTTCCTGCCTGCCCTGCTGCCTGCTCCCAGTCGAAACCAGCCAGAGAGGTTTGACCTGCCTGTGGGCAGCAGATGTGTCCTTGTCGGCATCCCCATTCCTGTAGAGAGCAGTCTGGGATGCCTTTTATGCTGGGGAGGTGGGAGACACAAGGATCAATGAAGGTGCCTGACCAAACACCACTGAAGGTTCTTCCAGCCACAACAGTGGCTCTGCAGAGGAGGATGCAGGTGGGCTGGCTTGTCCCCAGGCCTGGCAGCTGCCTTCCCCGGGTCTGCCTGCTGGTGTTGTGGGTTTTGAAGGGCTCTGCCCTGCCCATCCTAGAGCCAAGCAATAGCTGAGGTCCCCACTGGCACAGCTAGTGCAATAAGGGGACAGGGCGGGGGGCTGTGCTGGGAGGACACCAGCCAGGGACCCTGAGCTGGCTTGACCAGACTTGGTAGAGCCTGTGGTTCCTCCCCGTGTCAGGTGTAGCTAACACATCCCTTTGCAGTGGTGTTTTTACTAGGCTAATAAACCAACTGTAGGACCCAGGTAGCGTCTCTGAGCTATGCCCAGTGCCTGGAAAATTTGGGGGAGACGGTGTGTCCTGCCCATCCTGTCCCACAGGGCTGAGGAGTGGCTGTCCCAGGGCTGGTGGCTAATGTTCCTGCAGGATTGCAGGTCGTTTGCTGGGTGACAGCAGCAAGGAAAGGCTCATGTCCGTAGCCATCTGTGGCTTTTAAATACTGGGTGAGAAATCTGGATGGGTATGTCATGACCGCAGCATGACCCCCAACCTGGGCCAGGGGCATGTCAGCAGAGAGCAGCTCCCAGCCCCAGTGCCAGAGGCACCTGAGAGCTTCCAAGCCACAGCTTTAATTTAGAGGGATGCTTTTGGGGAACACGTGCCAGGTGAACGGATGGAGAAAACCTGCCACTACCCTTGCCTGGTGGAAGAAGCACCTCTGGTCCTCAGTTCTGGCAGCTGTGCACAAGGCTCCAGTGGTGACAGCTCGTTGCTGCTCATCAGCATGCAGCGAGGCTACCGATGCTCCTGCTGCCACCACAGACACGTAGCAGCTAATCCCTCTGCTGTAAAGCGCTAGAGTGGTGGCAAGGCTCTGCAAACCCCAGCGCCCAGCCATTCTGCAGCCGCCAGCTGGGCAGAGGCAACCCTGGGGAAGGGGAGCTATGGAGCTTCCAGAAGCTGGGGGCTGGCAGCTGCTGTGATACCCTGTTTGCAGTGGTGGTACATCCCTCTCCCACAGCTGCGGTGGCCACAACAGATCCTCAGCCACCCTCTGGCTTAGGCTGCCACCCCAGAATCCAGGGGTCTGTGTGTGACTGACCCCACAAATGCTGTGGGTCTGCAGCTCAGCGGTCAGTCTCTCTAGTCACTTGCGGTGGGACTGGCTGTCATCGGGCTGCAGCCCTGAGGTTTACCTAGGGCTGGCAGGACTAGCTCTCACCTGCCCTCCATGGCGGTCTCACCCAGTGCAAGCCCAGAGAAGGGCTGGGAAGATCTGAGGGCTGTGTGGCTCTGAGGGACTGCCTGACCCCAGAGATGACAGCACACCACAGCGCTCTCAACAACTCCATTTATTTGTCCAGGCATAGAAGCAAAGTGTTCTCGCTATGCAAAGAGAAGGCGGCATGGGGCCCGTGCCTTGCATGCCAAGCAGCCACCAATCAAAGCCAGCCTTGTTCAGCTGGCAGCCCCTGGCAAAACCATCATTCCCCCGTGCTCACTCCTCTGCCTTACCCTCTGGTTCTCTCACCAGGTTAAGCAGGTTTTCCAGCTTTGCAATTTCCACCTCAGGACCCTTCTTAACCTCCTGGCCTTTCTTCTCCTGCGAAGACAACAAGAGAGTGAGAGCTGTGGGCAGGGCAGACCATGAGGATGGGGATGGGTCTGCTGTTGCTGCCCTCTCCACAGGGCAATGCATCTGCCTGTCCCTGTATTTCAAGCCCAAGGTGCCATGAGATATGTAAAAGCCCCTACAGGGTGATGGAGAATGGTAAGGCAGGGTTTAAGTGGAGGTGGGAGTGGATCTGCTGATCCACAGTGACACAATCTGTCTATTCCCTCGCTTCCTCCAGCCATTCTCAGCCACGTGGGATTAGACCTCTCTCTAAGCCCTCCAGTTTTTCCCCACACATCCTGGGGAGGTGCCAGGCACGCAAGAGTCCCAGGGCAGCCACAGTAATGCAGCTGTCCTCCCCAAAACAGTCCCACTATACCCACTCCATGACAGCGCTCCTGGGGAGAGGCAGCCACAGGAGCAGGGACTGCCCCTTTTGCACCTGAATCTGTTCCCTGGGAAGGCAGGTGGGTACCAAGAGCACTGACCCTGGGGTGCAAAGCGAGTCCCAAGCGGGCCAGGTGGGCTGTTAGATTATCACTGAGTCTCTCTTGCCCTTAGGCACAGCTTGAATGTCCTGTGGCATGGCCTGTCCCTGTGCCTCACTGTGTGCTGCTGCACCATCACAGCACACACACCAGTGTGGTCAGTGAGGACAAGCCCTTTCCACCACTCCCTCAGCACCTCTTCCAGCCCTCCTGGAAGCTTGATTCCCAGCCTGCCCAATTCAATCCTTGCTTGCTTGGGANAAGCTCCACCAGGGGAGGTTTAGGCTAGACATTAGGTAAAAAAAAATCATGGAAAGGGTCATTGGGCACTGGAACAGACTGCCCAGGGAGGAGGTTTTGTCACTTTCCCTGGAGATGTTTAAGGGACGGGTGGACAAGGTGCTCAAGGGACAAGGTTTAGTGTTTGATAGAAATCTTGGGACTTGATGAGCTGGTGGGTCTTTTCCAACCTGGTGATTCTGTGATTCTATGATTCTAGGCCTGGTGGGAGACAATGTCCCTGCTAAGGGTACTGATGCTGCTCAAAGCTTCAGGCAGAACATGTCCCCTCCCCACTGTGGGGCTGCAGTGTGTGGCTCTCAAGAGAGCTTGGGACTTTGGGAAGGTGATAATGGGGTTTAGGCTCTCCAGATGCAGCACCTGCACCCACAAAGAATTTCCCAACCTGCCTTCAGTCCAGTAGGCCCTCCAGCAGCTGAGCATCTATCCTGCAGAGTTCTAAAACAACATCCACCCAGTCACCACATCCCATTGCTCAGTGATGCCTTCCATTCACACCCTTCCCCTTTGCCAGCCTTGCCTCTGGATCTAACAGGGCAGTCCCTGCTCCTGGTCTGGGAAATTCCTCTGTGCCTGGGTGGCTCTCAGTTCCTCAGAGAGCAGATGCCAAGCATGGGTGAGCATGAGGGCTGGCACCCAGTCTGTCGGGGATGCTCAGGAAGAGGTCTCAGAAGGTCCCCAACACACTGACACACAAGAGGGGAACATCACCAACGGGGCTTGGGGGCAGCCCCTGGAAAACTGCTGTGCTGGCTCTTCCCAGCATCCCTGAAGTGTTGCCTCTGCATAAAGATGCTCTCTGGAGGCAAAGGGAGCAGTGCACAGCATCTGAGTAAGAAGGCCACTTGCTTTCTTCTATCCCCACTTAGTAAAGATCAATTCTCTTTCCACTGTACTAGCTTCTCTAATGGCCCCGTGTGAGGCAATTACAAACATACACCTTTCCTTCAGCACTGGAAAGAAATGCTGGACATAACAGAGGAAGTTGTAGGGCTTCAGGAATCTCACTACACTTCCCTAGCAAATTTGGCCATCGCTGAAGGTGATGATCACTGGGAAAGAAGTCCTCAGGGGATCCCTACACTGCTTCCTTGTCCCAGCCCGGCACAACTATAACAGAACAGAGGTTTCCTAGGCTGCTGGAGGGCACAGCTGGGTTGAAAGAAGCCTGGGGGGAGGCAGGAATGGAACATTTGGAAACTCATCTACTCTCAGAACACAGCCCTGCTCCTCACTTGAGTGCTTGGATGAGCCAGGGTTGTTTTTATTTACGAAGTCCATCTATTGCATGCTAGGACAGCACTGATTTGTATTAACAACACTAAGTGAGCAACGCCCTTTGTGGCTCTGGTCTGGGTGATGGGAACGATGTTTGAACTAACGGCCCACGTCACAGCCGAGCATCTCTCTGAGTGAGAGCACTGGGATAAACACAGCTGCTCAGGGTATTTCAGGACTTAGCTGTTTCCACAGAAAAGCTGCTTTGCTGCCTTACGGCATTCAAAACACTCCCTTTGGCACCCTGCATCACACACAACAACATATACAGATCCTTGGGACAGACCAAAGAGGCAACTGCTTTGCTCGTCTGGGAAAAGGAGATGCTGAAGCCATCGCCCATTAATCTCCCTCCACCCCAGGTCCTTCATTCTCCTCACTGGTTGGATCAGGGACGGTCCTTGCTTCATGCCCTCCAGAAAGTAACACCAGGTCCATTGGAATTGTCTGAGCCTTAACTAAAGTCACCAGCAGTAGGCAAGGCAAGGCTCCTAGTCATGTAGCTGTCCCAAAAACCTCAACTTTTGCACTGGCTCAGCTCTTTTGCTTGCTTCTGAGTAAGCTGCAACAAAGCCACGCACAAACCTGTAATGAGCTGTAACCGAACTACAACCCTAATTTAATGCCACATAACCAAGCAAGTGGGACGACACAGGGGAGGAAAATTATAATGTCCTTTTGGAGGCACTGGAATGGAAAGTTCCCCTTTATTCTTCCACATGCTCTTCCCGGGGCAGCTGTGCATGTGAGCTGGCCAGGCTGCTGCAGGCTGGTTGACAAAACCACCATGGCACTGCTGCATCCGCTTGGATGCATGCAGCAGCTTCCTACAAATCCAGGGGCTTTCCCTGCACCAGGTCTTCAAGGAGCAGCCCTTTTTGAAGCGGAACTGTTGCAGTTTCCTAGAGTGTGTGGGCTGTTGGGAAACACCACCTCTGTGTGCAGCTGCCTGTGGGCTTTCTCTCCTGGCATATGACACAGTCAGGTGTAGAAAGGGCACTCATGAGGCTCTGCCACCCCAGCGTGTAGTTAAGCCCACCCTCCACCCACATCCCTGCTTACAGGGCATGCATGGGACTCATCAGGAGCTGAGAGGGAGCCGGGCCGAGCATTCCCCCCACCATAGCTGACAGATGTACAGCTGAGTGTACATGGGAAGTCTGTCCCTGAGGAGCTCATCAAACGGGTACCAGAGCTGCTCACAGCAGCATTTGCATTGATTTTATTGTTAACAGTTCTCAGCAGGAGAGCAAAATGCTCTTGGCTGAAATGGTGATAAGGGATGTGTCAGGAGAGCTCATGGTACAACAGAAAAGGCTCTGTGTGGGATGGGACTCTGCTCACTGACAAGGCATGGCCCCTGGGAGCTGTGATGGGGAGGAGACCCTCTACATGTTCCCATGCTGCTGTGTTTGTCACCAAGTCCCCCAGTTCCCTCATGGTACCTTTGCCTTACACCTGTGCTCTGCTCTGGCTCTCTAAGCAGGAAAACTGAGGCAGAGGGAGCCTGGCCCTGTCAGCAGTGCAGGCACAACAGCTGCAGAACCCATAGTGACCCTTTCAGCTCCAAAGGTTGGTACTGACACTGGAAGAAAAGTAGAAGATGACTGAGGTGCGGCCCCAGGAGAGAGGGCAGGATGAGGACAAAGACAAGGACTGGGTATTTGAAGACCCCCAGATCCATCACACTGGGAGCCCCAGGCCCAGCCCTCCCCTACACCGGCCCATACTGAACTGTACATCCAGGATAGGGGAGTCATTTAAACTGGGTTCCCTGCATCTTAGCTGATGCCTTCCTTCCCTTGCTGAACAGTAAACTGCCGAGTTAATAAAACTCTCCCATTAAAGCCATGCTGCTAGCACTTTTCAGGATCTTTTTTTCCTCTCGCTGGTGAAATAACCATAAAACATCTGTTGTAAAGTTTAGATTAAATGAAGCAAAACATGTTTATGTTTTAAAGTAGTGAGGAAGCAAACCATGCTGGCATGAACACAGACAGAAAAGTCCCCATAAATTCCCCAGGAGCAGAAGGGCCCCTTCCTCCTGCTAAGCCCTGGCCAAGGGCTCTATCCTGCCACTGACAGTCCCAGTCACTGCTGTTACCAACAGCGTGGGGTTTCTGGGCACAGCCATGTTGGGACAGGATCTGGCCACGTCACAAAGCAACCCAGTGACCTAGGACACCAGCTTCCCACGCAGAAGGGATTGAAGCTTTTATAGACTGACTCTGTAGGGAGTGAGAAGCTCCAGGAGGCCACAGAAAGGGCTACCCCAAATTCCCATCTTTATTATATTCAGTGGAAAGGGACACACAGCCTACTAGGACTTCAGAGATAATGTTGCTTCTGGAGAACGTTTTCTCTCGTTCTTCCTGCCCAGGGTAGGTCAAGGTGGCACCTCCAGGGTAAGAGCTTCTCCACTGGCAAAGCACACCAGTGATGTGTCCAGCAAATTCAGTTAGTGAAAGTAAAGAGAAGATATCTCTACAGCATTTCCCTTGGGAAGCCCAAGGAAGCCCAAACTTCTTCATGAATACAGGAAAATTTTCCTCATGGGCCCTCTGGGCCACCAGCCAAACATACATTGGAGGGGCTGTGATACAACCTGCAGCCCTGATGCCTTCCAAGACCTACTGTGTCATGGTTTTATTACAACCCAACACTGTTACATAGCAGGTGAAGCTGGAGTTATGCTGAGTTGGGTATGATGTCTGTGCCTGGACCGCTTCTGGGCTCAAGAAGCCCCTTTACATAGACCAGCAACACGCTCATCAGCCATGGAGAGCCTTAAGTCACACTCACAGCCTGATTTGACGGCATTGCTCCTGGTCTGCAGAAAGATTAGCTGACAGACTGGAGATAAGGATTTAGGCTTACTTTGCTACTGTTTGGAAATAAATGATGCAGGAAATGTCTTGCTTGCAAAGAATGAAATGGGCAGAAAAACCCAGGAGACAGCTAGGTCAGTAAGGTATCAGCAACCACACAGGATCATTGACCCCAAAGATGCTCTTCCCTCCAACTTCAGCTAAAACCTGTGCTGTTCAGGGCAAGCACCTCACATATTTGACTCAGAGATCTCTGCTAGCATCTGCACTGGGCTATGCCAAGGCACAGCAGGGCAGGCAGGTCTCGTTGCCCCAGGTGACCTGCCCTTGCTTGTTGGAAGTCCCTAGTGAAGCCACTGGAACCAGCAAAGGCACAATGCAGCATCAGAGCAAAGGTCAGTAATACTCAACAGAAAGGAGGTGCAAACAAAACTTGGTCAGACCTGGGATGTAGTATCACTGGGAATAAACCAGAGGGAACTGCCTGACACTCAGGGAATGTGGGCTGAGGTCATCTATATCTAAATGGCAAGTACCTGCCTGCAGCACGACAGGGTTGGCTAGCTTAAGAGCACCCATGAATGATGGAAAGGATGGGCTCTGTGGCAGCAGAGAGCTCACAACAAACTCAAACATTCATCCATGGCCATAAGGGAAGACAGTCATCACCACAGCTCCATGTCTGCTCTGCCAGCAGCCAGCCGGGACCCCACAGCCTTGTTCACACCCCTCACAGTGTGCCAAGCAAAAGATGTGCACATGAGTGGCCAGTTCCTTCTCCATGGGTTTTGGCAGCCTCTGACAAAGCAATGGAGAAGGTTTGGCTTTTGTTTTTGTGCCAGTCAGTGGCACAGTGTGATGTCTACTGACCCTCAGCAAGGAGCTCAGGAGATAACTAAGCAGCAAGCCTATGAAGTATGTTGTGGCAGAGTTGTGCTAACAGGATTTAATGAAGCATTGATGGTGCCCTCTGACTTGGTGCTTGCAAGCTGGACTGATCCAGCTGTATATCCTGGCTAAGCATGGGAAGCTGCTAAACTCCACAGCCCATATCTCAGTGACTACAGTGCAGACCTAAGCCTCAGTGGGTGCAGGGGAGCATGAGGAGGGTGCTGGTGAACACTGTGGGGTGCACACGCAAGGAGCAGACTCACCTAAGGTGAAAGTCTTAGCACTGGCCTCTTCTGCTTTGGCCACTACAAAGTGATCTGGCTTCCAACCATGCTGACTGTTGCCTCTTCTTGCTAGCTCCAGAGCCACAAGCAACATCTCTTACACACCACTAATTCAGCTGTCTAAATATAGCCATAAGACAACCAAATTCAGCAGCCATGCATGAAAACTCCAGTGAGCAACGCCAAGCTGAGCACAGACAAGGGCCATGGCAGCCCCCACAGAGTCTCTAAACTGGACATTACAATGAGTTGTTAACTCCTGAATTTATCCCAGTAGCAGCCACAGAAATCCACCAACACCGTCTAAAACAGTTGGTCTTCTGCATTTTCCATATCTATACAAATTCAAAATGGGGATATGGCTGTTCGCGATCCTCTGTTCACGTATCACTGGCAAGATATATTTGAAATTAAGGATAAATTCTAAAGTTCTCTGAAGTCACTGTGGTCTGAAACAGGCCAAAAAGAAAAATATCCTTAACTCTGCCCTGCACTTATGCTGTGATTAGGAAGCATCAGAAACTGTCTCTCTGCTCCTTCAGGAGGTCATGCTGGTTTTTTTTTTCAGCTGTGGAGATGATTTGGCTGTACCCTAACTGTGAGCAGTTCATGTGAGAGATGGAGAACAGCTTTGCCTTTGGGTGTCATTACCCTTGGTCGCTGAGACAAGCCAATAGCAGTGGCCTCGGATGGAGCAGCCTGGTGAGGTGATGAACTCCTCACAAGGTCCATGGAAAAGATTTTCAAACATACCAGTTCACATATTTAGTGCCAAGTACTGAGGAAAATCATTGTGTGCTCTGTATGCAGGATAATTACACTTTCCTCACCCACAGAGCATTTGTAGAAAGGCTGGGGGGGGAGAAAAAAATCCAAAAGTTTTCACCTACAACTAAGGGGGTCCTGTTGGTGCAAACCAGTGTTGGGTAAGGACAGAAGGATGGAATGCCCCTTCCTTCACCTCTCTGGGGAAATGGCAGTGCATCCCTCACTGCCCTCAAACCCTGGCTCCAGTCCTACTGGATTCAGATTTTCTGCAGTGTCATCCAGTTTTCTGGATGGTATGGATTACTTTAATTAGCTCTTAGCATTGCTCAGGGGGAAGCTGTTACCCAAAGCCTGCCCATGTGCTGCTTGTTATAATGGCATCAGCTGGAAAGGCTGGTGTGGGCACTAGAACCAGATGTTTCAGCTGCGGGATCTCTCAGACCCAGACAGTGGGGAGGAAGATGTGAGAAGTGGGTCTATTTGACATTGTCCATATAAACCACCAGACAGGCGATACCTGGGCTTCTAGCCTGACTTCAAATATTGTTGCAGCTCAAATGAAACCCAGACACCAAACCTCAATCCAACCCTAAAGATGGCCAGGCCTCCCCAGCTCTTCTGCCTACCACAAGGAACTGCACCTGCAGCATCTCCTCCCTAGAGCTGACAGCCCTGCAGTGAGAGGCTCAGGTAGACAGAGCACCCACAGGCACATACATCAAACTCATCCATAGGAGCAAAATCAAGGAGATACGCTGTATTGCCAGAGATCCCTGCAGTCTTAAGCTGCAGCCCATGATGCCAGCTGACAGGTAGCACCGTCAGCTACCCAGCAACATTTCCTTATCACTCAGCCTCTCTCTCTTTTTTATTTTCTCCTTAACTCAGCTTTACTTTAGTGTTTTTGCATGCCAGTGCAATAAACTGTTACGGATTAGAGTTTAATAAAAGCAAAAAAAGCAACCCATATACATGAATATTCAGCTCCTGCAATACTTTAGTACTACTGTTTTCTCACAGAGCATAGCATCTCCAGAGAGATCATTCACGCCTATATGAACACTATATTTTAAAAAGCTGCAATTTTTCCAATATCTCTTTCTCTGTCCTGTTAATATATACATATATATCCCTTGCAGTCATCTTTTAATTTCCTTAAGAGAGTCTAGCTGTTGTTTCTCTCTTAACATGACACCATTTTAAAACTTGTCATGCCAATATTTTAATACAGCTTATAAAATATTTGCATAGGAAAAGTATTCTTGATTGCTACCAACAGAAGCGCATGTGAATATTCTTCTCTCTGGATAAATACAAGTACATTGGAAACTGGGTTTTGCTATAAAGAGAAGTGAAAATAATTCTTCACTCACAGGTGCCCCATATTTAATAACATTAAATGCCAATGACACAAAAGATGTATTACAACTGATACTATTCTGCTTAGTGAAAGAGCTCAATGTGCAATTTAATGACAGACTGTACGCTCCTTCCATTTTTCTGGCTCTCCATGGCTGCATTTGAACTCAAGAAGGCTCCAGAAATAGCACTAGATATTTCAACCACGTGAACAATTGTGTCATCTTGACAACACGTTCCCATGTGTACATTTCATTTAAATCACTGTGTCACCTGCAGCAGGGCTAGGAGGGGTTATTGCAATCATCCCTCATCAGGCACGGTGGGAGCAGCTACTTTTAAATTGCTTCTGACAGATGCTTGCCCAGCACTTGACCCAGTCCTTGGGGTGCCCAGCACAATGTGGATTGTCACACTCTACTCCCATCTCCTGCATGGCCATTTCTTTTGAAAACCCTCAGGGACAATGTTGCCAACCCATTTCCTGGAGATGGCTTCCAGCATGTCTTCCTCACACCCACTGAAAAACTTTCCCTAAGCCTTTTGCTGCCACCAAATAACCACAGAGCACTGCCTTCCTTATCCTGCCAGACCAGGACCTCTTTGGGGATGTGCATCTCCCTGCTTCCAGCCTCTCAACAGGCCAAATTGTCCTTCCGGTTCTATTGTTCCTCATGTCCTTCCAGCTCTGTACTGCAAACTAGAGCTGAGGCCTTAGCACCATACTAAACGGTGCAACAGGATCAGCTCATGTGACCTACTCACCCCTCTCTCACCTGTGCTCACCACTTTTGCTGAAGCAGGGCGCTGCTGGCAGGTAAGATATTTTTCTGTTCACCTCATTGGTTGATAATTCCGATCTCCATTTCCTTTCCTCTGAGTTTTCCTCTGTCCTCATTAAGTGCCTCCTGTTTACTATAGATGGTGTTTCCCATTTGCCACAAATTAAATGATTTGCACAACTTCTCTCCACCTGCTGCACAGGAAACAACCAGGCAAATGGTAAATGCCACACAAATGCTTCCAAGCCTGGAAAACAGCCATGCTGTAATGGTCTGGAGTATGTGGAGCATCACACTAAATCACATCAGCTACAACTCAGTTATGCTGCAGCATGCAAATCAGGGCTTAAAAGGGGTCAGTGAGAAACTGGATGCAGGATGAGCACAGGAAATCCTGCAGGTAGAGACATTGCTCATCCCTAGGATCCAACCCCATTAGAGCAGCTGAAAAACTCCTTCGTGCCCCAGAGGAGCCTTGTCTGTACAAGGCTCAGCTGTAACACACCACAACGCCCCTTTGCTCAGGGAACTCCTCATTAGCAGATTTGTTGGTGTAAATCCTCTCCTGAAGACAGGCTTGGCACATAGTTGCTTGGTGGAGGAAGGTCATTGCTGCCAGTTGGGACACCTCCTTTCTGAGCCCATGCAGAATGCAGTGGGCTTGTGTTACACCTTTCCCATTCATGTCCACAGTGACTGAACAGCACTGGACAGCCCACAAGGGTCTGGATAAGAGCTGTACAGAGAAGAAGAGGATTCATCCTGTCTCAAGTACAAATGCTGGGCCCAAGGACTGAATATAGCCAGAAGCAGGTAGGACAAAACAAGGCAGGAAACAGCAGTAATGTACTGGGAGGCAATGCTTCTCTAGGGCACGGGCATCCATGGAACACCTTGCTTCCTTCTTGGAGACAATTCCTGTTGTGAGCAGATCTGTCCTGACCTAATCAACAAATGCTCAATGAGAAACAACCCAGGAGAGACCTGAATATCATCTCCCTGGCATATGGTGATAGGGCTGGTGATAGGGTTGGAGCTGGAGATGCTCCTGTCCCATCAGCAGACCCAGATTCCACATGCACCAGTGACCTGTCAATACCTATGTCTCACTCTGGCTCTGCCAGCCAGAAGTACGGGGTCTCCCAGGTCTTGTCTGCAGACAAAGGTGAGGTGCACCTTGACTAAAAATCAGATCTACAGCCTGTGTTTGGGTGTACTATCTAGGCAGGACACTGTAATTTTAATGACAATCCAGTCTCAAGATGCTGATCTGGCTCCAGCACAAGTGTTCGTGCTAAGCTCCTTGACATCCTGTTTAGAAAAGCATTACTAAAATCTAATTGCTTCATGTTTATATTGCTGTTTTAATTATAACAGAAGCAGAACAGAGATGTGAGCAGTAATCAATCTCTCTGATGTTAATGCAAGTCTGAAAAAGGAACTGGCCCCAGTAAAAGCCAATCCAACATCTTCTATGGAAACCAGAGGGACATAATGCCAGCAACTGTCCATGCTGCCAACAGCACAGTCACAGTGGCCAGTGTTGGCATCCCTAAACTGCTCTTTGATTTGAGTCACTGACTAGGTAGCTGCACCTGAATTAACTTTACATGTTCACTGCTGTGCCTCTGTTGTACCAAAATGTAATTATTTCAGTGCCATAGAGCAGTTAAACCCATCTGCTCAGCTGGTTGCTGAAACTAATGCTGCTTCTTTGCAACACAGTATTGCAAAATAAAGAAAGGATTATGAGAAGACAATGTAGAAGTCACTAAGGTCTTTATGGTAAGCATCTTCCCAAGGTAACCTCTCCATAGCTCATCAAGTCCCATCAGTACCAAAGATGAAACAAAGTCAACCAGTAGCTGAAAGATTCAGCGAGACAGTGCCCAACCTGAGAGCTATCTGACAATTAATTGCCATATCTAAGGACTAGACGGATCCTATTAGCAGAGGTTAACCAAAGCTGATGCTCATGCCTAACACTAAGTGAACAGTCGGTCCATTAAAAGACTGACAATGGTACAAAGCCTGTCACCCTGCTGACAGCTTCTCACACCAGCAAATACAGCATGATCCTTGCACTGCCCTTTGTGTTTCTGGAGCTGGGATAGAGGGAAATGGCTGGGGCAATGCTGTCAGGCAAGCGGTTAGCTTTTGTCCTGGAAGGACCTCGGAGGAGGTATTTATCCCCTTGTTGGGCATGATAGAAATTTTGCCATATTTGGGCATCAGTTCTCACTGCAGATTCCCCTAGCCAAGTCAGATCATCATCTTGGAAGGGGTCATTCCTTCCCAGACTCTCCTGTTTTCATTCTGATCTGATGCCATGCACAGATCCTCCTGATAGTGTCCTGGTGTGAGGACCTCCCTGAAATCCAGATTTATCACCAGGCTGTAAGTCTGTGAGGGACTAATAAAGACTGAGCAAGAGCCTAGTGATGCTTTTGAGAGTCATCAAGATGATAACCAAACCTGTTGTTCTCCACCAGCACAGAGGACACACCAATAGTAACCCATGAGGCATAGTGGAAGCAATTGCTTTGTAGAAACAATGTCGCCTCACCCTTCTATATCCCACTGCTTCTCCTGCAAAACAGTTACCCATGTGGATACTGTGTGCAAAATGCTGTGAGATGCAGACACCACAAATGCCAAGACATTGTGGTTTCTCCAGGCATGTCACTGCGGGGACTGCTCAGCATCATTTGAGAGCTGGGTGAAACACAGCCCAGCAGGGGATGAGCTCACTGCACTGCTGATGTTTCACAGCTGGCTGCCAAGCAGAAAACAAAAGAAAGACAGGAAGGGGCCACTTCTGCTCAGAAAATTACATCAAAAATTAATTCTAGTAATTATACTTTCATTAGCACTCTATTTGCCATAAATATGCATAAAATCCCTAAGTGAGAGCTGCAATTGCTCTGAAGGTGAGGAGGTAAATGAGAAAATAGTGCCAGACTCTCCCTAGCCCGTAAAATCTCTAAGAAGCCTGGATCATTGTGAATGGTTATTGTTCATAATTTAACTTCCCCAGCAACCTACCTGTAAATGAACAAGAAACCCAGTGAGAGCAGCAGAGAACCTGAAACAGACCTGATTCATTCTGGCAACCTCTGATTTAACCATAGACAAGTGTAATGCTTCCTATGTGACCACTTAGGGCTTGGATGCTAATGTGGGAATAAAATATGAGCTTAATTCTCACCTTAGCCCCACTGAAATCACACCATGTTGCAGACACAGGATTACCAGCCTTGTTGAGCTCATTAATGTAATTATGAGTCTTTGGACTGGAGAAACTTGGTCTGGGCTCAGCACCAAGGCAGGATCAGGCACAGCTGAGACCAGCGCTGGCAGATGTTCTTGGTACTTTGTGAAGGTCTTCACTGAATTCACCTCCTTGATTTCAGTCTATCCCCACAATGTTTTGAAGTCATGTGGAGATGTGACACAAAATCTTTTAAAGTCCTTGTGGCCCTGCATGCCACCAGGCCCACTCAAGACTTTATATGTGGAGTCTCTGCTCATCCAAGGCAAGGTCATCCAAGGAATGAATGGAAAATTTGAAATGCCAGTGAGGACACCAACCAACCCCCCAAATGAATCTCCAGTCAGTACTGAGATGTCACCCCTGTTATCCCACTAGTAACAGGTCTTTTGGAGTGATTTTTCAGCCCATTACTCTTCTCACTTTTGGTGTACCCCTTCCAATCTCCTGGCTTGGTTCAGCCATGTATTTGTTGTGTGGATTGGTATAAAAAGTATAAAGAAATGCAAGCATACAACCACATGAGAGAATTTCCTCAGGATAGACAGGTAAAGATGAGGACAGCAACAGAGGCTGAGGGTGCAAACCACACTCAACCCCTTGTGCAAGCTGTAGCATAGGAGTAGCTGTCAGGTTAGGAAGAAGCCGAAGTGTTCTGTACTTTCTGTCATACAATGGATAAACCACCAGCATATTTTCTCCAGAAAGTTGCAACACAGGCAGGCAGCTCCAAGCCAGGAAGTGCTAATTAAGAAACACTAGATGACTGTGAATTAAAGCTTTGGGAGGCAGAAGGAGAACCCCCATCACCTCCAATCCCCAGTGCAATGTGGTACTATGTCCTCAGTCACTGGAAGAAAGGAAAGGAGCTTTCTAGGGAGGAAAGAAATAAGATAAGGAGATGATAGCTGTGCTGGCTCAGTGCTTCTGCTTTCTGTCCCTCGTGATGAAAAATAGGCAGTGAAAAGGTTTTCATTTTCAGCTAATGGATAGGACGTTTTCAGTTTCAGAGAGAGAAAGGCAAGAAAGCAGTTTAAAGGCTGAACTGAGACATTCATAGACTAGACTGAGTCCAGTACAGACTAACAGGATTGTCAAGGACTGGAGGATTTGCACTGAGGAGACATTAAATGTACTGGGCCTGTTCAGCCTGGAGAAGACATGGTTTGGGGTGACCTAACAGAACCTAGCAGCACCCAGGAGGAGGATGTCAAGAAGAGAAATGGGCTCCCAGACAGAGTTACACAGCAGGAGAATGGGGTACGGCAGCCATAAACTGAAACAGGAAAGGATTCAACATAACATAAGAATGTTCTTCTCCACAGTGACAGTCAGTCATTGGAACAGGCCTCCAGAGAGACTGTGGGTTCTCCACCCTTGGAGATTTTCAAGATAAGTCTAAGCCCTTGAGCAACCTTGTCTGCTGGAGATGGGACTACAGACCTCACAACATCTGGTCACAAGTGGTGTTCCCAGGGCTTGGTGCTGGATCCAGTCCTCTTATCAACCACCTGGATGAGGGGATGGAGTGCACCCTTAGCAAGTTTGCAGATGACACAAGCTGTGAGGAAGTGTTTATCTGCTTGAGGGCAGAGAGGCTCTGCAGAGGAATCTGAACAGGCTGGATCAATGGGCTGAGACCAATGGCATGAGGTTTAACAAGGCCAAGTGCTGAGACCTGCACTTGGGACACAGCAACCCCATGCAGCACTACTGCCTTGGGGAAAAGCTGCCTAGCAAGAAGGATCTGGGGATGCTGGCTGACAGCTGACTGAACACAAGCTTGCAGTGTGCCCAGGTGGCCAAGAAGACCAACAGCATCTTGGCTTATATCAGAAACAGTGTGGCCAGCAGGATGAGGGAAGTGATGAAGCTGGTGAAGCTGCACTTTGAATCCTGTGTTCAGTTTTGGACCCCTCACTATGAAAATGACATTGAGATCCTGGAGCACATCCAGAGAAGAACAACAAAACTGGTGAAGGGGCTGGAAAACAAATCTTATGAGGGAACAAAGGTTGCTTAGCCTGAAGAAGGGGAGCCTTAGAGGAGATTTTATTGCTGTCTACAACTACCTAAAAAGAGGTGGCAAAGAGTTAGGTGTTGGTCTCTTCTCCCAAGTGATAGTTGTAGGACAAGAGGGAATGGTGTCAAGCTGCATAAGGGGAAGTTTAGATTGGATATTAGGAAAAATTTCTTCACAGAGAGGGTTACCAAGCACTGGAACAGCTGCCCAGGGGGGTGACTGAGTCAACGTTCCTAGAGATGTTTAAAAGGCGGGTAGATGAGTTGCTTGAGAACATGATTTAGTAGCAGGCAGGTACACTTGGAGTCGATGATCACTAAGGTCTTTTCCAACCTAATGATTCTATGATTCTATGATCCCTCACAGCCTGAACGTGCCTCTGGCTCTGCAATCCCAGGATGTTCTTCACCACCAAGCGTAAGGTGGATGAGTTTTTCAGCTCTGTTGCTGTACTCTGATTGAAGAAAGGACTTACAAGCAAATGTTCTCTTAACCAGATACTGTTCATAGTGCTGGTATTGGTGCAGAGCAGTCCAGGCCTCATTGGGTTAATTCTCAGCCCCTCGGGAATGCTGGCACACTATAAGGGAGGACAAAGTCCCCAGCACCTTCCTCCCAGGGTATCCAGAAGTCAATGGAGCTGTACAAACCAGCCTGACTGTTGGTACTGGAGAGGTAAAGAGATGAACAATGTCCTTTTCAGTGACAAATTCTGAACAGGAAGCACTAGAGAAAACCCATGGAGAGTGGGAGCCTGAGGTGGAGAGCTAGAAGAGTAAAGTGGACTGAGAGTCTTTGAAAGCTGGCACTGCAGGGATCAGAAAGTGAGCATTATTTCCATGTGCCTTCTGATAAGTGGGAACTTTCCAACCTGAAATAAGCTTATGTGATCTCCAAGCATATGGAATAAGCGTATCTTTTACCACTAGGCTTATTTCAGTGCCAGAAAAGCAATAACATAGATTTAATGTTAACCAATGCTCATTGTTATTATAACATCTTGTTGTCTCCAAGTGCTTACAGTTTGATTGTCTAACACATGAGCTAATAAATATGCCAGAATCAAGAGAACTGAATAGTTCAGGACTCTGTTAATCTCTTTAAATATGCCTACCTGGTCAGTTCCAAGCTGTGATTACCTCTTTCTAAAAGCTAAGAATCCTATCTTATAATGCTGCCTGTCAATCCTCAATCATTTCAAGAAGATTAAAACCAGAAGCTGATTGAATAGATTTTAAGCCCAGAAATAACCATTACGTAGCCTCAGTCAGTAAACTCATCACACCAATGACTCCTCTTGGAGATAAAGCACATCTTTCAATAGAAGATGAGAAGTTCTGACCTGAAGGAGTTTGAGGGATGCAGACAAGATAGTGCCACACTAAGTAAGGGTACTTTAGTCCCTGTTTGAATTTGGTCAGCTGCCAAATCCCATTATATCTTTTTCTGCTAATTTAGAGAGCCTTTCACCATTACAAATCCATTCCCATGCCAGTGCTTTTAGGCTGAGATCAAGTTATAGCTTAATTTATTTGCGAGAGCCTAAAAAAGCTCCTCAAAGTCATGTTTCCCAGGCCTTAGATCAACCACTTGCTCATTAAAGACTTAGTGTGCATTTTCTATCAATCACCTCCACTGAAGTGTCAGCCCTGTATGTGAGCATTGCAGCCGGTGATCAGTTCAGTAATGCCACTTCCAAAAACGGTGTCCTGGTTTCACTTCCAATCTGAATTATCCCAGTAAGGCAGCCAGACTCTGTGGTTTGGCATGTCAGTGTCATTGCTGGGAGCTCACGCTGTCCTCTACAATCTGTTCAATATCTTTATCAATGACCTGGATGAGAGGATGGAATGCACTCTTAGCAAGTTTGCAGATGACACAAGCTGTGAGGAAGCGTCAACCTGCTGAGTGTAGGGAGGCTCCAAAGGGATCTGAACAGGCTGGACCACTTGGCTGAGACCAATGGCATGAGGTTTAACAAGGTCAAATGCTGGGTCCTGCACTTGGGGCACAATAACCCTGTGCAGCTACAGACTAGGGCAAGTCTGGCTGGAAAGCTGCCTGGAGGAGAGGGACCTCCAGGGGTGTTGGTCAACAGTCAACTGAACATGAGTCAGCAGTAGCCTAGGTGGCCAAGAAGGCCAATGGCATCTTGGCTTGTATCAGAAACGATGTGGCCAGCAGGTCCAGGGAGGTTATTCGCCCTCTGTACACAGCCCTGTTGAGACTGCTCCTCGAGTACTGTACTCAGCTCTGGGCCCCTCACCATAAGAAGGATGTTGAGGCTCTGGAGCGTGTCCAGAGAAGAGCAACGAAGCTGGTGAAGGGGCTGGAGAACAGGCCTTATGAGGAATGACTGAGAGAGCTGGGGTTGTTTAGGGGACCTCATTGCTCTCTACAACTACCTGAAAGGAGGTTGTGGAGAGGAGGGTGCTGGCCTCTTCTCCCAAGTGACAGGGGACAGGATGAGGGCGAATGGCCTCAAGCTCCACCAGGGAAAAAAATTTTCACAGAAAGGGCAATGAACAGGCTGTCCAGGGAGGGGGTTGAGTCACCTTCCCTGGAGATGTTTAAGGCACAGGTGGACGAGGTGCTAAGGGGCATTGTTTAGTGTTTGATAGGAATGGTTGGACTCGATGATCCAGTGGGTCTCTTCCAACCTGGTTATTCTATGATTCTATATTAATCCCATGCCACTTTGCCCCTGGCTGTGCTCTGATGGGCACTGCTAAAACAACACTGTGGTACCAAGTCATCTGGGTTGGCCTCTGAGACAGTCTTCCTGCCAGCTCTATTTACTAAGCAGCAACTCTCATATTTGACACTGAGAGCACTATCAACAGGAGCTGGGTCACAAAGTACCCTGCTGGACCTTGCACTTTGCTAGACTCATCTCTAGCAGGCAGAGACCCCTGCCTACAGTTATTTTAAAGATCATGGAATAATAGAATTATGGAACGGTTTGGGCTGGGAGGAACCCTTAAAGGCCACAGTTCTTTCAGACTACAAATAATGTCTTGCAACAGGTTTATGGCACTTCTGAGTCAAACAACATCTGCCAAACAATGCAAATGAGTGAGCAGTAAGTGCATAGGGAGTGTGGTGGTGTTTAGGAGGTCTCACACTGATAGACAAGCAATTGTTTCAGACACAGGGAAAAGAGCTCAATTGCAGTTTTTAAGGTTCCTCTAATTCCCTCAGCCACATTGCACAATGCATGGTGCTTCTGTAGCACCTTTCAGCCAAGTCCACCCAAGCCTTTTGCTAACCCAGGGCTTATTCACTTGCAGGGAGGAGCAGAGACAAGGTATAGCCTGACTCTTGACAGCAAGTCAATACCATCATCCATAAGTCAGAGGATGCAAACAAATAAGAAAGTAGAGATGGAACAGTGCCCACATCCACCCTCCCTCAATGCTGCTGGGAAGGCACCTTTCCCCTTTCCTGCAATCCCCAGTCCTCTGGATATCACATCTGATACCAGAAACCAAGTGAGGAAATGTCTGCTCTGGCTGAGAAAGGCACATGTTAGTGTGTACCCAGAGAGCACAGTCAGGGACAATGCCTTTTTTAGCTCAAATAATATGTACCTGGAGAATAAAAGACAAGCTTTAGGGCATATGCATTTTTCTTTTCTTCCTAGGTATACTTGTTTGCCTAATAAAGTGTGTTACGTGTGCCCATATGCTTTGGCTTTTTATGGTATTTTAGACCCTCCTGGCTACAACAGACCCAGACTCTTGGGAAGGCAGCTGTCTTCGCAATTCTACAACCTAACAGCCTTAATCTGAAGCACTTATTTTGGGGAATTCCAGAGGATGACAGGGATCAGAAAACTGAAACAAGTAAAGGTAGTAGTTATAATAAAAAAAAAAAGGAGAATCACAGACCCTTTGATTTAACCTCACTTTTCAGAAGACGAGTGGAACAAGCTAACAACCTGTAAGTGTGTGCAAGGAGATGAATCACAGCTAACATGGATTTCTACCAAAGAAGTTACATTGAACTAATCTGATTTCTTTTTGCAAGAAGACAATAGACCTTGTAGACAGCAAAGATGGAGAAATTAATTCTGACCTCAGGAAGACTTTGTCATTGCCTACTTCAATGTTCTGATCTTTAAGTGAGGCAAAAGTTCTCTATCTGAAGTGAGTAAAACCCAGGTGAAAAGGTGGACTCTGAGCTGACAACACAGAGAGGTCGTTTGTGTGCAATACACTCTGCTTCATGGTCTGGAAGGGATCTGGTCAGCATTTCTATTACTGCTTGGACAGTGGGACAGATGGGAAAGCTGCAGGTGTCCAGGAAGGCAGGCCTGGAATGTGAAATTACTTTTCTAAACCAGAGATGTGGCCTGGAAAACCTGTACACAATTTGACAGGAACAAATACAAGATATTAAGAGTGAGAAGGGACAATTCCCTGCACAAATACATGGCTGGAGTAAGGAGTATTCTGCTACAGTGTTAGGGTTAGAGGGGTGGCAACTGGCACTCCTGTTCTGCTGTGGAACAGTCAGCATTCCCACAGTGAAGTAATGGGAGCATCATAGCCAGGCACATGAAAGGATCCTTCTGTGCTAGGGAGGAAAATGGGAGAGTTGCATCCATAGGACACCATGCAGTAAGGGAACAGATCCAGGGACACAGTCTGGGGGATACTGAGCAGATTTCAACCTAAGGGACTGGAGAAACACAACATCCAGGCAGGGCAGGTCTCTATACTGACCAGGACCCCATCGGGGTTGAGAAGATTAGACACCCTCTGGACTGGGAGCAGTGGGATCACAAGCAGTGCCCTGGCAGGGTGTGATAATAGGGCAGAGCAGGAGATGTTTGCTGTAAGATAGCATCACATAGTTGGTACACACTATTCTATCTTGCAGAAAGAGAGAATACATTGCAGCGTAACAGCTTCCCTCCAGGAGACTCTCAGACCTGCTTTGATTGCAGTCATCGCTGCATGTCCTGCAGCCTGCAGGACTGTAAGGCAGCCCCTCTTCACTGCTTTGCAGGGCTCTTCCCTTCCTTTTCTTCATGGGATAAAAATAATCCTTTTGCGTCAGTTCCATCACTGTGAGCAGTGAGACACTTTATTCATCGCCAATTCCTTCCCTTCTCTCATTTAAACAATTCCCCATTGAGCCCATCAAATTAATTTGAGCAAGGGTCATTTATTTGGCCTGCCTGTCAGCACAGGTGTCTCCCTTTCTTTTGTTTCAGAAAAGGCTGGTGGGTGGCACAAGCACAAGTGGGTGAGAGGCTTGGCAAAGGCTGGGAGCAGTCTGATGGTTTCAATCAGGGCATGCAGGGGCATAGAGGTCTGTATGGATGCACAGTGTCAGGAAAAACAGACAAAGTCTGCAAGTAAAGGGCTTTTTACACAGAAATGCACTTGGGATGTGTTTTACAACAGCACAGACACAATCTCCCAGGCAGGCTGCTGCCCTCTGCATCTCTGCTGGCAGCCTAGGGCCTTTCCAGCCCAGGCCGGCTGTTTGGGGAAGGTTGTGTCAGGCTCTGGCAGCAGCTCAGGAGGAGTTACAGGGATGTGCCAGACCTCAAGCTGTTCTTCTGGCCGTTGTAGCTGCATCTCTCCCTACTCCAGGTCATGCCAAATTTCCTGCCTTTGTCACTACAGCAAATGCCACTCAGCTCTGCAACAAGGGATGCTGCCACATTGTGCCTCCACAATGCCCAAGGACAATGTACATAATATCACAAGCAAGGAAAAAATTAAGAGCTTGAGGAAGAGTGAAAGTCTGCTTCCTCCAAGCTCTAGAGGATTGCTGGGTTAAGTGAGCAATACAAAAAATATGACTAGGATGGGCCTTGTAAATGAGGTCTGGTGTTCCATTTATCTCTGCTGAGTGAGTTCTCAGGTGCTGAGGACACTGCACTACCATGGGTTAAACTCTTCCACTTAAACTGCATGAACAGTAGCACAAAGGAAGGCCAAACTAACACCTACAGAGGTGCAGAGCCAACAGGAAACTGCTCACCTGCATCCCAGGGTATGGCAAGTTTTGCCGACCAGGACACATATGTGGTGGATGCTTCTCCCTGTTTGTGGCATGATCCAGCACCTCATCCTTTCACTCATGCTATTGTCACCTCTTCCCTCTGCCCTGCACTTGCACTCTCATCTTCTTCTTGCCCTTCTGTTTGCCACAATAGACAGCCAAGGGGCCACACAGGCCCAGGATGTAATCACTGGGCTGGAGTCAAAACAGATGCACATCACTGCCGAGTCTGCTGGTTGTGGTTGAGCATCCCTTTTCACTTCCTAATTTTCATCAGTTCTGTAGGGATCTGCCACTCCCAGCTTAAAATTCTGGGCACTATAGCCTGCGATATTCAACTGCCTTCCTGTGATGGACAAGGCAGAGAGGCAGGAGAGCCTGCCAGGCATTGGGCCTGCTAAGTTCACATTGTCCATTAGTGCACCCCAGCACCAGCTCCTCTCCTGAAGGGTGACATCGGACATGTCCATAAATCACTCAGCAAGAAGGACACAAAGAAGAGAGGCTGTAGGAGCACATCCGTGGTGTCTATGGACACTTCTTACTTGGTGGCTGTGGATGCCATGGAGATGGGTTTCCTCACCTCGCTTGAACACGGAGAGGAATTTCATGTTATCCAAGAAGATGCAGAAACCAGGTCTAGGATGAGGGCTGAGTCCCTCAGGAACCAGCCACTGCTTTGTTCCATGTCCTCATGACAAGCCATTGCCTTGCTCTTCAAACACACCCTATGGCTCAGGGTCTGAGCTAACAAGCGTTCCTCCTCCACACCCCTGTGGCAGAGCCAGTGCACAGGAATAGCTGCACTCCTGACAGCTGCTTAGGGCTCTCTGGCAAAAAAAAAAAAAAAAACAGTTCGCCCTCAGATGACCTGGAGGATAAGCATCCACGTTGCCTCTATCAGCAGACAGCCGTAATCAGCTATGGCAGGGAGCTGAGCTCCAAACAGCCTCAGCAGGAGAGGCTGCCTGCTGGCAGACCTGCTTTAACACCCAGCTATTGCTGGGAGACTAAGAGTTTCCCAGAAATTCTCCCTTGCTGGCTCTGCCAAAGGCATGCTTTAAAAACAGCTTGTTCCTCCATGAGATCCTTCTGTCTTTGTACTGGGCCTGTTATTCAGGCAAAGAACTGGTGGTTTCTCAGGATCCCCAAGTTTGTTGGAGGGGATTTAAACAGTGCATAGAAATGATTCCACAGAGAACAGCCAAAGAAAGAAACAGGGAGAGGTGAACCAAGTGGCCCATGAGGCTGGGCAGTGCCTCTCTCACCATAACTTTATGCTGTGCCCACTCCTCTGCCGCCACAGCTTCCTGACAAGGTAGTGGAGAAGGCAGAGGCTCTGGCTCAAAGAGGACCTGTGCAAGCTGAGCGGACATACACAGATCTAATAAAAATGCAAGTCCTTTTAAGCCATGAAGCAGGGTTCCTTTTTATGCATTAGTAATTTCCCAGGACAAGCAGTAATGGGCTCCTCAGGCTGCAGAGGAGCAAGACCCAGGCTGCTGGGGCTTGGGGCACTTCGGTATGGTGGGCACCAGAGTACAGACACAACATTTTGACAAGGAAGAGGACACAAAACCTGCAGACAAAACAGTTCTTGTAGCAGCATAACTGTGCCAGTATAAAGAAATACTTGGCCAAATACTTGTTTTACTTGGCCGAATTCATATTTCAGTTACTCTTGACAATCCAGAGGAGAGCAAGACCAATGGACAAACACTAGATTTATGTTTAGAAAGAGACACTTAGCTCAGTGACTTGACTGTTATTGATTACAAACCCAAATTTCCCCAGCATTTTTCTCCAAAACTCAAGTACTGCAAAACAGAGTGGCCTTTGCATCACTTTCAAACACGAGCAATCCATTTTATTACATAGATCTTCAAAGAGGAAACTAGAAAGTCAAGGCCAGTCCTCCTGGCTTTGTCAGTGTCCCCCCTGACAGCACGCAGCACCTCACAGGACGAGACTTGAACTTTTGAAATAATTTATAAGTACTATTGAATTTTCTTAAATGGGACCTTTCTTGCTCCAGTTGCTGTGTTTCCATTTAACATAGCAAACACACCTCACTCTGACCACTGAGAACTGACTGTTGCTTAAAATAACTTGTAAACATAATGATGCTGTCTCTGCACAAACTGCTAAGCAGAGGGGGGCACAGAAAGTAATATTATACAACAAAAATGAGGTTGAAGGCACGGCCAGGAAAAGGGAAAAGAAGAAACACTCCAGTTCTTCAACCCTGGGGTTCAGCAATCCTGACTTACATAGAGTTCCCTTCACCCTTTACATAGTCTGACACACAGAGAAAACTCTGAAAATTAAGAAAACAGATTTAATGATAGGATTCAAGTCCTTTAAATCTCCTAGCAGCTTGTATGGGTTAGTTCTCCAAGCACTGCTAGGGTCTAAGGTCTGAGATACAGAATCACAGAATCACAGAATCACCAGGTTGGAAGAGACCCATCGGATCATCAAGTCCAACCATTCCCATCAAACACTAAACCATGTCCCTCAGGACCTCGTCTACTCGTGCCTTAAACACCTCCAGGGAAAGCAAATCAACCACCTCACTGGGCAGCCTGTTCCAATGCCTAATGACCCTTTC
>WAAB01016959.1:11670-26516 GCA_013389865.1 Piaya cayana | reverse complement strand
TCCTCTAGTTCCAGGGTTTGTACACAGAGGGAACAGCTTTCTTTGCAATTAAAGACTGAGGCAAAGAAGGCATTAAGTACCTCAGCCTTCTCCTCATCCCCTGTCACTGTTGTTTCCTCTGTGTCCAAAAGGGACTGTATGGTCTCCCTAGTTCTCCTTTTGTTATTTATATATTTATAGAAAGATTTCTTATTAACCTTCACGGTCTTTGCCAGAAGTCATCATACAGAAGTCATCATACCTGTGGTGTGACATTCATGCAAATTTGGGTTTGTGCCACAGAGCAATTTACTTGTGCATGGTGGATATGTCCATGGTCTCCAGATAAATACCTAAAAGCTTCATTCCTGCCAAGGAAGGACTGGAGTTTGCTGGCACATGGACCATCTCTTTACACAAGAAATAGCTTTCCAGGACTAAACAGTCCCTTCATCTTATATCAAGCTATGCTAGATTGTAAGATACCCCAACACGGGACTGTGGACAACAAAAAGATCCTGGGGGACTGTGAAGGTCTTCCTTCGGGTTTCCCAGAACAGTGGCAGGGCAGGAAAGCGTGGTGGTGAAGGAGCAGGCTTTTGTCAGTGCACATTTGTATTCCCTTCATTAGGTGCTGATTTACATTCATGAGTCACAGATCTGCACAGCAAATCTCCAGGCTTATTTGTAAGTCCCTCCTTATCACAGGCCAAGCTGCATCTGGAAGAGGCAGTCCTGGTGTAGGCAAGGCACAACAGAGCTAAAGCCAAATTCCTCCAGTGCTGCCTGTGCTCTGTGGTTTTGGGTCACTGCACAATTAACCAGCCCTGAAGAGACACAAGGAAATTGGCCACTATTTGAGCAGCGCAGAAAAGACTGTGAGAATCTCAACAACAGAGCACAATTTGCATGAAAACTGAGGCTCTAGGAATTACACCATTAGAAGAGCAGGACTTGAGCCAGTTAGAGAAGACAGGCAAGTGCTTTTCTCTCAGACAGAATGATATCACATGAAAGCTGTTGAAATTGGAAGTTTGGGGACAAAATGTGCTTCTCTCAGTGCCAAACTACTCACCATTCCAGGACTGAGGTGAACTCAGAGAACACATCTAATCTATAGCTTCCTTCTCTAAACACAGACAGGCTCACATGCAGATGAACTGTATGTCCTGGAATAGGAGGGAGTTCCTATATAGAATAGGTCTGTCTTCCTGTGCCAGTCAGTTCACCTCTCACAGCTACTGGAACACCTCTCACAACAACTGCAGGAAAACACTAAGGACAGAAATAATATCCTGGTCCTCAACTCCTACAAAGCAGTATGGTTCAGGAGCAAGCATACCACCATCTAGTCACACTGCTCTAGCTCAGTACCAGCTTTGGGATCTGAGCTGCATCCTGCCAAGGCTGGGTGTAGGGACAAAATGGGGGACCCTCACTGAGAACCACTGTGTGCAGTGGGGACTGCTGGAGAGAACTAGGCAAGAGCAACATCAAACCCCAAGAGACACCAGAGAAGGCAGTGCTGGGGACAGTGATAGCCTGAAGAACAGATTTCAACCACTCTCCTACCGTTCCCTAAAACTTTGCATACTTCTATCACTCTTCCCCAGATCCCTTTCCATCCTTCACCTCATGAAAACTCCAACTCCCTTCCGCAGTTCATCACAATCCCCAAACTGATCCCTCCTAAACCCTGCCACAAGCTACAGTCAAAGAGCCAAAGTGCTTCAGGCAGCAAAACTCAATGGCAGAGCAGCTTGGGCTGCATCTGCCCAATGGCAAAATCATCATGGCTACAAAGAGGCAGGGAGGTCTCAGGGATTCCAGAGGTGATGCTGGCTAGTATGAAAAGGCACAGGGAGAGCTGAGCAGCTGATCAGCATGGGCACATTGATAGGAAGGTTCAAAGCCACCCTATGCCTCTTGCTTGTCCCCCACACCACAAGGTACTCACCAGCAGCTAGTATTGGACTCAGGTTTGTGCCTGCAGCCCCTGACCTATGCACAGCCCGCTGTGAGCAGAAATGAGCAAGCAGCCATGTTCTCTTTCTCACCCTACTTGTGCCCAGCTAGTCCCTGTCATAGAGGACTTACTCACTGAGAAGTAATTTCATTGTCCCCAAGGGGCAGAGAAAGAGACAACTTGCACATGAAGAAATCAGTGTAGTAGTAACAGAGACTGAGGTAATCATCCTAGATAATTCAAGACAAATACCCAAGACAAGCATCAGGACTAGAAGCTGGCTGCTTCCTTGCCTGTTGGCCTGGCAAGTGGCCAAAAAATTTGGCTTAGTCCCAGATAATGCTGTCCTGTAACTTTTCTCTGAGCTGCTTTCTTTTCTTCTCCCGTTCTTCTGTGGTGTCCCAACATTTCCAAATACTCTTCACACTTTTTTGACCATCTCCTGCTTTCTTTTCATTATGCTGGGCTATTCTAGCAGTTTTTTTAAAACAAACTAAAGCCTACAAGCAGCTACATTCTTCTGACTGTGATGACAAAATGCTTTAATTTCTTCCAACCCTCAAATGAAACCCGAATGGTTTACTAATTAAACAGCTCTGCCCCAAACTGATTTTTCTTACAGCAATGTTTCCCTTGGGTGAACTCAGCCACCAAGGTCATTACAAATTGGGAACAATACTTTACTAGCTAAACAATTCCAGCCTGACAACTGCTGCAATATTTAAGGAGCACTTTGAGTCCAAAAGCAGTTTGAAGAGCAGAGAGCCACTTCCTCCTACCATTGCACCTCAAAATCTTAAAAATTGTAGAGATGCTACAGGTATCTCTGCCCCACCTCTGAGCTCTGGCAGAGGGATCCAAACTAATTTCAACAGGTCTTTTTTCACAGAATCAATATCTGTTAGCACGTGTGTTCTGCTCAAGCAGAGTTGAATGCTCAGGGAGATGGGTGTTTGGTATGGCAATGCAGAACTGTGCTGGTGGTAAGTTTGATTGCAAACCCAAGTTCAGCAAGCTCCACTCACTGCAGTTGCTCTTCCCACAAGGTTTGGGTTCAGCTGACTTTGCTCCTATAATCAACCTCTGTTCACCCCAGGCTCCTTAGCAGCTGGGTAGTGTGTTCCCAGAGGACTCACACAATCTGGAGACAACAGCATTAGGCCCAGAAAACCTCTACCACATTCACACTTCACGGAAATAAATACAGTTTACTGCCTTGGGGCAGGAGGATGTCTCTGTCCTGCCCCACAGACTTCAACCTGGAGGGCTCCAGGACTCAAATCACCAAGGCAAAGGCACAAGGATGCCTGTTGTGCTTGGCATGAGCACAAAAACGTGCATACCCTCTGGGCACACATATGTGCCCTAAACAAGTGCCTGAGAGGTCACAGAGACCATCTTCAGCTTCCTCTTAATAACAAATACACCTTCCCCCCTTGTGCCACTAAATGATTTTGGAGGAAAAAACTCACAGGGAGTTTTAGGCATTTTTTGAAGTTTTTACTGCCTATCTTGCTGGTTTGGGTCTGGCTGAGATTGAGCTAATTTTCCCCAAAGCAGCCTTCATGGTACTGTGCTTTGTACCTGTAGCTAAAAAGATGTTAACACGTCAGTGTTTTGGCTGCTCGTGAGCAGCTTGCTCAGCATCACGGCTGCCTCTCCACCATTCCCTACCCACACACAGGCTGGAAGGTGGGCAAGATCCTGGGAGGGGGCATAGCCAGGACAGCTGACCCAAGCTGACCAAAGGGATATCCCATACCATAGGACATCTGCACAGCAAAAGAAGCTAAGAGAAGGGAGAGCAGGAGGGGGACATTTGTAAAATAAATAATAAAGTAACTACTACATGTACTGAAGCCCTGCTTCCCAAGAAGCAGCTGAACTTTGACTGCTGATGAGAAGTAGATAATAAATCTTATTTTCTTTTGCTTCTGCTTTATTAAACTGCCTTTATCTCAACCCATGAGTTCATAGAATCATAAAAGTCTTAGGTTGGAAATGACCTTTCAAATCATGAAGTCCAACCATACCTGTCTACTACTGAATCATATCCCTAAGCACCTCATCTACCCATCTTTTAAATATGTCCAGGGATGGGGACTCAACCACCTCCCTGGGCAGCTGTTCCAGTGCCCAATGACCCTTTCAGTAACGAATTTTTTACTAATGTCCAATTCAAACCTCCCCTGGCATAGCTTGAGGCCATTCTCCCTCCTCCTATCACCTGTCACTTGGGCAAAGAACACCAACACCCACTTATCTACAACCTCTTTTCAGGGAGTTGTAGACAGTGATAAGGGCCCCCATCAGCCTCTTCTTCTCCAGGCTAAATAACCCCAGTAAACAACCCCAGTTCCTTCAGCCACTCCTTGTAAGACTTGTTCTCCAGCTCCTTCAGCAGCTTTGTTGCCCTTCTCTGGACTCGCTACAGGACCAGAATGTCCTTCTTGTAGTGAGGGACCCAAAGCTGAACACAGGATTCAAGGTGCAGCCTCACCAATGCCAAGTGTAGGGGTACAATCACTTCCCTGGACCTGCTGGTCACACTGTTTCTGATACCAGTCAAGATGGTGTTGGTCTTCTTGGCCACCTGGGCTACTGATGGCTCATGTTCAGCCGCTGTCAACCAACAGCCCCAGGTCCTTCTCTGACAGGAAGCCTTCCAGCCACTCTTCCCCAAGGCTGTAGCTGCACAGGGTTGTTGTTTCCCAAGTGCAGGACTCGGCACTCCACCTTGTTAAACCTCATCCCATTGGTCTCAGCCCAATCAATTCAGCCTGTTCAGATCCCTTTGCAGAGTCTTCCTACCCTCAAACAGATTAACACTTCCTCCCAGCTTAATGGCATCCACAAACTAATTAAGGCTACATTCAAGTTCCTTGTCCAGGTTATTGAACAGAATTGGACCCAGCGCTAAGCCCTGGCAGATACCACTTGTGACCAGATACATGTTCTTCCCCAGGCTGCTGAGACTGGGAGTGATAGAGCAGCTTGGTAGGCACCTGGTGTCCAGCCAAGGTCAATCCACCACACTTAGTGAAACTCATGGCTGAAAACATCTCCTCAGTGCTTTCAAGAAGTCCCCCCTTTGGCATATTAGTTTTGCCAAGTGTTCTTAATTGAGACTGTGCCAGCACTGCTGACAGTAACACTTGAGGTATTAAATAACATTTCTTAATGATCCCAAAGTGTTTCACAAACATGAATTAATTAAGCTGCAGATCAACCCCGTGAATTTTTAAAGAGCTCTTGAATCTCCTCTCCTCACTCAAGGACATGAAGAGAGAAATGAACCACGTCTGTGAGAACCCAATAATCCTTATTCTCTCTATTTCCATTTATGCACTGCACCAGCTTTAACTAATAAGGCAAACCAGAATAAGATTAGAATAGCTGAAATCCCACTGGGATGAGGATAGCTCAGTCTCTCTTGGTGTTCCCTATCTTGGAAACCCAGTGACAGCCAAGGAATCCACAGAACATGAAGCAGGCAGCACCACATCTATTTTTAGGGGAGAAGGAGGGTTTGGAATGATGCGGCTATTAAGACCTCTCTCACGAAAAGGGTGATCAGTGTGCTAGTCACACCTGTCAAAAGCAGCTGTCCCAGCTGTGTGGGAAGAGGGTGGAGAAGCTTCACAGGTAAATCCCTGTGACACCAATGTGAAATACGTGGTCAGTGGGACCTGGATGAACCCCTGGCTGCCCTCCCTGTACTGTTGGCACTCTGAATTCTGCCAGACCTCTGAAAAACACACCTTCCGATCTTCAAAGGAGCTGATGGAAACAAGACCAGGCAGCTTGAGCTCACAGATGTTAGGGCTGGTGTGAAGGCCCCAACCTCTGGAAGCAGTGGCCACGACTTCTCCTTCTGAGTGTAGGGCAGTTTTTCCCCTCTGGGCTTTCTGTGGATCAGGTGCTGGAGAGAACAGACTAGAGTACCCAGGTACTAAACTAGGAATAGACAGATTGCTCTATCTACAAAGAGACAGCTGGGATGCCAGAATGTGTCTGCATAGTTTTGGACCCTATCCACTCAGAAAAAACTATGGACATTCTGCAACTGTTGACTCAGCTCTGGTGACTCCCAGAAGAGAGATGAGTGAAGTAATTTTACAGAGGAAAGCTAGCTGTATAGGGTAGGGATTTAAAGAGGATGCTGACTTGCTCTTCAGAGGAGCCAAGATCAATACTCTCAGAGTACGTCTGACTCCCCACATAGGGATGACACTCTTGCAAATGTGGCTGGAGGCTTGCTCTTACTTAAGGACACAAAGGCTGGTTCTTGCACAGCAAGGAGGTGGGCAGGAGGACACAGCAGATTTCACTGCCTGTTTTGCCAGGGCTTGACTTCCCTCTGTTAAAACACCCTCTCACACCAGGTAAATCTCGTCAACATAGGCTCCTCGACACCAGCATTTGGAGCCGCAAATGCCACATTAGCCACAAAAACTGGGCTTAGCGACCCAGCTTACTTGTCCCTTGCAGCGCAGAAAGGCAGCAGAGCTGGCTTGGCCAGATCTTCACCTTTGCTGTCACACTGCATGTCACTGTTCTAAATTTTTGTCCCTTTCAGAGAAGAGCTGGCTGTAGCCACAGGACCTGCACACATCACCAGCCATGCCCGAATATCCCTCCTCCTCCGGCTGTGCAGGAAACATTTAGTTCAGTGTTTAGTATCCCTTCAAACCTAACCAAGCATGCAGAAGACAGATAGCTTAATAACATCAGAGCAGCAGAGTCCATTTCCATCCCACTTATATGTTGCCTGGGATATGGTACCTATTGGTTCAAGGCCTGCAATAAGCGATTAAGCCATTCCTGAACTCACAGTTTAAACTGCTTTGTCAACAACATGCAATCTGCCTCTGAAGATAGTTGGCAAAGGGAAATGATTACATTCATACCTGCATTAAGTGGTGCTGCTGCTGGCCACCGGGAGTGGAAGGAGACATCCGAATTCATTCTGACCCACATTACAGTATTGCTGGGTGCTGTTCATCCCACAGCTGGGGTGCGGAAGAGGAGGCCTATGTTTGTGTATGCGCAATCCATCTCTACTGCTGAACTCTTGTGCAGCCAGGGTCCATGGCAGACATGGTGCATGCCCACACCCCAGAAGGAATCAAAGCAACAAGAAAACTTATCCTGAGCAAAGCTGATGACAGCCCTGAGAGCTTGGATGGTCTCAGGCTATAGTTTTGATGGAAAAAGAAGTAAGTGTGACGCATAGGAGACATTCTCCTCCATAGCTCCCACACCCAGCCCCAAACAGACTGTCATGCTTCTGTGTTTTCAATGCCCTCTCATCACAGGGAAGATTCACATTTCCAGTGGTGTTTGGCTGAAAAAACTTCTTAAAAATCACTCAGAAGCCTCTGGAGTGACATCAGGGTGATTAGTTCCTGGCCAAGACCCTTCCTAATACAGTGGGTTAGAAGAGCATATGAAACCTTTTGAGGGTATATAAACAAAAGATTATCATCTTAGAATCATAGAATCACCAGGTTGGAAGAGACCCATCGGATCATCGAGTCCAACCATTCCTATCAAACACTAAACCATGTCCCTCAGGACCTCGTGTACCCATGCCTTAAACACCTCCAGGGAAGGCGAATCAACCACCTCCCTGGGCAGCATATTCCAATGCCTGATGACCCTTTGTGTGAAAAACTTCCTCCTAATCTCTAGCCTAAATCTCCCCTGGTGGAGCTTGAGGTCATTCCCCCTCGTCCTGTCCCATGTCACTTGGGAGAAGAGGCCAGCTCCCTCCTCTCTACAACCTCCCTTCAGGTATTTGTAGAGAGCAATGAGGTCTCCCCTCAGCCTCCTCTTCTCCAGGCTAAACAGCCCCAGCTCTCTCAGCCGCTCCTCATAAGGCCTGTTCTCGAGCCCCTTCACCAGTTTCGTTGCTCTTCTCTGGACACTCTCCAGAGCGTCAACATCCTTCTTGTGCTGAGGGGCCCAGAACTGGACACAGTATTCAAGGAGCGGTCTCACCAGTGCCGAGTACAGAGGGAGAATAACCTCCCTGGACCTGCTGGTCACACCGTTTCTGATACAAGCCAGGATGCCATTGGCCTTCTTGGCCACCTGGGCACACTGCTGGCTCATGTTCAGTCGGCTGTCAACCAACACCCCCAGGTCCCTCTCCTCCAGGCAGCTTTCTAGACAGACTTCTCCCAGTCTGTAGCTCTGCTTAGGGTTGTTGTGCCCCAAGTGCAGAACCTGGCATTTGGCTGTGTTAAACCTCATGCCATTGGACTCTGCCCAGCAGTCCAGCCTGTTCAGATCCCTTTGCAGAGCCTCCCTACCCTCCAGCAGATTGACACTTCCACCCAGTTTAGTGTCATCTGCAGTCTTGAGAGGTTGCCTTCTTGGATCTGCTCTAAAAAGCCTGAAGTTATAAAAGCTCTACTAAACAAAAGACAACTGGATATGACAATTTCATGGACTCAGAAAGGACATTGCATTTACAGCCATTCAGTTCATGGCTGGACAAAGCCCAGAAAGAAAGTCCAGTAAAGGACCCATGTGGGAGAGGTCAACATCCATCATGATTGGCCCTTGTGGCTGCGTGGGAAGAGAGGCTTCGCAGAGGCACATACATCATCTGCTGTCACTTAAGACAAGGATCCTGAGCCTCCTCACAAATTAAAGACAGTGCTTGCTCATTTACAGGAGAGATGACACAGTTGTCAGAGGACAGGATCTGATAGTCCAGAGGTGCAAAAATACAGGCAGAATGAGCCCTGTGAGAAAATTCAGGAAGGAGCTGGAATCTCCTTTACTTGGTTTCAATGTTTGCAAATACAACCCAAAGGGAGCTCAGAAAGGATGCCAGCTCTGGGAAACAAAAAAACCTCTGCAGACCTTGTGAGTTCATTTCGACCATGGTGAGAAAGTGATCACAGACAGCAAAACCCCTTCCCACCACTCCTCACTCCTGCCCAGGAGCAAACTGAGCCTTCTGACTTAGACAGGAACAGAGGCATCACCCCAGACATCCGACCCAAAGACTTGGGGTAATCTCAAGAGAAAGCATCTTTGCCAACATCATTGTGAAAGGGTACAGAGATAAGGCACAAAGAGACCTGTTGTGGTTTGGTAACTCCATTAGAGGAATGTGTGTCATCCTTACCTTGGGCATCTTGCGCAGATTGGGAGAGAGCTTCAAGGAGATAACATGGCCTCTTTCATCTCCAACGATGATAACAGGGTAGACAGGGTTAAACTGGATATGGGTTAATTTATTTTTCTTCTTGGCCACCACTTGCTGGGTGCAGAGAGCTTCATACTTATTAATACTCAGATCAAACACGTGTGCCTGGGGGAAAAGTGGTAAAGAACACAAGAGTAATTAATCAGGCAATCACATCCCTCAGCAGCAGAACAATGGCTGGAGAAATCAGAGAGAAAGGGTCTCACAAATGGCAGCCTCAGCACACAATTACTATCTGCAGTCAGAGCCTATAAGTAACCAGTGTGTAGAAGCTGTCTGCTGCTTTTTAGGAACTGTACGGACTCATGGGGTGAGGACCAGTTTCCTGCTGTGGGTTCAAGATCTTTCCAAGACCCTTGGCAAGTCTCCAGCTGATTTGGACTGGAGAAGGCTCAGAGCCAGAACTGCTAACCCCGCAGGTCCTAATTTACCCTCTCAGTGCTGCAAGTAAGGAGACAACCAGGTGTTAGATCAGAGAGTCTAACACAGATTGATGCAAAATGCCAGGAATATTGTCAGAAATACCTATTGCCCCTTATTGCAGAACTTTCCAGCACTTACAGCTTAGTAATAACACTGAAGACTCAGACTAGTAATTAATAGACAAGTGATGGGAACATGAATGATATGATTAAGGGTGTACCCTGGGGTAAAGCCAGGGAAGCACAGGCAAAGGCACAGCACAGGACAGCTTGGTGCTGGTGGCCCACTCCAGTCCAGCTGATTCAGATGCTATGCCTACACACACACCCTTTTCCCACAGCACCTGGACAAGTGACAGGCAAAGACTAGCCAAATGGGAAAGGTGAGGTTGGAGGGAGACAGACCCAAGGCCCCACTTAGGCAGGATTCCCACTGGCATGGACCTATGGCACTGATACAGCAGTGACACAGACCTGCCACATCACTGACTGCATGAAAATGCATGTTTCATCATGACTCCAGAGGCAGTTACTCAAAAGAATGTTTTAACTTAACATTATCTCTCAATAATTGTAATTAGCTCCCAACATTGTTACAGCCTGCAAAGGCTAATAAAACATAACGTGCTGAAGCGAGCAATCTCCAGAAAACATGCTGGACTCCCACCTTAAATCCACCATGGAGACGTTTAGCTTTGTGTTTGTCTTCCTTTTTTTCTCTTCAGAAAAACTAAGGAAGGGAATATTTTATGCTAATAAGTACAGTGGGAATGCAGGGGAAATTAGGACTGAACTACTTGTACATCTCTTGCCAGCTGTGTCATGTTTACTAGCACTTAGGAGATAGATGAGACATACTATTTCAACATTGTGCCATGCTCACAATTTGAACCTAGGAATTATCTTGTATCTGATAGTGTTACCTGCTAACAGTTTATTCCAAAGAGTATGGAAGGTTTTGTATCAAATCAGTGCATGTGCTTTCCCATCACACACAAATGAACTGGTGAATTATATCTGTATCCGTGTATAGCAAACAGCTGGGCAATCTGCAAGCAAAGGCAGTCCAAGTGTCACTGTCTCTTTGTAGAACACAATACCCAGCAATTTGTGATGTCCTTGGTCTGGGCAGGACAACAAGCAAAGGTCTCTCAGATGCAAAAAAACAAGATAAGGAAGACTCCCTCCAGACTGAAGTTAGACAAGATGTTTCCAGTGGGAAAGAGGCCAGAAAATAGACAGGATTCTCAGACATATTTTGAAGAAACACATGACAGTATATAATTCAAGGAGGTAGTTGAAAGCTTCAGCCACAGATGAGGATCCGCAGTTTGGAGAGCCCTTCCTCAGTCAGCAGAAGCAAAGGTGGAGGTAGGTTTAAGTTTTTATCTGCTAAAAATACCAGATACCAGCATTAAATTCTGAGCCTAGACCTGCCACTTAAGGTCCCACAGTCCAGCCAAGGTAATCCAAATTTCCTACCTCTAGGCTATCAGTAAAGGTGTCTGACCTAGCCTGTACTTTAAGTCTGCTATTTTACCTTCTCTGAAAGGAAACAAACTCTCTTTCAGACCCCCATGACCTAACGTTTAATGGCTTGCCATCACAGAACATATTTTTATTAATTTAAGGACAAGTTGCCCTTCCCTGCAACAGCAGAAGCTCAATGCTTAGTAACCTAAGAGCCTGGGAAATGCCCATTGCTTGAGTAGCATTAATTAATCTAAAAAACCCAAACAAACATGGAATTAGTGGCCAGGTTTCTTTCCAGCATCCAGGTCTGTGCTGCTGTTCTATGAGGCTGTCAGTGTATCACATCTGCACACTCTACCCAGCATTGCACAGGAGAAAAGACGGCATGTCTGAAGGTCAGTGTCAGAGCACTGAGCAATGCAAATTGCTCACTGATTTTTTTTTTTTAAATGCCACTGACAGCCCCGACAAGCATGATGCCTGGGACAAGAAGTCTAAACCATCAGCAATGTGGAGAAGGTCAAAAGCAAACAAGTTTATGAATGTTCCTACTATAAAGCTCCTTTTTATGAGCTTCTAAACAAATGGGCTTGTTTTCCTTTGCCAAGGGAATCATGGAAAAGAACAAACTATTTAAATTCTTCAACTGGAAACTTCAGCCAGGGATAGGAAGAGAGCACACAGTAACACAGCAGTGCAGTGCCCTGTGGTGGGACATCAGCTTGAGTTTTAATGGTACCAAGAAGCATGTAGGAACAAAAGGCATGTTAAAGCAGTATCCTTGTCAGAGCTTACAAACAAGCAAGGGTCTCCCTGTGAACAGTCCTGGCTTTCCTGCCAGCTCTGCAGGCCACTTCTTCTCAAACAACCTAGGCTGGTCCCAGCACTTCCCTCACTGCAGTTGCAGTGACCTGCAGTTGACCTGGGGCCACCACAGTCACTCACCCACACTCATTCAGGAGCAGTTTAGAAACAACAGACTGGAATTTTCAAACCTCTGATTTTCAGCACTGAAAATGCTGAAAATGCATTTCCACTGTGGTGCACGTGCCCCTGGGATGGAGCTGGGCCCTTCTAACAATACTTGCCTTTATCAGATGCCTTCTGCAGGTTGTGTAGAAGCAAACCAGAGACCTGCAAGGTCTGTAGCCCTACTGTTTGCTGACCATGGCAGACACCTTAATTCCTACTATAATTCAGATAATGCAAAATGGTGTTTCTGTTCTTTTGTCACAGAGTCCTTAGGCACAATGTGGCCACTTCCTTAGTGGGACATATATCAGACTCCAAGAACAAGAAATCTGGGGAAGGACAGAGAGAGTGGTAAAGAAATCTGAGTGTGTCTGAAAAAGGAAAGTGCAAGTATACTCCTCTGCTTCCCCCAGCTTAGCTGCAGCTGTCCAGGAAGAATAAAACTTGAGGCAGTAACCAATGACTCCAACAGCTACTTCATGTATGGTCCCTGTAAACCTGTGTGCCCAAGGGCACGTTCCACCCTCCAAATGAAGCCCAAGCTGCTGTGTTAAGCAGTTCCTTGCAACATGGGGGTTTATGAGCCAGCACCAACCACCATCAAAATAAACCTAGACTTACAATCCCAAAGCACTGGAGAGTCTGAATGGTGGATATACCTGGTAAATGTTCAAACTTCTCCCTGATGGAAGGGCAGTAACTGGTATGTCAGTAGCTCCTGTAAAGGAGCACTGAATATAAGCAGATGCCCAGTTTTCTCTGTGATGGGATCAGGTGAATCCTGTAGTCTCTGTCTGAAGCTTTTTATTGAATAAGAACATTTTTAAATTACCATCAGGGTAACAACACAGCCTCTACGCTTGATGTATAGGCAATAATGGATCTAACTCTGCTGTGTTACAGTTGCAGAAAACATTTGACATAAATGAGCTGCTTTGATGACCAACTCCCAAACAGGCAAACAAGAAATCCAGCTCAATTGCAGCCTGACCAACAGCTCCTCTATCTATGAATCATGCAAATATATTCCACCTCCCAAAATCCAGTGGCTCCCTACTGAGGCTTTGCAGAGCTACTCTGTAAGCATGCCACAGTGCACGTCTAAGACTATTATTGTAGCTCCAGCATCAAATCACATTCAGAGTTTTTAACATCTCATTTCTCTCCACTTGCTCTATGAATTGCACTTACAGCCTTAAATTTAGCACAGGCTCTTGTCTTCTCCACAGCTTCAAGGTGACTTGGACACCTCTGTCTTTATACTTTGCTGTCTCCTCACCCCAGCCCTGCAGCACAGCATCATGGCAAGATCAGGAAGGGAAATGCTAGGGGATCTGAGGGATAACTGGACTCTCCAAACAGCACCACCCAAAAGCAACCAACTTCTCTGCCAGCAAACTACTTGATTTTTGTGGACCATGAAGAAGGGTACTAAAGAGCTACTTTGACCTATCCTGCCTTTACTGTGTGACCCAAAGACACAACAGGGTCTACAGTGGCTGCTGCCTTCACTGTCCTTTTCTTCCAGGCTTACAAGCCTTCATACCCTGCCAGCAGTCTGGGCAATGCTAGCATGCTCAAAAACAGTCTGACAGCAACCAGAAGCAAGGCTGGGGGGAAATATATATGTATGTAAGATCAAGGCAGATGTACCTGGTAACTTGGCAACAAAGAATAAAATCAGTGCAAGAGCAAAAGGTGAGGGATAATTTAATATCATGCTGCCCTTTACCAGTTGACATCTCTTTCACTGCTTGGCTTTCACTGTCCTTGTGATAGATTCCCCTCATTTTCTTGGCTGAATCATGATACCTCATTTATTTGCAAACTCCACAGATGACTTGTTTCAAACTCTCAGGTAATATATTTAACAAGTGGGCAGGCCATTTCCAGCCCCTGTCTAGCACCAAATCAGCTGTTGAAGCATCCTAAAGGTACTGGGCAGGTAGGGTAGTCCCAGCTTGCACTAAATCCAAGCTGCCATGAAGTGGAAATCTTTCTGTGCATGATTTTTATACGCCAATTGCATCCAGAACACACTTCTCTAGGAGGACATTTTCAAGTCAAATAAGGATTTTAAGACAATATTCAGTCCCTCTGACACCCACAGCAGTCAGGGGCTTGGCAGGATGAAAGCAGACCCAATTCAGTAAACACTGTTGCTTCCCTGCTTCTGTGATGACAACACAGACATGCTCGTCCTCGTCTATCGATACCTGTAAAAGGGAAACACTAAAATTTATGGAGTTTCACAGATCTTTCACACTACCTGTAAAAAGGTGGACCCTATCTCTGTGACAAATATCTTTAGAGGCACCTTTGAGCTCAGGAAGATGAGCAGGCATCAGTGAAAGCTACTTTTGGGGCCAAGCCAGGTGAGCTTTGCAGTCAGGAGGTGGCTGCACATTCAGGAGAACATGTGCCCTGTGGCATCCCCAGCCCACTGCCCAAGGATGTGAGAGACAGTGGGGAAGAGAATGTCTTTGTTGCCTTTCTTAACTGTGGGAGCTGCACGTCTCAGGGGGAAAACCCCATTAGATTGTTTTACAAGAAAATCACAGAATCACAGAATCACCAGGTTGGAAGAGACCCATCGGATCATCGAGTCCAACCATTCCTATCAAACACTAAACCATGTCCCTCAGGACCTCGTGTACCCATGCCTTAAACACCTCCAGGGAAGGCGAATCAACCACCTCCCTGGGCAGCATATTCCAGTGCCTAATGACCCTTTCCATAAAAAACTTCCTCCTAATCTCTAACCTAAATCTCCCCTGGCGGAGCTTGAGGCCATTTCCCCTTGTTCTAT
>WAAB01016959.1:0-11642 GCA_013389865.1 Piaya cayana | reverse complement strand
CGGCTGTCGACCAACACCCCCAGGTCCCTCTCCTCCTGGCAGCTCTCCAGACAGACCTCTCCCAGTCTGTAGCTCTGCAAAGGGTTGTTGTGCCCCAGGTGCAGGACTCGGCATTTGGCTGTGTTAAACCTCATGCCATTGGACTCTGCCCAGCGGTCCAGTCTGATCAGATCCCTTTGCAGGGATGCTTGTATATCCCAGCTAACTTCTCTGCCAGGCACCGCTTCTGTCAGCCTGGCTCTCCTTCAAGAGTGTCAATGATTAGGGTAATATCCTTCATGTCTTAGAATCATAAAATTACTTGTCTGGAAAAGACCTTTGAGATCAGAGTCCAACTGCCTATTGTCCACAGCTAAACCATATCCCTGAGCACTTCATCTACCCATCTTTTAAATAGCTCCAGGGACGGTGACTCCACCACCTCCTTGGGCAGATGTTCCAGTGTCTGATAACACTTATGGTGAAGAAATTTTTCCTGATGTCCAGTCTGAATCTCCACTGGTGCAACTTGAGGCTATTTCCGCTCATCCTACCAACTGTCACTTGGCAGATAAGACCAACACTCATCCTGCTACAACCTACTTTCAAGGAGTTGTAGACAGTGATAAAGGTCCCCACTTCAGCCCTCTTTTCTTCAAGCAAAACAACCCCAGTTCCCTCAGCCACTTCTCATAAGACTTGTTCTCCAGCCCCTTCAGCAGCTTTGCTGCCCTTCTCTGCATACGCTACAGATCCTCAATGTCTTTCTCACTGTGAGGGGCCCAAAGCTGAACACAGGATTCGAGGCGCAGCCTCACCAGTGCTGAGTACAGGTGCACAACCACTTCCCTCGTCCTGCTGGTCACACCGTTTCTGATACAAGCCAAGATGGTGTTGGTTTCTTGGCCATCTGGGCACACTGCTGGCTCATGTACAGTCAGGTGTCAGCCAATACCCACAGGGTCCTTCTCTGCCAGGAAGCTCTCCAGCCTCTCTTCCCCAAGGCTGTAGTGCTGCATGGGGTTCTTGTGTCCCACGTGCAGGACTCAGCACTTGGCCTTGCTTAACCTCACACCACTGGTCACAATCCATCAATCCAGGCTGTCCAGATCCCTTTGCAGAGCCTCCCCACCCTCAAGCAGGCTGACACTTCCTATCAGCTTACTGTCATCCACAAACTTACTGAGGAAACACTCAATCCCTTTGTCCAGGTCATTTAGACATTGAACAGAACCGGACCCAACATTGAGTCCTGGGGACACCATTTGTGACCAGGCTCCAACTGGATTTAACTCCATTTACCAACACTCTTTGGGCCCAGCCATCCAACCAGTTTTCAACCCAGTTTGTCCAGGCCAGTGGCAGCCAGTTTCTCAAGCAGAATTCTGTGAGAAACTGTATCAAAGGCTTTGCCTTTAGGCACACTACATCCACAGCCTTTCCCTCATCCATTAAGTGGTTCTTGGTCCTCCACACTTTTGAATGCTGTTATCTGGTGCTAAATAGAACAAATATAACTCCACCCCTGAGCAGGTTGCACTTCAGTTTTGTGCAATACGGTTCTCTGATGTTGCCTGTAACTCTTTCCCCCCCCCTCCTTTCTTTAACATTAATAGCACATTTTGGAATGAATCACAAAGCCTCCTTCTGACCTTCACTTTTGTACTAAATTTAATGTTACTTTCCAAATCACTTCTGAAAGGTGAAAGTCAAACAGAGAAACTAACCTGTGCTGAACTCATAGCTAGGATGATGATAGCAGCCAGTACCTCCACATTATGCTGCAATCCCTTCTGCTGCAGCAGAGATTACCCCTCCTTAGAGACCAGCATCCGAAATCCAGCCAAAGCCCTGGTTGTGCTCATGGGGTGACCGTCTCCTGCATCTCTCAGGGTTCCACTCAATATTAGCAAGCACATGGCAGTGAGCCAAGTCCTCAGCTCCAAACTTCCTTGCAGTCCTGTTGCTTCCCCAATCAGTGTTCATTTCATATTGCACATTTGGTTTGCATCTTTATTGACCTTCCTCTCACTGACTGCAAATTGTTGCTTCTCACTTGCCTTGTATTTTACTTATGGGCTTACGATGGGATGGGAGCTGCAGCAGGACAGAGTCAGTTTCAGATGCTGCAGGGACAAACCAAAGCATTCCAGGCCAGCTTTATTCCCTAAAAGATGCTGCTAGGGGAGAGAAATGCCAGTGCACAGAGTCTGGTGGCTGGGGGAGGAGAAGCAAGGACAGCCTGAATGGCACAAAGTGGAGGTACTATTAATTCCCATGACCCATCTACCCCATTGAGTTTTGACATGCCACCAGCCCTTGTTTTAAAGCAGACCTATGTCTGCCCAGCAGTCCACATCAATCTCAAAGAGTCAACTGGGAATAAGAAAGAGCCTTTTAGGCTTTGTGGCACAAGAAAATGAGCAGTTTTACTGGAAAACAACCAGTTATGCTGTGAATGCAATTTCAAAGCCATTTTAAGAAAGCCCCTGCCTACTCAAAGGTCTTTCTGGACTCATTTAGTGTTTTCATACCCCAGCAACTGCCCTGGCCATGGTGCAGAGCGCCAGGAGATGCCTCATCCCAGCACTCCAAAGCTAGCAGAGGCCTCAGGCATGCATGGACAAGCACTATGGGCGACTGCAGAAGGGTAGGAGTTAAAACTCAGGTGTAATAGGGACATTTGTAGCTGTGAGGGGGTTCACAGTCCTGACTCCTCTGGGGAAAAAGCATCAGCCAATGCCAAGAGTTCTGCTGGTATCCCTGCTTTGTGCTCTACAAAGACAAAGTGCACTGCGTCCAAAACACTCAGAGAAATATTTGCAAACCTGAAGGGTTTAGCAAGCCTCTTACCTGCAAAACCATTCACGCCTTTAAAGACAGAGACTGGCTTTCACTGCCAGTCAATGCTAAGTGGGCAGCAAGTCTCTGCAAATTGCTCTACAAACACATGCCAGTGCAAAACAAGCATTTATCTCCCAGCTGGGAAAGGATAAGTATCAAGATAACAGGCATAGATTTGGTATTTTATCCTGGAGGCAAGATAGAACAGGAACCTGATCTTCAAGACTTCTTATACAAAAGACTTCTCCAGTAAAATGTGTTTATATAAGCACAGAAGGGTACATTCACTTCCTGAGAAGCACAAAGCATAAGATAATTTCCTGAAGGTTTGGGTTGTTCCAAATATTTTGTATCTTGACAGGTCAACAGCTTCAATAATTGGGAAAAGCCACAGAGCAAATGTCTACAGAGTGCACACTTGGATGGCATATGTCTATGGAGTGCACACTTGGATGGCATTTATCTTGAGGCTATTAATACTTACTAAAGACGGCTACATTACCTTGCTCTTGCTGCATTAATCATGAAGGACACAAACCACAATGCATGAGAGCAAATGGACTTGTACTTAGAGAATGCTCCCAAGACTATTGTAAAAACCTTGGAATCTTCCTCACGCAAGGACACTTTATCATAGAGCCACAGGGTTAGAAAGTAAATCAGGTTGGGAGAGACCCCTAGAATTCCCTTAGATGACCTCCCACAAAGCGGGGTCAGCTCTGAGGACAGATGTGGTAGATCAGGGCTCTACCCAATCTGGTACTGAAAACTTCCATGGACAGAAATAGAACAGCCTCTCTGGGCAAGCTGTTCCATTACATGATTGCCTTCACAGTGAAAGTTTTTCCTTATATCCAGTCCAAACCTCTTATTTAAACTAATTTCTTCTGCTGTATCTCATTGTGCCTTGTTGCACTGCTGCAATGAGCTTGGCTCTGACCTCTTGATGACTTCTGGCACTGGCAGGCTGCTGCTGGGTTCCTTAGCCAGGCTGATCAAGCCCAGCTTGATTGTGTCATTACATGGGGCAGCTGTGGCCCACAGCCTGGGATCCAGCCACCTGGAGGACACATCTCTTGGGTATCTGGCTTTTTTACAAAGACAACAACTCATGAATTCAGTAAAAGAAAGCATCTAAATGCCTGGAGAGAGCCAGATGTGGAAGTCTGCAGGACTGCCCCTGTACCGCACAACTGGTGACACCATTTGCTTAATGGAAAATAAGCCCAAGAAATTTCAGGTGTGATTCCTGCCTTCACATGTTTCAAATTTTTTTTCTACTTTCAGCATAAGTTTGAGATGGATTTAGAGCAAGTTCCCAAACAGGGACTGAATTCCACTCCTCCCTGTTTCTTTGCCCTCTGACCTTACAATAAACTGACCAACATCCCCAGATTTCCCTAACTGTAGGAGTCCAGGCCTGCAAGTCTACTTCCAGCATTCTTCTTATTTCCAAATCAGGTCTCTCATCCCAGCTAGCCTTTTTGTTCATGTCAGACTTTTACCATCAACAACCTAAACTAAACTAGGTGTTCTCTAACCTCATTTTATTTCAGTGCTAATTACATCAGTGTCTGCACCAGGCCCCTGTAGTGGATGGCCTGGAGGACCAGAGAGCTGCTGCCAGACAAATGAGCTGTTGGACTCATGTTTAGAAATAACAGATCTCTCTACCTGTCTACTTTAGCAACCACTGTGGAGTCTTCAGGGAACACAAGTGTCATCTGAAATGCAATCACAGACCACAGCGGCAGTGGACTTAACACATTGATTGAAACCAAAGCTGAATGCTCTACAGCAACCACTCTGGGTACATCCAGTGAAGACTTGCTTCCATAAAATCATCTGGTTGTCCAGTTCTTTTAAAATCTTATAATCTTATTTATTTCCATTTTCATTAAAAATCTTTTATGTGCATTCTGAATTAAAACAACCATCAGGCAGAAAATGAGACTAAGGAAATTACCCAGAATGTGATAAGGACCAATAGTAGAAGTTTCCAATTCAGTCTTAGGAGTTAGAAGGCTGATACAAAAATTTTGGACACAGCACCAGCTCGAGTTAGGAAATATGTTTTCCAGTGTATGTCAACCATCTCTGTAAGACTGCAAATGGAGCCTTATGTTAAAACCACCTCCAGGCAACCTTCAAGTTCAGCAGGCATAATTACGTGCAGATGCAAAGCTAGAGTCTGTTTATGAACAGGAAGCCTTTAATGTTTTATTTGCTAGCTGCATGTCCTGTAGTTTTCTGTATGTTGTTAATGTGGACTTCCTTGCAAACATTAATGGAGACATCCCTTTGTGAGGCACTGAGCTACTTCCAAGAACTGCACTCTGATACAAATTGGAATATGTCCAGGAATGTAAATGCTGTAAACCACTGCAGATCTAGAAGGTTCTGTTCAAAACAGAAACTAAATCATGTCTCTGACACACCCTACTGCAACCAGCATGGTTAGTATGTCACACAGAGGCCAGTCCACTGCAATACAAAGGCGGCTCTTGCCTGGACCTTTTCTCCCAGGTAGCACGATTCTGGGCTGCTCCTTGGTAACAGCCACTCTCTTTGGAGTATGGGATTAATGCCATAAAGCAGAATTAGCTCCTACCTAGTTTAGGATCTAATTAGGATTACTGAATTAGACCTAAAATAGGATAACCAAGGTGAGATACCCTCAGTGTAAGTGCTGCAAAGTCAGACAGTCTTCTGTCTTATCCATAGCCTCATACGAACTCCAGGTCTATGGTTACAGAGTCACATTATTTGCAGCATCAATACTAGAGTCATATTAAAGCAGTGACTAGGACAATCTAGGAGTGGGGTGAAAAGACCTCATTGCAAAAACTCTTTTCAAGTCCATGGGAGTTTCTCTGCAGCAGGTGAAGCTCTGACAAATAATCTTACCCAAGTTAGTAGCACAAAGCCTCCTTAGAGATAAGCTGCCACTGCAGAAACTTGACCACATGAACAAGACATCCAAGTACACCCAGTGTTTACTCTCCATCTGCTCATGCTGCCTAGGGTGTATCACTGCCTGCAGGCACCTCCATCACCTTCCACACAGCTAGGCACCAGGACACAGTTGAAGCTGTGAACATCAGCAGGACCCTTGCCAGGTTGAGGGGTGCATATGACATCACTTGCAGAAACCAAGTCAGAGGACATGTAACATTCATGTAGTAACTTGGTGTATGGGAGAATGTGAACAGACAGATCCATGAACAAAAGGATGGATCATAACACTGCCTACAAGGCAAAAGTATCAATACTGATTTCTCTAAGCTTCCCAGGGAGACCAGGTTCCTCAGAGAACAAATTTCTGTTGTGTAGTTTGGGAGAGACAAATTCAAAGCCTGAACCAGTGAACTGAATATTTGGCTATAAAATAAAGGTTAAACTGCAATAAAGTTGCCAAGGCACCAATTCAATGATAGAGATATATAAAAGCCATCTTTTTGCTAGAGTAATTTGGCCAAACTGCACGGACTTTCCAATTTATACTAGAAAAACATCCAGCCCATAGTGACAGAGCAATGTGGTCTTACAGTACAAAACCAGTGTTGATAGACAGCTACGTGCCTTGGCTACTCACCAGGCACAAATTAACCATCTGAACTGCTAGGATGGATGGCTAGGGGCAAAAAATATAACTGCTATCATCTAACTAAGACTGACCTAGACACTTCATTACCAAATCATTACTCTTGGAGACAGCCTCACACAGTGGGGAAATGTTGATTTTATTTAATTGGAACAAAGCTCAACTGGTTGACCTCAGGCATATTACTATAGTTCATTTTTAGCATCACTATAAGTATACAGCCACTTTATTCTATTGCTTCTCTATACCTTAGCCGTTCAGAGGCAACACCAATATGTCAGCTCATACTAGGGGAGCTCTGATCTAGAGCACCTTGCACCTCCATCCCCAGGGGATTTCATATAGAGCAGGTAAGTAGTTTTCTCCTGTCATGTGCTGCAGTCCTGCACTGGTCTGGTCAACATAAGCGCAAGCAGGGACTGGCATTTACAACAGAAAGCAGGAGTGGCCTTGAGGAGTGAATAATTCATGTCCAGGGATATGCATGCCAAGGGCAGGAAAGCACATGAAAAAGCAGCCTGTTCCCTGAACTCTCCTCTCCTCTTTGTCCTCTAAGTGCCTCCATCCTTGGAGCGAAAGAAATAAAATAGGACTGCAGAGAAGTTTGGTTAGCTGATGCTAGAGACTGGGGGGGCTTGGCCCACCAAGAAGCACCTGTGCTTAAAAGGAAAGGGTTTGTCAGGGCTGCAGTAAAACATGCAGCTGATTCTCAGCATCTGCAGAAGCCCTCTGATTTGTGACTTAACATCAGCTTGACTGGGCTGCAACTGAGAGATTTCTGGCCTTGTTGCTTGTAGGGGTGTGTCAGACCTGAGGTGGAGAAGGAGTAAGAAATGCTGCTCCCCAGGTTTCCTCATCTTTCTTAGTTTATGAATTCCATGTCCTCTGAAATTGGATAGAGCAAAAAGGAATTAATATTTTAGGGCGCTGGGCTACCAAAATGACCCTGCTGTCCTAAGGTAAGCAGCTAAGGCAAACTGCAGACAACCCAACCTGTCACCATGTGTATTCCTGCTGGTGGGAGACCCGCAGCTTCTTCACATGCTTGGCCAGGATTGGGCTGACTTGTCCCCATGCTTAGCCTCTCTTGGCTTTCTCTTAGTTCCACTCGGAGTAGTGTTGCTCCCAACCTCTCACCTTGCCATCAGCAGTGACTGCAGCAAAGACCGTGGAGGAGTAAGGGGACCATGCAACGTCCCCTACAGCATAATTCAGGTCATAAACAAACATTGGAGTCCTGTAAAAAAAAAAGACCCAGAGAGAAGAACTCATTTATACATATGCCACTCTGGAACAGAAACATCAAGCTACAAAAAAATTTGATGCTGCAGCTTGTATTGTTCAAGGCCAGCTGCAGAAGTGGGAGGTGGGGTATTTCTCTACACCAGAAACAAGTTAGGCACTGAGCCAAAGGCAAAGGCAAAGCTAAGCATCAACCCAAATGGGTTGGGATTGGTCTTGCTGGGATGAGAAGAAAGGCAGCATGTTTCTTTGTGAAAGCATCTTGGAAGCTTCCCCACAACACAAACAGCAAGACAGAGTCTCTCTGGTTAATAATCATACAGGAAAAATTGATTTTGCCTCTTTGGACTTCTAATAACATTGACTATTAGAGCAGTATTGGCAACAGAAAATATTCAACTCTGACTGATTCACAACAAAATCAATTTCCTGACTGAAACCAGATATTCCTCAACAACTAACTCTGAACTTTGTTATGTATTTTCAAGTGTTCCAATTTTTTTCTTTTTTTTTGGCCTCTCTGATTCTTAGGAGGTGTCTGTCCACTCAGGTCATAAGCCAGCCCCTGATATTTCTCTGTAAGATTGCCACAGAAGAATAATCCTGCCACAGCAGGTCCTGCCTGAAGGAAGCCAGGTCCAACACAAAGCAGTCAGGCTCTGTACTGCAGTGCACTCCTTGGCAAGTTCCTGGGGGAGCTGATGCTAAACCTTATACCTCTTAGCTGGGCAGTACAAATCTGAGCCATCAGCCCCAAAAGTAGAGGTAAGTGAGGAATTAGTAATATCAACATCTAAGAGGGAGACTGAGACTAATGTATCAGTGGAGTCAAAATGTGCAGCTGGCACATCAGGCTGGACCTCCTGCCCCACGCCAGGACCCAGCAGGACCTACTTGATGGTGTGATCCCAGATTTTGACTGTCCAGTCAGAGCTGCAGGAAATGAAGACTTTCAAGTGGTAGGGATTCCATCTGACTGAGTCCACAGCCATGTGATGCGCTTCAAATACATCCAAAAATTTTCTCGAATAGTATTTTGAACACTGCAATGGAAAGAACTAGTCAGGATCAGAGCTAGACCTTCTTCTGGAGCTCATATTCCTGCAGAAAGATGCCTCTCAATACTTGCATGGCCTCCTAGGCTCTTCAGGGCTGGTTGGGAAGAGATGGCTGGTACCCAGAACAACTACAGAAACTAAAAAATTCAGCACATGCTGTTTTACCCCACTTGCAGGCAGCACCACACTCCCATCTGCAATACACAGAGGTAGGAACTGAAGTTGTTTGATTGGATTTACAGCCAGAGCGAGGCCCTAGACCTCCTTCTCCACTGCAGGGCGTCCATCACCTTCTGCCAGGCTGGGCTTTTGCTGTGCTCTGTAAAATGTTCTTCAGAAGGGAAAGGGAAAACAGGTCATATGTTACTCAGAAGCACACAGGAGCACATTTCTTTGGCTCTAAGGATTTCATGAACATGCCAAAAGTCCCTTTCCTGCCATCATCCTGCAACAGTCTGCTCTGAGAACCACAGAGTTCTGCAACTTTTTCTCTTATGCCACTCGTAACCTCCTGGAGGGCTATGAGAGCTACAGGAGGTTGGTCAGCTCTCAAGCATGTCCCCAACAGGCAAGTGGGCAGCCCTGTACCAGAGCCAACAGTAGCCAGTGAACCAGGCAAACCCTGCATGTGCATGTGAGGGTCAGACCAGCAGCACTTGTGGGTGATACAGAATGGCAAAACGTAGGATGTGTGAAAGAGCTAGAAAATACTTTGGATGTGAGCTCGTGAAAGGGGGGAGAAAGTACAACCCCCTTGCCTGCACGAGCAGGCAATTCAGATCCTGCCACTTCTTTGTATGCAGGAAAATGAGGTTATGCTCCCCAAACCTCATCCCTTCTGAGGGGACTGGAGGCTTCCATCATTAGCAACAAGGGCCTCAACTCACAAGTAATATCCTCTTCTTTGTGTTCTCACACATATGCTGTATCCACAGAGCAGGCTGAGTTTTGTTTCAGGATTTTCTGCTGCTCTGCCTCAGTACTGTCACTACAAAGAATTTTCAGTATCTTTCATTAATCCCTAATGGATGGAACAGCACATCACCTGCACAAACAGTAGGATTGCTGAAGTGCTACATGACTTCAATTCTTGCAAACCAAAGCTCTAACTAACTATAAGGCTTAACTGTTTACTACCCGTGATAGTCAACGTCTGGGTACTCAGATCTGTTTTCATGTGATGCCCTTGTGCACTGGTGCAGATACTAGATTGAAAGTGCTAAACTATTCACATAGCAGTAGCTCCTGCATCCCTGAGAGCCTTGCTGTGATAGGAAATGGAAACAAGGAAGTGTCTCACATCCCACTGAGATTTACTAATAATATCTATAGCTTGCTAATAGTTTGATGCATACTTGGTCTCTGAGTTACTATCTCTGTGTGTAATTATGAGACTGAAATCTCATTTAGTGGCATGTTTTGTAACTTTATTTCATGATTTTTAATGTTCATCCACCAGGAAAATTGCTACTTGGCTTGTTTTGAAAGCAATTTTCTTGGGAACAGACAGAATGGGTCATGAGTAATTAACACAAGAGAGAAGTTGCTTTACATATCTGTCCTTGTAAGTATGTAGACTGAAGGTCCCTAATACCTTTGGACTTTGAAGAGTGAGATCCTAACCAGATTTGTCTGCATACAACAGAACTGTAATGCTCAACATTCTGTTTTTAAAGCTTCATTGGAGCCGAGCCTTTGATCAGTGCAGCTCTCTGGGCACTGGTAAAGGAGGCCTCTAAGATATGCTGATCCAGAGCAGTGGCTTTGCAGTCTCAAGTCTGGCCCAGACTTCCACAAGAAAGGGATCTGTGATTTTCCTATGCAATCATCAGCAAAAAAAAAGGTTATGTAGGGGAGGTGCCTGGCTCTTGTGAAAAATGAACGCTGTGCGCCTGCTTTAGTCTCAAGCCATACACAACGCTCTGGCAGTGCCTGCCAGCCCCACTCTGTTCAACCTAACCTTTGGTATCATCTCTGATGTGTGAAACAGGACCACGTTCCTTCCAAGATGCATTCTGAAGAAACACCACAAACTTGAGGAAAAAGCTCAGGAAAAAGCATGACTTCAATGAATAAAAGAATTCTGAGCTAACTGGAACTGCTGCCAAAGTCTTCCCCTACTATTCACTTTAAAACCCCTACTGTTATTAGACACATGTCAGGATGAAAACACAACCACTGGAAAATGTGATGCCTAACTCCTGACAAGACAGCTTTGAAGAGGATGAGTAGATTCAGGGAGCAGGCATTTGTGCAGCCTGTCTGATCTTCTACAGCATTGCTCCAGTTTGCTGAGAGTGTTTTTCTCCTGTTTAAATGGTGGCAGATGTGTGTGAATAGTAAATAGCATTTTTATGATAAGATGGGAAAGCAAGAATCCATCTATGGCAATACAAGAATCCAGCACAAAGATTACTTCGACAGGGCTCAAAAAGAGGTGGGGTACTGGGAGGAAAGGAGAACTCCCAGGATGCAAAATTTATGAATAATCTTCATTACCAGCACTTCAGTTTATACTAGACGTTAGCCTGACAGAGAACTCCTCCACATCCATGGTGAATACGTGGTTGTTAGTGGCCTTGTAAAGATTTTCTTTTAGTTCACTAACAGAAACACTGAGACTCTAGGCAATACAGAAATCAGAACATAGTCTTTTTCAAAGGAGGTTTACTTCTCCCAACAGAAAGTGTACTGCCTAATGTTAGCACTCTCAGGTAGCTCAGGACACCCATCTGCCCTCAGAAATCAGTGACATGTGTCCTATGTTGTTGTGGACAACTGTTACCAGCAACTGCAGAGCATCCCCTTGGTTTCTGCTCAGTGCCTTCTTGCAGAGATCTCTAACAGAAATGCTGGCATTTGTAGAAAGGCTTATGAGTGGCTAGGCAAGACTGTGCCTGGATGTGGGGTAATAG
>WAAB01016957.1:0-16403 GCA_013389865.1 Piaya cayana | reverse complement strand
TAATCCCAAGTGCTAATACAGTCTGGGTGGAGAATGGATTGAGAGCAGTCCCAGATATAAGGACTTGGGGGTGTAGGTGTATAAGAAGCCCAACATGAGCCAGTAATGTTCACTTGCATCAGAAAGCCAGGTGTATCCTGGGCTTCATCAGAAAGAAGCATGACCTGCAGGGTGGTGATGCTACCCTTCTCGTCTGCTCTTGAGAGACCTCTCCTGGAGTCCTCCATTCAGTTCTGGAGTATTCAGCACAGGAAGGACATGAAGCTGATAGAGCGAGCCCAGAGGAGGACCATGAAGATCATCTAAAAGCTGCAGCACCTCCTATCCAAATAGAGTCTGAGAGCACTGGGGTTGTCCAACCTAGAGAAGGTGCTGGGGAGACCTTATAGCAGCCTTCCAGTACTTAAAGGGGGCTTAAATGAAAGCTGGGGAGGAGCTCTTTATCAGAGAATGCGGTGACAGGACAAGGAAGATGAAAGTGGTACAAGAAGTGATTAGTGTTACACGAAGTGGAATGTTTTGATTTAAGCTGAAGTACAGTTAAGTTTCATCCAAGCAGTTGTGTTTTTTTTAAAAAAGTTAGACAGAACGTCCCTCTGAGAGAATGTTTTCTTTCTCTAAGGTCTTTAAGATTGCTTTTAGACAGTTTCGTTCCCAGGCACTGTTCACTCTTCCAGTACCTGAAAGGCACATACAAGAAAGCTGGGGAAGGGCTGTTTACAAAGTCTTGCAGTGATAGGATGAGGGGCAATGGCTCTAAGTCGGAGAGGGGCACATTTAGACTAGACATAAGGAGGAATTTATTCACCATGGGAGTGGTGAGGCACTGGAACAGGTTGCCCAGGGAAGTCATGGATGCCCCATCCCTGGAGATGTTCAAGGCCAGGTTTGGTGAGCCTTTTGGCAACCTGATCTAGTGTAAGGTGTCCCTGCTTACAGTAGGGGGTTGGAATTGGATAATTTTTAATGTCCCTTCCAACCCAATACTTTCCATGATTCTATGAATCATATGAGTAAGCACTCATTCCTCCTTAAAAAGCTGCCTAGTTAATATCAGCCATTAAGTAAGACAGTCTGGCACCTTAGAAACTGTCAGTTTGGGGCAGATTTTCCGTAGTAAATGTAAAAAGGAGGGATGGTAACTGTCATGTTCCCTATTTCTCTTACTCATACAAGATGTACTTAAGAGGCAATGATCAAGTTTCATTCTTATCAAAACTACTTGAGTGTTAGAGACTAACTCTTAGATTTAAATACTGCTAGTTGATTACCTTTCATTAATTGCATCCCAAAGATACAGCCAAGTGAGCTAACAATTTAGGTGAATGAGCAAGGGATGTTTAGGCCGCTGAATAATGATTGGAGAGGCCAGTCAGCTGTCATAAGTATTTTTTTCCCAAACTTACTGGTATAGACAGATTGTTTTCCATTTCTGGATGCTGCAACCATTCCCAGAAGCAATACATGTAGTTCATCAGTGGATCCAACAACAGCAAGCATAGGCAGGGGTGGTTGGCAGTTGGTGGATATGCACAGTGGTCCTGTGAAGAATTTGCTAGTATTTCAGTCTTGCTAAATGGAAACCCAACTAGAATAGCCGATGTCCTAGAGCAAAAAACATCATGGCCAACATCTCACTACAGAACTGCTGAGTTTTCATTTCTCCGAGTTGTGAGAATGCTGAATTTTCATCTGATTAAAAGTAATTTGTTTCCTATGTTTTAAACTGCCTATCATTTGCTGTTCACTATGAAATGATAAGAAGGCTGCAGTCAGATGTCAAAATACATATTTAGATGAAAGCTGGAGGGTGGTGATACATATCTCAAAATCTGCTACTGGTGGGTGGCTGGAGGATTATTGTTTCAGGCAAGAGTTTAGTATAAGGTTTGAGATTATTTGCCTGGTGGTAGCAGTAATTATACCGATAGCACTGTAGTGACTCATGATCCTGGCAGTAACCCAGACTGCCCTAACACACTGCAAGGAATTTAAAGGTCACCCAGTTCTCAATTAATTGGTTTCCAGGGGGTGGTGCTTTTTTTTTTTTTGATTCCCTGGACTTTTAGGAGGGTTTACTTTCCTGCCTCTGCTGCCCTTCTTTTTTATTGCGGTAATTTTGTTTGTTTGTTTTAATTAAGATGTGCCATTTCTCTGTATTGCATCTGTTTTCCCTTTCAATAGGAGCAAAAAGCTTACATTAGAACATTCTTATCTATACACAGACATATTTTAGCCCTCATTCTCAAAAGTTCTAAATAGCAACTCTGATTTAAATGTTTCTTTCTTTTACATCTTGATAAGTTTATGTACTTATATATTTATTGACAAGGTGACGCCAGAAGGAGACACTGAGTGTAAGTGCAACACTGGGGGACACACTTCTTTAGTTTTTCATGGATTTCAGATTATTCAGAAAAGCAGAGTAATAAATGTTTTGCATTTCTTCCAGAAGGAAATCTGAAGAAACAAAATTACTTAACTAAGGGATGTAGAAGGGAGTAATTTCCCATGCAGCTTGACCAATTTGAAAGTAATATATTCTGTCTAAATCACGCTACATGGTATGACACCTATCTCTGCCCACAGAATATAGAATAAGTTATTATAGATTGCTTTTAAAAACTTACCTTTTGCATTACTGAAGGTAGACGTGAAAGCCGTGAACAATAAGGCAAGTAAGCAAGTAGGTTTGAACCCTGACTTCATTGATCACAAGAATGCAATAGAAATCATTCTTGAGAAACTGTAATCAGACAATTAGAATCATTTTTGAGCAACTGTAATTAGCTAATGACTATGGGTCACCATGGTTGAAACAAGGAGTGAATTGAATTTCTGTGGAAAAGTACTTTCCTGAATATTGGTTATTGTTTCATTTCTTTTCATATGAGGAAATTTTTACTTATGCTTTTAAAAGGAAAGAAAGAAAAAAAAGAGATGTACTTCTTTAATTCTATTGAACTCAGTTTCTTTAACATATACATTTATATTGTAATTAGTCAGATGTGCCTTTTTTAATGAACAGCTGTAAAGGACAGAAGTAGTTGTCTGATCATTAAACGGAATAATATTTCTAAGACTCTACACAGAGAGAGATGAACAATGTGAATTGAAGTGTATTTCATTATTACCAAAAGCTGAGCATTGGACCCTGTGTCCTGTGAACTTTTCATGATGAAGCGTGAAACTCTGGCAATAGACCACGTCCATCAGTTAGCAGTAACCTCAGACTCACAGTTTTATATTTGACCCACTAAGGGAGATACAAGGTAGATAAAGCACTGCTTTTATAAGCATTTCCAGGGATGGTATCTACACTTTTCCAATACTTCTGTTTTCCCCACGCTGGTGGGGCAACAGTGCCTGTAGACTAAGCATTCTCCAAACCAAACCATTCTGTTACATATACAAATTATCCCCAGCCAAAATAATCACTTTGACAAAGCTGATGTTAATATACTTCCCAGACTTCAATTCGCAGAGTTGCAAAATACAGCATTCGTGAAACTAAAGTGTCTTTCCTTGTCCTTATCAAACCGTTAAGAGGAGTAGCTACAATTGAATGAAACCTCTCACTGCTCCATCCTAAGAACTCACCTCTTCATCAAACCTAGCTGAGAAATCTAACATCCAGTTCAATTAAAATTAAAACTATTGGTTCCCCCTTACACAACTAATCTGTTAAGGCACTAAGAGGATTTAAGAGGATGTGAAGTAAATGGATTTTTATACTCGTACTGGAACAGCTCTAACTGAATTCCAAATTCTTTAAAGTTTTAGTTCCAGTGTAATGTGATCATTGTTTTTAGTACTTCAGGGAAATGGTAAAAGAGGAGTTCTTCCTAATTTTAATCTAATAATTATAGAAGTAACATCCAAGAATCAATAGAGTACTTATTAGATTAGCCTTCATTTGCTACTGTTGTGCTTCCCTGGGATTTAAATGTGCAGATGGTTTCAGATCTTCCTATTTATTTAGGGAGAAGGCTTTGTTTCTCCTTTTTCTACACATGGTTATTGATCCAGTCCCTGAACAAAATTATTCCATTTTCAGTGCTGTGACATAGCAACTGAGAAAGAGAGCTGAAACAAAAAGATGACAGTTTTGGCAGGAAAAAAAGAACCATTGAAGTTNTTTTTTTTTTTTTGATTCCCTGGACTTTTAGGAGGGTTTACTTTCCTGCCTCTGCTGCCCTTCTTTTTTATTGCGGTAATTTTGTTTGTTTGTTTTAATTAAGATGTGCCATTTCTCTGTATTGCATCTGTTTTCCCTTTCAATAGGAGCAAAAAGCTTACATTAGAACATTCTTATCTATACACAGACATATTTTAGCCCTCATTCTCAAAAGTTCTAAATAGTAACTCTGATTTAAATGTTTCTTTCTTTTACATCTTGATGAGTTTATGTACTTATATATTTATTGACAAGGTGACGCCAGAAGGAGACACTGAGTCTAAGTGCAACACTGGGGGACACACTTCTTTAGTTTTTCATGGATTTCAGATTATTCAGAAAAGCAGAGTAATAAATGTTTTGCATTTCTTCCAGAAGGAAATCTGAAGAAACAAAATTACTTAACTAAGGGATGTAGAAGGGAGTAATTTCCCATGCAGCTTGACCAATTTGAAAGTAATATATTCTGTCTAAATCACGCTACATGGTATGACACCTATCTCTGCCCACAGAATATAGAATAAGTTATTATAGATTGCTTTTAAAAACTTACCTTTTGCATTACTGAAGGTAGACGTGAAAGCCGTGAACAATAAGGCAAGTAAGCAAGTAGGTTTGAACCCTGACTTCATTGATCACAAGAATGCAATAGAAATCATTCTTGAGAAACTGTAATCAGACAATTAGAAACATTTTTGAGCAACTGTAATTAGCTAATGACTATGGGTCACCATGGTTGAAACAAGGAGTGAATTGAATTTCTGTGGAAAAGTACTTTCCTGAATATTGGTTATTGTTTCATTTCTTTTCATATGAGGAAATTTTTACTTATTCTTTTAAAAGGAAAGAAAGAAAAAAAAGAGATGTACTTCTTTAATTCTATTGAACTCAGTTTCTTTAACCTATACATTTATATTGTAATTAGTCAGATGTGCCTTTTTTAATGAACAGCTGTAAAGGACAGAAGTAGTTGTCTGATCATTAAACGGAATAATATTTCTAAGACTCTACACAGACAGAGATGAACAATGTGAATTGAAGTGTATTTCATTATTACCAAAAGCTGAGCATTGGACCCTGTGTCCTGTGAACTTTTCATGATGAAGCGTGAAACTCTGGCAATAGACCACGTCCATCAGTTAGCAGTAACCTCAGACTCACAGTTTTATATTTGACGCACTATGGGAGATACAAGATAGATAAAGCACTGCTTTTATCAGCATTTCCAGGGATGGTATCTACACTTTTCCAATACTTCTGTTTTCCCCACGCTGGTGGGACAACAGTGCCCGTAGACTAAGCATTCTCCAATCCAAGCCATTCTGTTACATATACAAATTATCCCCAGCCAAAATAATCACTTTGACAAAGCTGATGTTAATATACTTCCCAGACTTCAATTCGCAGAGTTGCAAAATACAGCATTCGTGAAACTAAAGTGTCTTTCCTTGTCCTTATCAAACCGTTAAGAGGAGTAGCTACAATTGAATGAAACCTCTCACTGCTCCATCCTAAGAACTCACCTCTTCATCAAACCTAGCTGAGAAATCTAACATCCAGTTCAATTAAAATTAAAACTATTGGTTCCCCCTTACACAACTAATCTGTTAAGGCACTAAGAGGATTTAAGAGGATGTGAAGTAAATGGATTTTTATACTCGTACTGGAACAGCTCTAACTGAATTCCAAATTCTTTAAAGTTTTAGTTCCAGTGTAATGTGATCATTGTTTTTAGTACTTCAGGGAAATGGTAAAAGAGGAGTTCTTCCTAATTTTAATCTAATAATTATAGAAGTAACATCCAAGAATCAATAGAGTACTTATTAGATTAGCCTTCATTTGCTACTGTTGTGCTTCCCTGGGATTTAAATGTGCAGATGGTTTCAGATCTTCCTATTTATTTAGGGAGAAGGCTTTGTTTCTCCTTTTTCTACACATGGTTATTGATCCAGTCCCTGAACAAAATTATTCCATTTTCAGTGCTGTGACATAGCAACTGAGAAAGAGAGCTGAAACAAAAAGATGACAGTTTTGGCAGGAAAAAAAGAACCATTGAAGTTTTTATGGGAGCAAATGTGAAACTTTTGAATTGCTTTGAATGACACATCTAATAATGGAAAGAAGAGATCTGATCTTTGCAGTTTTGGTTCTAGAGCAATATATTCTGTTGTACTCTACTGTAGGGAATGTAGTAGCATTTAGATGAATTAAATGAACATGTTAAAGGATATTGCTGCTGTAACTGCCCTATCAAAATGAAGGTAAAGGCTGAGGACACTGATGTTGTGTACGTACATTTGCCACTGTGCATTACATGTTAAAATAATTATTGCATACTTGTTGGACTCAGTGAATGCCCCTACATGTTCTGATAAGGAGTTCTGAGTTATCCAGATTAACCTCAAATAGTTTAATTTTTCTAAACTTTTTTGGGGGTAAAGTTATTCTGCCAAGCTCCAAATAACTGGTTTCCAATAGAAGTCCATTTTCTGTTTTTTTATCTATGACAATCATGAGAAGAGCCTGTTTCAGGTATTTGGGGGTTTCAGCTCTGCATTGAAAGGAGGAAATCAGATGTAAGTAGCAATAAGAAGCGAGAAATTCTGGCTTTCAGGTGCCACAGTGATAAGTTGTTCCAACAAAGAAAGCAGACTGGTAGATATTTAAATGAATACCTTTAATGTCTTGGATGTATTCTGACAGGGAAGCGTTTCTGCAGAAAACAATCTCAGCATGGTTTTACTGTTGAAATAAGCAAACCATAGAATATACATAGCACAATGAGACAGGAAAACAAAGTGATTGAATACAATATTTTAAATTCAAGAGGATAGGATTTGTTTCTGCATGTGGTCCACTTGTAATACCATAGCAATGCCACTTATCTCTTAAAGAGCTGGTTCATCAGGATGTCTCAAAGCACATTATTTTAAAAAAATACGATATTCCTTTCTGCAAAATTGAAATAAGATATGACATATACAAGGGTACTCAGCAGTGTCTTTGATCAGTCAATAATAAAATCCACTTCTTGAAAATTTTCTGTGTTCTTGCCATTTGGTGAAGCCGCTTCTCTCTTTTACCTGTACAGAAATCTGTTAGGAAATGACTCATGGAATTATATAATTACACATCCAAAAAAACCATGGTGAGAATAACATGGAATTTTCTATCCTTAAAAGCCTTCTGCTTTTAAGGCCTTAAGCCTTCTGCTATGCGCACCAAAATGTCCTAGTGAGCCAAGGGTGGCTGTGGGTGCCCTGACAACCCTTCCTAGAGTTTTCCATAAATAATGATTCCTATGGACAGACAGATTTAGTTTCAAGAGTGTTTCCCAGTGGAGCAGATTATTCTGCCACGGTCCCACTGATATCTCATGCCCTTGGCCCAAGTTCCCAATTTCTTTGTAAGCTGACACTGACCCATATGGAAACAGAATGGTGATTCCTGCCTGCCAACAGCACACACAGTCAATTCTCTGTTAGGAGCGTCCTAAGTGACTCCAAGAGGGTCAATGGGTCTATGCGGAGAGTACAGAGTATGTGGAGGTAATTAATTTGGTCTGAAAAGTAGTACAGTGCTTTACTGGGCCTCAGCTCATTAGCTTTAGCTTTAAGCTTCTGCTTTTAGAAGTTCTATTTTAGAGAGAATTCACCCTGGTTTATCTGAGGCAGCTCAGTAATATGCTCCTACATTTGGTATAAACCCTGAGTCAGAAATACAGATGAAATTCCTGGGCTTAGGTACTTTGTGGTTACTACAAAGGATTGTACAGCAAATATTTTGTTCCCTATCATTAGACCTTGCTTGGTGTTATGTGAATTTTTGTAGGGTGATGTTGCAAGATCTTTCTCAGAGGTCAATGAATTTTATGAAGTTGTAGGCTAAGCAAAATGTAAATTCGGGGTGTGAATTGACAGCCTCACCTGCCAGCCCTCAACTCCTACACTTACTGAGGCCTCATTTTTCAGATGTGTAAATATAAATGTCTATAGATAGCTTGAGCTAATAAGTATAGATTACGGTTCATACTCAAAACAAAAAAAAAAAAGAAATTGAATCTACCTTATACACCCAATAGCTTCATAACTTATGCCCTATGAATTTCAGTTCACTTTAACCAACCTACTTCACTGTAAAAGTATTTGGTAGCTGGAAGACTGAAAAAGGCAGACTTCACTTTTCAGTGAAGTTAGTGTCCCCAGTTGTATTGCTTAGCTGGATCACTTGATTCTCCTTAAAACTAAAACATACATTGAGAGCAGAGACAATCCATCACAGATACTAACTAGCAAGCCTTCTAATCAGAATTGAAGTCTTGCATTTCCCTCTCAGCATTTTGGAGATTGCTCTGCAACTCCCTCTTAAATTGCATTCATCTACTCACAGAATACTGGGGGGGTCTTTTCCAACCTGGTGATTCTGTGATTCTGTATGAAACAAGAAAGGAACAGATGACATGGGATGTGCAGGGCATGATGCTCTAGAGAGTTCAATGTGAAATATTCTGAAATTCTGCTGCATGTAAATTGGGTAAAAGCATTTCCAAGCACCTTTTAACAGTTCTTCTCCCTGAAGGGGTCATGAAATCTACAACAGAGGAGGAAAGGGAAGGTAGATTTCTTTTTCATGTTATAAATATAAGGCAGTCTCTCATCTGATTCCGTCGTCCTCTGAACGGAAAAGAAATACTAGGAAGGAAAAAAAAAATGAAGAGCAGAACTGTAACGTACTGTTAAAAACTAGAAAATGAAAGAAAGTGTTGTGTTTCGCCTGGTGTATAGAACATGAGTTCTTACACCTGATTTCTTATCACTTGGCTGAGCTACACTGTAAACTTCCCTCAGCAGGCACTGTGTCTCTGCGTGTGTTTTCAAAGCTTTCTGTTCACTTATGGTGCTCCGGCAATAATAAACTACTTCATAGAACAGCAGGAAACTCTTCAATATATCTTACAGAATTTCATGCTGGTTTCTGTGCTGTATCTAGCAGAAGAAACCCAGATGATTATGCAGACTGGCTCAATTGGTCCACCACAGGGGAATGACCAAACCTGTGGTGCAAAAATGATATTGCATTGGTGAGGGTATAGAAGACTGCACTCAGGGCAAGAGCCAATGTTTTTGGATGAACCTAGGTGAAAGAGGTTATCACTTAACTTTTTTCCTTATATATAGAGCACTGTAGCTATTCATTTGGTTCAGAAAAGGTAAAACAGTCATTTGCCATGTAAATATGAATCTGTGTACTCTTGCTCTGCACTCTCATGATAGCAGTAATAATTAGGGAGGTGCAATCCATAGACAGTAGGANATTCGCCTTCCCTGGAGGTGTTTAAGTCACGAGTAGATGAGGTCCTGAGGGACATGGTTTAGTGTTTGGTGGGAATGGTTGGACTCGATGATCCGATGGGTCGCATCCAACCCGGTGATTCTGTGATTCTGTTTCTTTACTCTTGCTAGACTGCCAAATAACACCTGCTGAAAGACGTGTGCCATAAAGCCAGCTTTCAGATCAACGTGGCAGCCCCTAAGTTTCACTACCTGAGGAGTTGCTTGGGGAGATGCTGAATTTTAGAAACACTCTGAATTTAGAAACACAGTAAATTTTAGTCACAGGTCCTCCCTTACCTGCTGTCAGGTAGTAATTATGTCCAGGTCGATCACAGAATGTTGTATTCCTATCCAAGCAACAAGGGTTTGGATGAGAAAGCCTTCAGTATAAGTTTCAGGTCAAATGACAAGTTACGTGCTCTGTAAAAGAAATGCTCCCCTTACAAGCTCATTAAATTAATGTGGCCATAGAGCTTTATGAAGAATTCATTGATTTTTATGTGTTTTGAATGACTTAAGGGTTTGACTCCTTTTGTGAAGTTTGATACAGTGAACCTCAGATAATGTACTTCAAGTGTACCTTTGCACAAATAATTTGGTCAGAGCGTTCTCCTTGACCTGTAGCTTGGAAATAGGTTCCTAAGTTACATTGCCAGTACATAAGCATTTTTGGGGAGCTGCCTATTGCTCATTACCACCTTCACTTTTAAGCCTGTCAGCAAGGGAAAGGCACAGATGATACCATTCTTGATCACTTCTTCTAGACACTGTTGACCGGTACTTAATCTTGTTTCCTCCTGGTAGCCAGGTCTACAAGCCTGTTTACTAATTTACGGAGATAAAGAAAGCTAAGCAAAACTTCAGTTCTTTGGCAAAAGGAAACATTATTTGATTTAATATTACAAACATTACTAACTGACACAAGCCTTACAAGTTCCTTCCTGTAAATTCAACAGAAGATGAAAAACTTGCAGATTAATTGTAACATGCAAAGCACACAGTCCAAGTCAGCAGGTAATCTACATCTTATATGAAAATCAACAATAAGCCCCTTACATCATCCTGTGGAATAGCTTTCATGTATTTCTCCAGGTAGTTAACAAAAGAAATATCAAACAAAGGCGGGAATATTTTAGTCTGATCCCTTATGTCCCTGAAAAACATAATAACATAAACCTAATTATCAGTCTCTTTACTAACATTATTTATGACTGACCAGAGACACAGAGAGTCATTCATCTCCTAGGAGACACAGTTCAGTTTCTGTACTTGTCTCAGTATTTCTATCTGGCACTATCGATTATCTCTCAGGAAGCACAAGCACAGTATGTTTCCTACCCTGTATCAGTTCATTGATCACTCTCAACTGACTGCCCTCAAAGTCAGAGTATGTTTTGAGCAATAAGTGAATAGTGAAATTCTTCCTTTCTGACAAAGCATCTGTGCTTTTGTGGGGTTATTTGGGGTTGGATTTTTTGGGGGAGTGGGGCCGGGTACAGAAAATAAGCTTGTGCCAAGGGAATAACATAGCTCTGGTTTAAGTGTAAGATGGAAGGACAAGGTATGAGATATCTATGCCTCTCTGCCTCCAGGTATATTTAGACCAGTTCCAGGATATTTGCGTAAATCTGATTGTGAACATAAAGGCAGTTCTGGCTACAGAGAGCTGGCAGGCTGCTGTGTCTTTGGTTAAGTCCATTTGGGAATCAGGCAGCTGAGATACCAGCTGTGTCTTCTCTGTGAACCTTCTGCAGATTCTGCTAGACTGACATGGAAAAAGAAAGTCTAGAAATGATAAATATGGATAATATTGGTAGCTAGTCTTGTTTGAAGGGAGGACATGTTGGGAGGGAGAGAACAACTGCAGTGAGATAGATAACTTGTGCTGATGCTCTTTATTTTAATACGTAAGGACATTATGCATTTTACATGGAATCATAACTGGGTAAAACATATGAACAGCCCTTGGAAGCAAAGCTGGACACACCCTGTCCTTCCAAAGGACATCTCTTCCTGTAAGAGCTGCCCTTATTTTCAAGTTCTCTTTCTATCCCCACAATTTCTGAATTCTTTCTCCGCACACAGCAAGGCTTTTCATCTGGCACTGCTGCTGCATCCTGCCCTCCCGCCAAGCAGCCTTGAATCTGTTGGCTAACCAACTTGACAAAAACATAGGAAGCAGTGAGTCAAGTGCTGTTAAGCAGAAAAGAGAACTGAACAGAGATCTTGCAAAATTCTACTGGCTGCTAATCTGCAGCACGAAAGCATTGTCACCGTGTCAGTGAGTTTGACCTCATAAAGCAACCACTCCTGCATTTTCTGGGGCACTCAGGAACAGATAAACACATGTTGTACATAGGCTTACAATGGTTGTGACATAAGGTCTTGTTCTATGGGAGTTTTTTTGTTTGTTTGGTTTGGTTTTTACCTTTGTAAATTTTCTTGTGCTTAGCATCGTTGCATTTATTTAAGCTATGACAGTAGAAGACTCACTGTGTTTCTCATTTTTGATGTAGTAAAAGAGGAGAACCCTCCCGGTCTTGCCTACATAAGCCTGATATTCTCACTACTCCTTTCTTCATCTGAAATAACTATAACATGTATAGCCGTTTTACTAGCTATACATGCTGTCTGTAGTGATAAACAGATTTTCTGCTTCTGTCCTTTTTCTGCATTGTTGGATATGCCGCTACTTTCCTAATTTGGCAGAAGATGCCCTACTTTGACACAGAGAGGTTGTAGTTGGAAATCAGCACTAGACATACTAGGGGCGCTGCGCTAATTTACCTGTGATTAAACATATGGCTGAATGCAAAATCACGGTAATGAAAGTACAAGTTCATAATCTTGACACCTATGAGAAGAGTGCTGCCCAGACATCACTAGGGTACCACTGTCTAGATAACAGCTCATATAGGTGAACAGCATTTACCAGACAAGGCAATTAATACATGAGTATAAAGACTTCAGCTGTGACATGAACAGACTTTGTCTCTGCATTTAGCCAGCTTCTGGATTCCCTTTGCTTTATTAATTCATTCCACTGTCTCAAATTACAGTGAAATTTATATTTTATATAAAATGTATGGTCGGACTCTGGGTTGGGTATCATTGATGAACCATCACTGTGAGAAACACCTTCCCATAGAAGGGAATTCTATTCTAATAATTCTAACAGAATTCTAATATTCTAATAGAATTCTATTCTATTCTAATACTATTCCTTGTAAAAAAAAATACAGATAAGAAACAGGTCTAAGTCAAATATATGGATTTAAATTTGGTGGTTTAGGCAATGCAGAAGGACAAAACTACAGAATTTCAGAACTAAAAGTTATATAACATCTTCTGTTTTTTGATTTTTTTTGGGTTTTTTTTCTCCTTTTCCATGAGAATACTGGACCTGGTATCTTGAGGACAGTCGAGCTGTGATGCTGTTTTCTAGTTTTCAAAACTTTGTCCCTCTCTATGCTGGGCTGAAAAAAACCTAAGTTTGACATTTCTTTTCAGGGAATTTGGTGCAAAAGTTTCATTTCGTAGATTAACATTAACATGATGACATTTTATGAAGGAAACACATTTAATAATGTCCCTAGTATGAAGCCAAATTTGCTTGTTTGTGAATTTATTTTTTGTGTGAAGCTTTCCATTGCATTTGTTGCCTGTTACTAGAAATAGCCTTATAACAGCAAGCAGAGCAGTCAAAATGAAATACCACAAAACTGTGAGAGAGGTATTTGCCATGTTTCACAGAAAGCAATGCTGTCATTTAAAAAATCTGAAATACCTCCATCTCCCCAGATTCCTAAATATTGTAAAATTCCTTCTAGACGGAATTGGCCAAGGTGTTCAGAAACACAGAGAATTTGTGCCAGAAATGCTAGAAACCAATAAGATGGGAAAACAAAATTCTAGTCTGGAACTGAGGCATAAGTGTAGTGAGGGATAATACCTGGTCCTCTCAAAGACTGTAATGGCCTCTTCCATTTGTGATTCAAAATATCCAACCTCCTCACAAAAACTATTAACAAAGTACGACTTTTTCCAAAAATTTTGTCCAGAGGACAAAAATGATGATGCTAAATGTTCCTTCATTGTCCAGTATCTTGAGAATGCATAAGCAACATATTCAAACCTCTTCACTTTTTGAGGAACTTTGAAAACTAACATTTGATAAATGCTCAAATGCTAGGACGTTCTATGAAGACAGTTCCTCCTCCTGGGGCTGTTCCTCTTTGTGAGGCACAATTAAAAATTAATTGAGCTGAAAGGCGAGAAAATTATGATTCTATAGGTAAGTGATTAGGCAACTTGCTTTTTCTGCTCCAGTGAATACTTCATACAAAATTATGTAAATATTCATTAGAATGTCAGGAACTCACATCTTCCCTGCTACATGAATACCCTAATCACTAGGATCACAGAGGCTTTTGCCCAATGAATATTTAGTTGTTCCGTAAAGTCTAGCAGTTTCAGCAGGAGGATTAAAACTCTCTTCTTGAATACCTAAAACATGGGGGTTTAAATATTTGATGTTTGAGTTTTAACCCTGACCAGCAAATGATGGAACAAAAGCCAGATAGAGAATCATGGAATCATTACAGCTGGAAATGACCTCTAAGATCAAGTCCAACCATCAGCTCAGCACTACCATCCCTACTAAGCCATGTGCCAAAGTGCCATGTCTACATGCTTTTTTAACAATGCCAAGGATGGAGACACCACCACCTCCCTGGGAAGCCTGTTCCAATGTTTGACCACTCTTTCAATAAGGAAAGTTTTCCTAGTATCCAACCTAAACCTTCTCTGGTGGATTTGAGGCATTTCCTCTTGTCCTCTTTCCACATCCAGCGATCCGTATTCCACTGATATACTGAGTTAAAGGAAGAGCTGCAGTCTCTCACCACAACGGTATTTGTACCAGACCACAGTGGTGTTTGGGGAAAAGTCTCCTTCACTCTGCCCAGATTAGCAGTGGATCAATGAGTGACCAGGATGAGAAGATATTGCCTTTAGAGTTCAACAAGAACTCACAGAAGAAATAAATGTATTACTAATAGTAATATATAACCTCTTGTGTAAGATTTCATTGTATCTGAAGACAAGAAAATAGAGATATCAGTGCTTTGAAATTTTCCAGATTTGCTCACAGACTCCTGGAACTCATTCTGTTTAACACATCAAGAAACGACCTAAAGAAAGGAGATGGTTTGCATGGTGATGATATGATGTGGGTGATTATGACACAGCATTATATGAGGCACTCAGGGCAAGAGCAGACTCTGAAGAATTTCAGAAGGACCTTAGAGGCCAGAGTATGTAGGCAATAAATGATAGTGGGGGGGGAAATATCTTAGTGGGATACACACAGTGAGTTAAGGCCACCTTAAAGCCAAATTCCCACCCTTTTTCTTACTTACTCCCCCTCCTTTGTAGGGCAAGGGGAACCAAATAGGATGAAAAAGCTCATGGGAAAAATGAGCCTAACATGGAGAAAACTAATTTAATGTATTGCAAATGAAAATAAGTATTTAATTATAGAATCATAGAATAACCAGGTTGGAAGAGACCCACCAGATCAACGAGTCCAACCATTCCTGTCAAACTGATTATGATTATTTATAAATATAAAAATTATGATTATTTAAATATGAATTAGCAAGAAACAAAAATGCAAACATTAAATCAAAACTCTTTCCTCCTCCTTTTCAATGCTCAACTTCATATGTTCACTCCAGACTGCTCCCTGGAATCAAGCAGCCCAGGGAGGGGAGGAGTGGGAGGTTATAAATGGTACCTAGTGGTTTGTTTTTGATGTATCTTTCCTGTCATGATTTCTCGCTGCTCTGATGTGGACTCTCCAAGGGCTGCAGTCCTTCAAAAATTTGTCCAAGTGTGGGCTCTCCACACACCAGATTTCCTTCAGGAATATCCATCTGCTCCACCATGGAAATGGAGTNCTTCAAAAATTTGTCCAAGTGTGGACTCTCCACACACCAGATTTGCTTCAGGAAGCTCTACCACGGAAATGGAGCCTCTTCTATGGGCTGATAAGACAAAACCTTGGAATAAAACTCTGGACCAAATCTGAATTTTGAATATAGGAAGCCGATTGGGAATAAAGTAACTACACAGCTCTGATGAGCTGAATCCTAGTATTTCTTTACTTAAAAGGACGAGCAACTACAATATTTTCTAACATCAAACTTTTAGAGGAAGAATGATTGATGTGCATATGTTCTACAACAATTTCTAGGGAGTAGGGTCTTCAATATAAGTGCAAATTAGGTTGTCAGGTTTCTTTGTAGTTGTTACCATCTTGTCTTATTCTTTTAATTTTTGATTGACAGTCCAGATTACTTTTTTTCCCAGAAGTTTTTGTGGTCTCTATTAACATTTGGCTTTCTTTCCTCTTGTTCTTCTTTTATTATTATTTTTTATTTGGAATGGTAGTAAATTATATTGGAAGATAATGGGAAGCATTATATTATGAAAGAAATTTGATCACTTACTAGTTATGAAGGTATTTCCAACGTGTCTTCAAATATCGTGATATTCTAGGATTGTGTCAGAGAAGTAGATACTGGGAGTAACCAAGCAAAATTACCACTTGATCTCTGAGATTTTCAGAGTGAAAAAAAAGACAACAGTAGGCACGTACAGGGCACGAATCTGGAGTTTTATACCTCACTGATTATTGTGTGATTGTGTTAAATGTAGGAAAGTACAATATTCTGTGGAGCTTCATTCTGATAAGGAGGATGCACTGGTGGTCTGGGATTATTATAAACCACGTTTTTAAGCAAGATCTCGACAAGTTTGTACATGACTTATATATACATTTTTAATGCAGAATTCTTGGTTTGAGTCTTTTTTTTTTGAGATGACAGAAT
>WAAB01016955.1:1920-19144 GCA_013389865.1 Piaya cayana | reverse complement strand
CCTGGAGGTGTTTAAGTCACGAGTAGACGAGGTCCTGAGGGACATGGTTTAGTGTTTGGTGGGGATGGTTGGACTCGATGATCCGATGGGTCTCTTCCAACCCGGTGATTCTGTGATTCTGTGATTCTGTGAAAAGATTCAAGTGCAGTCTTGTGGATAAGGGCACTTATCCTAGTGAAGCACATGTGAGTAAGGCAATGTCAACAAACATCCTCCTCCAGATCCAGCTCTTAAATGCTGCTTGTCACTGCTCTCCTCCAGCTGCTCCAGACTGAGACTTCAGTATTACATATATATATATATATGTATTATCTGAGCTAATGAGGGGGATAAGAGTGTTTATGTAAACTGTACAAAGCGAATTCTTAGAGGGTGGGAATGAGGCTGTGTCCACCAGCACAGGGTGTTAAACAAGCAGATCTAGTAGCACATTCTGTAAGTGTGGCAGAATCCAGATGCTGATGTGTCTCCATGGCATAAATTTAACTCACTGCTTAGGTGAAGCAAAGAGGTTGTATCATGTAGCTCCTATCCAGAAGCAAGTTCTTTTGCCTCCATAGTAAACAACTTATTACTGCAGTGCAGAAAGCCAGCAGTCCATCAGCATTTGTTTCAGAAGAAAACACACCCTCATAACACATCTGGACATTTATACACTTCAATGCAAAATGCAGAGAAAGATGAACCCAGAGGCACAGAAGAGGCTGGGGAAATTACAGTGCAAGAGAGCAGATAAGAGTTGAGAAAATGTAGATTGTAAGTAAAGATGTTTCTGCTCTCAGGTTGGCCAAGTAGCTAAGTTGCAATAACCCTGGGTTGTCACCTTTGAGATTTGCTTGTCACTCTGGTATGCAACACAAGAATGTTCCTTGTACTAATTGCCCTGCCTGCTGAATGACCAAAGAGAAAGCTGGCACTTTGAAGTAAGATTGTTTTCTCTAGAAGAAAAAAGTGAGAATTATAGATTCAAGCTATTTTGCTCTCATTACTTTCGCTCTTGTCTTCCTTGTTCAGAATACAAGGCTTTCATATTCCTGAAAAATTTAAGACTCCAAAGAACTGTGAACCCTGCATAGTGGCAGATGGCGCTATTCCGATTTTTTTCTTGAGGATCAATGACTGCTAAAATGTCATAGAATCATAGAATAACCAGGTTGGAAAAGACCCACCAGATCATCAAGTCCAACCATTCCTATCAAACACTAAACCATGTCCCTCAGCACCTCGTCCACCCATCCCTTAAACCCCTCCAGGGAATTAACCACCTCCCTGGGCAGCCTGTTCCAGTGACCAATGACCCTTTCTGTGAAATTTTTCTTTCCTAATATCCAGCCTAAATCTCCCCTGGTGGAGCTTGAGGCCATTCCCTCTTGTTGTAACATCCATGGACATCCTCGCTCTTCCTGATTGTAGCAACCCATATTTGCTACAGCCGGAAGAAATACAGTATCGGGATCCTTTTCACTATCCACAAGCACAACCTTGAGGTGGTCAAAAATTTCAGAGATCATCGGGATCAGTGGGTTGGCTAGATTAACTAAAATCTCCTGTAAACTTAGAGTTAAACATCCAGCTGGGAGAAGCGTAAGAAAAAAGCACTGAAGTGATCCAGCATCTCGGAAGGTAACCAGCTTGCTATATATATACATAACGCTAGATGGCTGCACAGTCTGCAAATAAACTGCTTTTGCCTTCAAGTTTAATTACAGAATCATAGAATCATTAGGTTGGAAAAGACTCTAGAGGCCATCGGCTCCAACCGTACTTGTCAACTACTAAATCATGTCCCAGATCACCTCATCTACCCACCTTTTATATATCTCCAGGGATGGGGACTCAACCACCTCCCTGGGCAGCCTCTGCCAGTGCTTGAGAGCCCTTTCTGTGAACAAGTTTTTCCTGATGTCCAATCTAAACTTCCCCTGGCACAGCTTGAAGCCATTCCCCCTCGTCCTGTCACCTATCACTTGGGAGAAGAGGCCAACACCAACCTCTCTACAGCCTCCTTTCAGGTAGTTGTAGACAGTGATACAGTCTCCCCACAACCAAAAGGAGACTAAGCTCCAGATTAAACAACCCCAGTTCCCTCAGCTGGTCCTCGTAAGACTTGTTCTGCAGCCCCTTCACCAGCTTCATTGCTCTTCTCTTGACACACTCTGAGACCTTAACGTCTGTCTTGTAGCAAGGGGCCCAAAACTGAACACAATATTCAAAGTGCAGCCTCACCAGTACAGGGGCAGAATCACCTCCCTGGTCATGCTGGCCACACTGTTTCTCATACAAGCCAAGATGCTGTTGGCTTTCTTGGCCACTTGAGCACACTGTTGACTCGTGTTCAGTTGATTGTCAACACCCTCAGGTCCTTCTCTGCCAGGCAGCTTTCTCGCCACTCTTCCACAAGCCTGAAGCACTGCATGGGATTGCTGTGTCCAAAGTGCAGGACTCTGTACTTGGCCTTGTTAAACCTCATTCCACTGGCCTCAGCCCGTCGATCCAGCCTGTCCAGATCCCTCTGTAGAGCCTCCCCACCCTCTAGCAGATCGACAGTTCCTCCCCATTTCNTCTCTAGGGATGGTCACTCAACTGCCTCCCTGGGCAGCCTGTTCCATTGCCTAATGACCCTTTCTGTGAAGAATCTTTTCCTTATGTCCAGCCTGAACCTCCCCTGGCAGAGCTCAAGGCCATTCCCTCTTGTCCTGTCCCCTGTCACTTGGGAGAAGAGCCCAGCTCCCTCCTCTCCACAACCTCCTTTCAGGTAGTTGTAGAGAGCAATGAGGTCACCTATCACTTGGGAGAAGAGGCCAACGCCCTCAAACCCTTCACCATACTTCCCAGGGCCCTAAAATCTCTTTTAATTACTCTTAATTTTTTTGTTGAGATTTTGTTATTACCTAATTGGAAGATCTTGTGGGTCTGAAACATATAAGGTAAGCTTTGTTAATCAGTAGAGTAGGAGAATATATGTTTGCCAGCCCCCCTCTGTGTTAATAAGCAATCAAGTTCTCCTCTGAGCTGGCAGTCAGGGCTGCAGGGTGCTCAGGATGGCAGCTGGACTGACACATCCCACAAACCTGAAAGGAGGTTGTAGAGAGGAGGGAGCTGGCCTCTTCCCCCAAGTGACAGGGGAGAGGACAAGAGGGAATGGCCTCAAGTTCCACCAGGGGAGATTTAGGCTAGACATTAGGAAAAAAGTTTTTCACAGAAAGGGTCGTTGGGCACTGGCAGAGGCTGCCCAGGGAGGTGGCTGATTCACCTTCCCTGGAGGTGTTTAAGGCACAGGTGGACAAGGTGCTGAGGGACATGGTTTAGTGTTTGATAGGAATGGTTGGACTTGATGATCCGATGGGTCTCTTCCAACCTGGTTGTTCTACGATTCTATGATTCTATAAATGAGACTATCATGCTGCAGTGATGCAGCTTTCCTCCAGATTTGCTAAGTGTCCATCAGCAGCAGCTGAGCCACTGATGAAGCAGCTTCTGAGACACCCAGTTCCAACCTAGCCTTTTAGGTAATCTGAAATCCCCATAACTGCCAAGAAAAGGGTGGAGTGCGCAGGAGGAGGCAGAAACCTCTATGGCCGTTCAGCTTTAATCACCCATATTTGTTTGTTTCCAAAGATATCTAAATAATACCACCCACCATTCCATACATTAACATCCCAAGGTTTGGGAGTTTTTTGCATACAGCTCTCAGTTTTCCTGTTCCTGCTGCAGCGTGCAGCTCAAACAAGACAGAGCAGGATTAGAGTTGTCAGGGAAAAGAATTGATAGCACAATGTTACACTTCAGCAGGTAAGCAGTTCTCTTGAGGGCCAGGTTGTAACTGAGAATATGACATCTGCTGAGAAATGACAGTTTTATCCATTTCATCACCTGGTCCAAATCTTTCAGGCATAGAGTTCAGTCAGCAACGTGTTTCCTGGCTCACATTTGGGCAACTGTAACAAAATCCTCTTCTAGTTTCTCAGTGCAGTTGTTTGGCTCTGCAATGACCTGTGGCTGTGCATTCACACAGGCACCAACTTCACACATAATGAGAAGCAGCACTCACCCCAAAAACCTTCTGATGCAAAACTACGGGCTGCAATCACTTAACATTAATATGTACCAGGATGAGATCTTATGGCTTCATTTCCAAGCACTCCAGGTGTGCAAATTCACTCCAAACCCTGGGAGGCAGCCAGACCCGTTGGACAAAGATCCTGGTCCCTGAAACGCTTCTTTGCTTCTAGCTGCAAGAAATGATAATGTTACTGGTGAGGCATAGAGGGAGAACATAGAAATCCTGCTGTGCTGCAGCTTACTGCCTGCTCAGCTCTCTTCCCAGTCAGCCTGGGAAGCCTGGGAGTCACAGCATACCTGACTGCAGCCTGTGACCCACTGGATGCTAGGAATTCACAGACTGTTTCTAATGGATCTGGAAAAGCTCATCACTGGGTGCAGCTTTGCATGTGCTGCATAGCAATCAACAGAGGTGTGGGCTTAGAGTCCTCACCTACATTTGAATACGCCAGCTCCTTGCTTCTCCTTACAGTCAATTCCAACCAGGAATCATTACAATTTGAGTGTCACATGAAACAATCACCTCTAAGTTATACTAAAGGAAAACACTTGTGGAATTTTTTTTGTGGTAGGCAAAGGGAGAACACAAATATGTCTGAGTAGCAAACTGCATGTTGAGATCTTACTACAGGTTGGGAGCACAGCAGGGGGAGATACGTATGTAGTAGTACCTGAAGGAGGCTGCAAGAAAGCTGGGGAGAGATGTTTTACAAAGGCATGGAGCGACAGGACTGGGGAGAATGGCTATAAATTGGAGAGGGGGAGATTTAGACTGGCCATGAGGAGGAAATTCTTCACAATGAGGGTGGGGAAGCACTGGCCCAGGTTGCACAGGGAAGTTGTGACTGGCCCCTTCCTGGAGGTGTTCAAGGCCAGGTTGGATGGGCCTTGGGCTCCTGATCCAGTGGGAGGTGTCCCTGCCCATGGCAGGGGGGTTGGAACTGGATGATCCTTAAGATCCCTTCCAACTCAAAGCGTTCTATGATTCTATGTACAGACAAATCCCAGTACAGAAAACGTGTGAGAGTGTGGTCAAAGCACCACAGTGTTCACAGAACGCTGTCCATGGATAGTACATCGGTTCCTTCTTTTGTGGCTTTTGGTCACTGTGATTCTGCCATATTGCATGACAACTGCTTTGCAGGAGATGATAAATTTTGTGATTTTGTAATACCTTCATAACCGGACTAGCTACAAGCTTTATCACCAAGTAAATGTTTTTTACCCATTTATTTGTCTAGATTCCCAGTCACACTGCCTTCTTGAAGGCCTCTTGAACTGCACCAGAACCATAGTGGAAAAGGACCTGTAGGTCCCATTAAGAATCATTTCTGACTGCACAGTCGACCCTTTCTTAAAAAATTTAGGTTGTCTTCGGAGGAACCTACACTGCATGTGTTTTGCCTACAACTGTATTTACAAGTGTGATGGCCTTACGTTTTGTTACACAGGAACCTGAATTCACTTAGCTCACAACATGCAGACAGTAAAGGGAAGTTACCAACTCATTTGTAACACTCATTTCTTCTTATTCCTGCCTAAGCGGTTTTGTCATGGCTCAGAAGGGACTGGCATCCTACAAGAGAATGTTGATCTCCAGCATCAGGCAACAAATATATACAGACCCAGAGACTCCAGCCTGCTAAGTCCAGCATGTGCCAGAGCTGTGGGATCGTTCACCCACAAATTCACCCACATTCACCCCTGCAGCCTGGGTGGGGTAATACATGCTTTTAGCATATCTACTGAGAAGTGAAACTCCCCTCCCTCACTATCACCACAGCACAAAGGTATTTTGAATCCTAGAAAAGGCGTGCCAAAAATCAAATCTCTTGCCAGCAAGGAAGAGAATGAGGAATGTGAGTAGTTGCTCTCAAAGGGCGAGTTGATTAATCACTAAGGAGGGAGGATGACTGTAGATGGCAAGTCAGCATCTCTGAGTATTTTGGTTTTCCTCCCCTCATCCCTTTTTTCCTTTTAAAATGAGTTTTAAGAGATTGTTTACAGTAGAATACCTTCTGCATGCTTTAGCATCTTGTCATATCTGAAGTCAGAAAGTCCCATCCTTTCAGACAGCATTCAGAAAACACTGGTCTAGAATCATAGAATCATTAGGTTGGAAAAGACCTTTGAGATGGAGTCAAACCATACCTGTCCAATACTAAACCAAATCCCTAAGCACCTCATCTACCTGTCTTTCAAATGCCTTCAGGGAAGGTGATTCAACCACCTCCCTAGGCAGCCTATTCCAGTGCACATTAACCCTTTTGGTGGAAAATGTTTTTCTTGATGTCTAGTCTGAACCTGCCCTGGTGCAACTTGAGGCCATTCCCTCTTGTCCTATTACCTGTCACTTGGGAGAAGAGACCAACACCAGCCTCTCCACAATCACAACCTCCTCTTCTCCAGAATAAATAACCCCAGTTCCCTCAGCTGCTCCTCCTGAGACTTGTTCTCCAACCCCTTCACCAGCTTAATTGCTCTTCTCTGGACATGCTCCAGGACCTCAATGTCTTTCTTGTAGTGAGGGGCTCGAAACTGAACCCAGGATCTGAGATGTGGCCTCACCAGTGCTGAGTATGGAGCACAAGCTCTTCCCTGGTTTTACTGGCCATGCTATTTCTGGTACAAGCCAAGATGCTATTGGCCTTCATGGCCACCTGGGCACAGGGCTGGCTCATGTTCACAGAAAGGGTCATTGGGCATTGGAACAGGTTGCCCAGGGAGGTGGTTGACTCGCAGGCATGTGTGGATGAGGTACTGAGGGACATGGTTTAGAGATTGGTAGGAATGGTTGGATTCTATGATCCGGTGGGTCTCTTCCAACCTGGTTATTCTAGGATTCTAGGATTCTGATCACATGGAAACAACCCAGGATCAGTAGATCTGTCCTACAGCAAAAAGCCAAAGAAATCTGAGCATTGTGGCTAATATAATTAGGTGTCAGATAGGAGGGCTCACAACTTATTGCGCGGACTATCTGTAAAGACATGTTCCTGGCATTCTAATTCCATAAATAATATTTGCCAGAAAAAAAAGTATTAAGTGCCTCCCCCAAGCCTGTCAGAAAAAAAATAAATAAGCAGACCAAAAAGAGCTCAGGCACATTCCAGTTTGGGGAGGAGAGAGAGGCTGCAAAGACATCTCTACCAGACTTCTTGTAATACCTTTATGATATGTTTGCCTTTTCTTAAGCAGAGGGTGGGGATGAGGGAAATATGATTCCTTGCTCTGAGAAGGTAAAGATCATATGCCGTATCTGTATGGAAAGCACGCTTGCAAGGGTGTCTTGAGCTAGGCTGACAACAGCCAGAGGGGGTTCTGGCAGCTGCTCGTATCCCAGTGAAACTGGCAGTTATATGAACCAATCACATCAAAACTGGGGAAAGCGGGAGGAATGAGGAAAGCGTTTGAATCTGCTCAATTATCTTCTTGCTCCATTCTTATTTACAAGGTTCATCCAGGGTAGAGCGTCACCTCTTCAACCCAAACAAAGCGGCACCACACAGGGAGCACTGCAAGTGTGCCTGTGTCCTTGCTGTGATCCTGCAGGGACCTTGAAGCACTCCCAGTTAAAAGAAATTGATTACAATGATAAAAGATAGTTATCTTTGCTTTATCTTCACTTAATAAATTCTGATGAAGACTTTGTAAACTTCCCCTGCTGCTCCCCTGAATGTTTGTGCTTCAGGCCCAAACTCAGCTACCCCTTTAATTCTTTGTAGGAGATCCAAGATCAAAGCTGGTGGGACTTCATTTCATCACAGCTATTAAGAGCACCAACCCTGGAATTCAGATAGCTGCTGGTTTTCATTCCTCAGCCACGGGGTAGCCAGATCTAATATTTCAGAGTTAACGCCTGGGTTTGGTGTGAGTTATGAACTGGAGTCCCTCTTGAAAACTCCCCTGCTCCCTGGAAGGTGACTCACCTGCCCTACGTTACCCCATGTGGATAAATTTGTTGGTAGTTCTTGCCTCACGGGTACCAGCATTTCAGCGACAGTGATCCCTATGCAATCTGCCATCTTCTGAGATGGAAGGTGAACTGTAACCATACATTATATTATCCTTGGGAGAAGGGAAGATAATTGAAAACATCAAATATTTACTGGAAAAAACCAAGACCAGCCCTGTATTTAATCAAAATGTTTTGGTTTGTTCCATTCGTCATTATTTCCATCCAGTGGAGAAATATTTTTGCCATGAAAATGACAGTCCCCTTCCACAGGCGGGCAAAACAAGAGACCGTGTCAGTTCCTGTACAATGCCACAGTGAAGATGATGCATTTTTAATACTGTGTTGAAATTTTCTTTATTTGTATTCCAGTAATACTGAAGGCATCAATTTAGATTTAACGATCTATTGTGTACAATGCTGGAGGGTTTTGTTAGTGTGGTGGAGGGAAAACCAAAGATTTGTGGGGAAAGAAGCTTAAGTGACACTTCATTTCTCCTGAGACCCATGAGAACATCGATACAAACATTGATTATGCCCTCAAGGCTGACTGAGGCAGAGGTTCCTAGCAGATGAAGAACAACCTGAGGGCACAGGGAGTTAGTGTCATTGCCACGTGTGCATTTTTTTTATTGGAAACTCTGGTTTTCACCTGCTGTAAAGAAGTGGACAGGCAATGAAACCCCCATTTCCATGCAGGATTTGCTCTTATACTCAAATGACTGTCACAAAATAGAAGCAACGAATTACAGGTACCTTGGTTTTAGTGTATTGAGATCTCATTCCAGCTGACCAGTGCCCAAGGGAAAAGGGTGAAAAGGGAGATGTAATTCATAGACATCAACACGGTTGGACTTGATGATCTCTTGGACTTGGTGTGTCTCTTCCAACCTGACTGTTCTATGATTCCATGATCGCCACTTGCTTTTAAGAGATTTTTCACCCAAGAACATCACACTGATTTCTGTATCATCTCAGTGAAAATCCTGCTGCCTGGTACTCTCTCTGAACCTTGTCTATCCAACTCAACAGGTTTATTTTCGTGCCCTCTAGCAACAGATACTCTGTGGAGGCGTCAGCCTCTGCCAAATGTGGTTTCATAATAATTAACACAAGCACCTTGCCGTTTTCTCCTCCAACTCAAACCAACAGTGCACCAATTACACATCTTTTTCACCACCATATTGGCTGACTAAGAGGAGAGCAAAATATCCCACTGACATCCAGCTACTTGGCCCTTGACTGCAGCACAAACAGAATTGATCTGCCTGCTTCTCAGAGAGCTGTGACATTTGGAAACCCAGCTGACATGGACTTAAACTTCTGTCGGTGAGAATAAAGAGCAGAGAGCATGGCTGGGAAAAAGGAGGAGGGTTTTGAAGAGGAAGAGGTTGCCCAAGGTGTGACTACTCAATACAGGGAAAGCCACCTGAGATGCAACACTGGGAGGATGAGGAGGCCCATCTGCTGGCTGGCTGGTGGGCTGGAGTGAGAATAGGGCTGTAACACTCTCCCTTGCAGGAGGCCAGCACCCCAATAGCAATAGAGGGGAGACTACTCCTTTTTTTGTGAGGAGAAAGCAGGATGACCACAGCACACTTGGTAGGTGACATCTTCACCAAAATACCAGGATGAAATCACAAGTTTTATCTCAGATATTTAGACCCGCTGGTACCAAACCTCACATAAATTACCAAGAGCTCTACGTCATCCTCCCTTTGGATACTCCTAATGTTGTGAAATCTTTTCCTCACCACAACCCTTTCCACACAGTATTTTCCATGCCAGCAGTGAAGTCTGGTCTGCTCCAGGAGGCCAGGATATCTGCAGAGCACCATCCTTCTTGTGTTTTCAGCTTAATATGTGATTGTGTGCAAGCAACTGAGAGTTAAAACTGATCAATGATCCAAAAAGTTTAGGATCTATGCCAAAGAGTCCTCTAAAAACCAGTCACAGTCAGGTGCTAACTAGAGCTGCCTAGCCTGTCTAGCTTTGTCTGTCTTATATCCCACTGTGTTACTCCACCCATGGTTTTAAAATCACCTCGGCCTCTCCTAGAGCTTTCTGAAAGTTTGTGAGCTACCCAATCCAAATTTGTGCTGAATCTCTGTAAAGATCCAGGTGTTCAGGTATAGGGTTTGGGTTGTGTTCATACCTCAAAACTACCAGACCATTAGTTTGTATGCTTGGGGATAGCAAGTGAGTTATAGACTCGCTTGTACATTTTTATTATGATAGATTTTCTCTAATGCCCTTCAGCTGTGTCAGGGGAAGTTTAGATTGGACATTAAGAGGAATTTCTTCACAGAAAGGGCTCTCAAGCACTGGCAGAGCTGCCCAAGGTGGTAGTTGAGTCCCCGTCCCTGGAGGTGTTTAAAAGGTGGGTAGATGAGGTGCTTGGGGACATGGAGTTAGAGTTGATGATCTCAAAGGCCTTTTTCAACCTGGTGATTCTGTGATTCTATAATTGCCTTTTTTTCCTGAACTCCGATGGTTGCAAGCCATTGCAGGCATGAATTTTTATAGTCAGGAATGTTACATATAAATATATCAATCTATTGGCCAGCAAGAGAGACTAGCATTAGAAAAGAGAGGCCAGGGAGGTTTAGAGTTAAGAAATATTTCTATTTCAAATGGATAAACATGTAACATTACCTGCAAGGCTTGCTGATAAGAATGTGCAGACACTTGGATTAGTGCTGGAGCCAGAAACATTACACCAGATCTGATGGGGAGCAGCTCTGCACCGTCATGGCCGGTCTGGCTTCAGCATCCAGTGTGTGGTGACAGCTCAGCAGCTCCCTGGGGCTGGTAGCGTAACCACTTGTGATCCCCTGATCTTTTCCCTGCGTTGTGGAATTACGCTGGTCCACCTTCGCAAAAAGCAAGGGCTCCCTGTTAAAAGAAAAAAAAAAATCTCTAATGTATGATCCTGCAGACCTGTACTGTTTTCACAGGAACATCCACAGCAACTTACAGATTCACTCTGGCTATCATCTTTGCTTGGACCAAGTCATCTACAAACATGAGGACAATGACAACAAAGGGTTGCTATTTCTAGGGTTACTGGTGGCCAGGATGAGCAGTTGCTGGCAGTGTCTGAAGGGGCACTAGTCATGGCATCTTCTTCAGCTGTATGAGGAACTCAGTATTTCAGCTGAGGGATCCAAACTTGCCTCCAGTATGGAGAAACCAGAAGACTCTGGAAAGGGGGACTCCTGGCCTCCCTACATCCCCTCCTTTTCCTTGCTAATTCCTTCCTGTTCCCTCCTCAAATCCTCTCCTGGCCTTATCACATTCCCTCCATTCTTCTCACCGCCCTCTGAGCTTGCCTCTGAAATGCTGAGCCCACTCTGCTGTACCCCACCAGCTTTCAGACTTGTGGCATGGGGTTCCTGGTGGCGACAACGATGGCGTGGGAAACCCCTGGCATTCCACTCCTATTCTTCTCCCAGAGCTCTGAAAATTATAAATATATATACACTCTCTATGTATCTCTGCTATGCACAGCACCACATAAAACCAACTTGATGCTATCTATTTCCATAAGTTAGTTTCCATAAATGCTCCTCCATTAATTACTCACTGCATTCTTGCTTTATCTTGCAAACCTGACTTGACATCAGGCAGTTTGGTGTTTATATGAAAAAAAGGGTTTGGCTTTTAAACCTGTTCAGGAGCCAAAACCAGAGCTAGATATTCAGAATGCTTACTCCGCATTTTTTGGGTGCTAAAATGAGCAGCCAGCTCTTCCCAGAGGGCTGGCTCTCTGTAATGGTCTCCTTTGAAAGCATTACTTTAATATCATTGAAATAGTTAGATGTGGAACCTTTGCTGAAAAAAACCAGATTCTAGCTCGGTGCTTCCCTGGCAGCCAAGCTTACCTGAAATCTTCTCGGGAGCCCTTTGCAGCCCTTCCCTTGTTTCCTTCTGTATTCTCAGCCTGAAAGAATATGGGTTATCAGGGCAAGGGTAATTCTGACCCCCACCTGCTGCTGATTTTAACAGAATGGGACTTGACTGATTCAGTTTGCAAGGTTGAGACAATATTTTATTGTCTTTGCTTGTTCCTTCACATTAAATCTAACTCCTGAGCAAGCAAATTGCCTGTGGGACTGCAAATCACCCAGATTCAAAGCTGGGTCATCTGGAGGTCAGTATTTGCTCTCAGTCTTTTTTTTTTTTTTTATGTTGTTGTTGTTGTTAAGAGCACAGTTAGGAAGTCTGTGGAAGGCACTGACCAAAGCTCTCCTTGTATAAATCCACTAGAAATCATAGAATCATGGAATAACCAGGTTGGAAGAGACCAACCGGATTATCAAGTCCAACCATTCCTATCAAACACTAACCCATGTCCCTCAGCACCTCGTCCACCCGTGCCTTAAACGCCTCCAGGAAAGGTGACTCAATCACCTACCTCCCTGGGCAGCCCGTTCCAGGGCCCAGCGACCCTTTTCTGTGAAATATTTTTTCCTAATGTCCAGCCTGAACCTCCCCTGGTGGAACTCGGGGCCATTCCCTCTTGTCCTGTCCCCTGTTACTTGGGAGAAGAGCCCAGCTCCCTCCTCTCCACAACCTCCTTTCAGGTACTTGCAGAGAGCAATGAGGTCTCCCCTCAGCCTCCTCTTCTCCAGGATAAACACCCCCAGCTCTCTCAGCCGTTCCTCATAAGGCCTGTTCTCCAGCCCCTTCACCAGCTTCACTGCTCTTCTCTGGACTCACTCCAGGACCTCAACATCCTTCTTGCGGTGAGGGACCCACAACTGAACACAGGATTCGAGGAGGGGTCTCACCAGTGCCGAGTACAGAGGGAGAATAACCTCCTGGATCTGCTGGTCACATCGTTTCAGATCCAAGCCAAGATGCCATTGGCCTTCTTGGCCAACCTGGGCCACTGCTGGCTCATGGTCAGTCGCTGTCAACCAACACCCCCAGGTCCTTCTCCTCCAGGCAGCTTTCTAGCCAGACTTCTCCTAGTCTGTAGCTGCCCAGGGTTGTTGTGCCCCAAGTGCAGGACCCAGCTTTTGGCCTTGTTAACCCTCATCCCATTGGTCTCAGCCCATGGATCCAGCCTGTTCAGATCCCTTTGGAGCCTCCCTACCCTCCAGCACATCCACACTTCCACCCAGCTTAGTGTCGTCTGCAAGCTTGCTCAGGGTGCCCTCAATGCCTTCATCCAGGCTGGACCCAGCACTCAGCCCTGGGGAACCCCACTTGTGTCCGGCCTCCAGCTGGATTTAACTCCATTTCCCACCACACTCTGGGCCCTCCAGCCAACCAGTTCTCCACCCAGGAGTGTGCACCTGTCCAGGCCAGAGGTGACAGTTTCTGTAGCAGAATGCTGGGAGAAACTGTGTCAAAGGCTTTGCTGAAGTTCAGGAAAATCCATCCACAGCCTTTCCCTCATCCAGCAGCCGAATCACTTTATCATAGAAGGCAGTCAGGTTAGTTTGGCAAGACCTGCCTTTTGTGAACCCATGTTGACTGGGCCTGATCACCCAGTGTATGGCCATTATTTTTACCTGGCATGGAAACCTGCATGTCTTAATTCACCAGTTAAATTGTATTTGCTTCCAGTGAGGTATTGTTGCACCATGGCTGTTTTGGTGTATGTTTGGTGCCATCTGCCCTCCTTCCTGTGAGTCGCAGATACCACAGAGTCATGACGTGATATATCACGAGCTGGTTATTTCAGGCTATGTAAATATCTCTCAGGTGCTGCATATAGACTACAAATTCATAAAAGTCACAAAAGTCCTAGACCCAACCCCTGAAAGTCCTTGGTAGTTTATCTTCTTTGGTGGGCTTAGTTCAGACCTGAACAGACAAGATATGAACATATCACTGGCATTTCCCATCTAGACCTAGAAGATCCCTGCCTGGAGATTAATAACAACCAGTTTAATACAGACTCACAGCTTTAATGCCCAGGCATCTTTCCAAAGCAGAATGGTTTACACTTCCTTTTTCCAGGTAAAGACGTAAAAAGCAGAGAGCATTGAACTGATGTGCTGAGGAGCACTTAACGCTGGTGTCCAATCTGAGCTCCAGTGCCCTTCCCACTGTGTGAAGGAGTTGCCAGACATGGAGTCAAGCAGCAGCACACACCTGCTGCTCGCACACAGTCATGGATGCAGACCGCCGTGTACACTCCAAAGTCACGTTACCAACTTCAGTTCACAAACAGTGGAGCCAGACATATCCTCTGGGATGTCCAGAGGAAATACACACCCAAGAACTGGATATCAGAGTTGTATACAAATGGAAGAGCATCGCTTCGACTTCAGCAACAGATTTTTTTAACAGCAGGTTTGCAGAAACAGATGCTATTTGTAAAGTATGTCCTGGGGTTAGCCAAACCAGTCCTTGGCTACTGAACACTATCCGTTCATCAAGGACAGTTGTTTTCAACATTTTTCTAGCCTGGGAAGCCCCTGTATACTTTTTGAGTGGAGGTTAGGTTTTGTGCAGCTTATTTAAGCCTACTCAGCGTCCGTCTGCTTTCCTCCGGTACTTCAGATGAATACTGGAGTAGCCAGCCCACAGGAACTGGCAACCACTCCATCATCTAACTGGAAGGGCAAATCACATCATTCCTGAGCCCAGGCTCACGTGCTGCTTGCCAACAGTCCTCCATTCCCAGTTTATTCGTAGGAGGTATACAACAATCTATATCCCCTCCGAGGGGGATACAGTCACTTCTTTAATCAAACCGTGAAAGTGTAATTATGAGTATAATTAAGGTGAAATATAGCTCTATTGAAGTTGGTGGGAGTTTTATTATTAACTAAAGTTTCACCTCTGTGTTTCGGGTGAGTAGTTATCCTGTTCAAGCAAAGAAGACATTATTTAAACTGAACGACATTTAAAATGCAGTGCCACTATCATATTTAAACCTTCAGGACATGTTTACTTTAATCAGATCTAATTAAATTGCTACACCAAAAAAGTATTTAGTTCCACTCTTATGTGAACCTATACTCAGAGGAAAGCAATTCAAATTGCCCAGGATCTCATTATTTATACTTCTTCAAAGTATGTATTTTAGCAAATAACATTAACTTTTTGATTGCACTCCACTGAAATAGATGGCTCTGAAAAGAGAGCAGGCATTTCTAAACTACAGCAAACTAAAGCATATACAATAATGCAGCATCTTAAAAACATTTCTATTTAAGGAAAAAATTCTTCACAGAAAGGGTCATTAGGCACTGGAAGAGGCTGCCCAGGGAGGTGGTTGACTCGCCTTCCCTGGAGGTCTTTAAGGTGTGGGTGGATGAGGTGCTAAGGGACATGGTTTAGAGATTGGTGGGAATGGTTGGACTCAGTGATCTGGTGGGTCTCTTCCAACCTGGTGATTCTATGATTCTATGATTTTTATTTAAGCTAAAGTACAATTAAGTTTCATCTAAGCATCCATGTTTTTGAAAGCTAGAGAGAACATCCCTCTGACAGCATGTTTTCTTTCAGATAGTGTTTTTCCAGGCTCTGTTCATTCTTTGAAGATGATAATGTCTTGTGTTCGGTATGCTCTGTGCTGAATCAGGTGTCTCTTCTTCCCTAATCACCTCTGTTTGGAGTCTATCTCAAATGCAAGGTCAGGCAGAGAGCTGGAGCCAGGTCCAAATGAGCAAGAGTTTTGACTGTTGTGAAGTTCATAACAACATTACAAAATTTCCTTGGAAAGTAATAGAATATGCATAAGATTTCTTGGAAAACATATATATTGCATGTAAGTGCGAAATACATTCTGCAACCAGTTCTTGTCAGGTTGCATGTGATTGATGGAGGTCACTCCCTCATGTTGCCCGGGCCTGACAAAGGATGCTTGATTTCTAGAACTCTAGGATGAACCTTGGAGAGCTTATTTGCTGGAATTTTCGGCATCACTAACACCCACTGACTCGGACATCTGACCCTGGTGGAGAGAAATGCAGGTGTGCTGACAGGGAGGAAGAGCTAATGAGGACCCATCTGCATCTCACCAGCCAGCCTGCAGCATCGCAGGAGGAAAGTGGAGGGTTTGGGTTGTGCCATAACCCAGAAAGCAGCCAGTCCAGTGCAATACAGCACAGCTCAACCTGCCTTTGTAAGGTGTTGACAGAGTATGCCAGCTTGTCTCTTGGCATTGATCCTTCTCTGCTCCGGAAAGGCTGGTGGAGACATCGGCAAGCAGAATCACGGCAGTAGGTGCTGAGCTGGGTGGCAGCTTTTTCCTTTCCTCTGTAGCTGGGGAATCACTCAGGGCAGCTGTGAAAGGCAGCGAAGATGCAGAGAAGTTTCACTTGTACAGACAACCTTTGCTCATTTTGAGCATTTACGGCATTTATCAGATTCCCTAGGAAAGAGCAAAAACTGCAATGTATCCAGACTAAGTCCAGTATCTGGAGCGAGACACAAGATTCGGAGGGTTTAACACAGTACATTACAGCAACAGACTTGAGAGCTGCTCACTACCCCAGTGAGCTATTTTTTGCACTGTGAGGGCATTCTAGCAAAACAAATTCCTCTTTCCTGACCCAAACCCTTCACCTGCACAAGCTGTACAAATGCAGGCCATTGCCAAGCTAGCAGGAGAACTATTTCACAGGAAACTGGAGTCTTTTGGAAACTTCCCTTTACAGGAATGCAAATATCATGCATTTCCTCTTTGAACCCCCCTCCCTTTTATTTTTTTCTCTTGTGTCCTGGCTCTTGTGCGAAGGGCTGCTGGCTGAGGCAGTCCAGGCTCCCCTGGGCTACACCCACAAGCGCCCTGCCTGGTGCGAGTCCCTGCGAGGCAGCAGCCCTGTGGCACCGGGGTTCCCCCTGGGCAGCACTGCACACCCTTGCATGGGAGGTGCTGCCAGTCAGTCCTTGCTTAAATGACATCGAGACCGCAATGCTGGCATGGCTGATCTGGCAAAGGTAGCTAAATCCTAAGACAAAGAGTAACCTCTTACAGTCAGCCAACCCTGATGGCCTCTGCACAGACAGGGAGCTCACCCCTCTCCCCATAGCACAATATTAAAGCTGCATTTTTTTTCCCATCGAATCATAGAACAACCAGGTTGGAAGAGACCCACCGGATCATCGAGTCCAACCATTCCTATCAAATCATATGGATCATATGTCCCTCTGCCACCTAGATCCCAAAACATTTCTTGTATCAGAATGAAAGCGAACATGTTCAAGGCAGTGATTGCATTTCACAGGGTCCTTTTGTAC
>WAAB01016954.1:37462-111640 GCA_013389865.1 Piaya cayana | reverse complement strand
AGAGGAAATGGCCTCAAGCTGCATCAGGGGAAGTTTAGATTGGACATTAGGAAAATTTTCTTCACAGAAAGGATTCTCAAGCACTGGCAAGGGCTGCCCAGGGAGGTGATTGAGAAGGTGAGTAGATGGGGTGCTGGGGAATGTGATTTAGGAGTAGACACGTATGATTGGAGTTGGTGATCTCTATGGTCTTTTCCAATCCATTGATTCTATGATTCTATGGGTATTAGGTAGTCAATGTTCTGTAAAGATGGAAGATCTTGACACCTTCTAATTTCCCCAACCTTTACAAAAATAGCTTTTTTTCCTTACGTGCTCTCCTGAGACCCTGACCTTGCCTTCAGTGCACGAGTATCCTTGCAGACGACTTACCAGAGGTCTGCTGTGGTTCTGTAGAACGCTGGCTTTTCTTTGTCCAGTTTCACAGTACCTGTTTTGAGTACCACTCCTTGTTCGGCAGCCGTGGTGGGACTGGATAGCACCAGGAGGGTAACACCAAGGTTTTTACAGCCCATTCTGGGTGCCAGCAGCCTGCCGTGGTAGCCAACTTGAAGCCCAGAGTGGCTGTGGATCCCAACCATCGTGGCAGCGCCTGCAGACTGGTGGGTTTTTCTTGGAAAGGTTGCAGAATACTGTCTCTTACATATTACAGACCAAAAAAAAAGAGGTTTATGGCATATGACTTTGTGTCTGTGAAGAAGGTTATGAGAGAACGACCTTATCAGAAGGAGCGGAAAGCTGCTCACTTCCAAGGGCTGCAACTTGCTGTCTGGATTTCCAGCTGTCTCCCTGTGGACAGAGGCAGCCGAGTGTGGTCGATGGCTGTGACGGTCATGTGGCTGGTGGCAGCAGGGTGCCGAGTGAAAAAGGGAGAGGGTGCCGCACAGCTGACCCGAATAGAAAACCAGCCGCTGTCCTGTGAGCCTCGGGCAGCGTGAGGTGATCTGCGGGATCCCAAGGGGCAGCAGACTTTGGGAACGTGAAACAACAGACACTTTCCAGTTCTGCGAGCTTGTGACCTCTACTTTTTGGAGCACATGGGTGCCCTTCCTCGCTGAGTGGGAGATTTCCCTTACAGTGGCAGTAAAATGAACTCATTTACATTCAGCAAGCAGTGTGATTAGTAGCTCCTTCTTGGTCTTTATGCCTTGAAATAACCCAGAACATCGTAACGCAAAGTTTCAAGGAAGTACAATAAGCGACGTTCTAAACAAAATCCAGATCTTTTAATTTGTGAACAGGTTTTTGATACAGCTCAGCTTGATACAGCATGGTATTTACCAGCCTGGCCTTTGAAATCAGAGCTGCTTTCCAATTATGCTTCAATTCATACAACAGTTGCAGAGAGCCTGTGTGGGCGTACGTGCGAGAGGGATTGATTGATTTTGTTCTTTAAAAATGTGAAGTCTGCACTGACTATGAAAACCCATCAGGATTTCTAGCACTTAAGAGCCGTTTCCTTTCTCAGTGTGCTGCTGGCATTAAGCAGTCTTCACGACATCTCTGACAAGTGGAGGAATACATGCTGGCTTTTCATTAGCCAAATATTAACACTGATATCGCTGAAAAAACAGGCTGCAAATCCTTTCCAGAAGTAAAGAGTTAATGTGAGAGCTCGAATTACAACCGGGAAGTAAATACCTAAGGTCTTAGCTTTACTTTTCAGAAGTGGAATGGAATAAAGTATGTATGAGATCGCTGGTGTCTGGGACAGTAGATGATGGGCAATCCTGATTGCCACCACTTCACACAGAGCATCTTCGTGTGCCTGGTGGTTGTTCCCAGCCACTTTTTGTGTGTGTGTGCTGGATCCCTCACCTTGATGATACTTTGATAAGTCGCTGTGTTTCCTACCTGTTAAGTGTGACGGAGCGGTACCTTTGTCTTTCTGCGGTTCTGACCATTTGTTTCTTTTCTCTGTAGGTCTGAAGACCTATCTGATCTCTGGGCAGAAGGTGAAGGAGCCCCCCTGCAGCTGTTCACAAGCTCTGCTCCCCGCGGCGGAGCCCAGAGATGGAGCCAAGGCACAAGGAGCATCGTCAGCTGAGAACGCCAGCGACCTGACAAAGACTCTCAAACACACAGAAAAACCGAAGGTGAGCTCTTGTTTCAAACCCAAGTGGCATAGACCTCAAACTGTGCAAACCAGGGAGAGAGGTGTGGATGGGGAACCTTACAGGTTTGTTTATGCACTGCTTTGTATACTTATATATATTTGTATGTAGATGTGTGTGTACACACACGGTAACAAAATATGGGCTGAGGGACTAAAGATTTTACAAAATTTAATGCTTCCCTAGTTCACAAAGACTCCCTAAAGTAAGGTAAACACTTTTTAAAGCTGGCAAGGTGGCTTCAAATACATTTTTTCATATATATATACACATACGTGTATGTGTATCTATATGCTTTTCAGGACTGAGAGGTCAATGCTTTTTTTTCAATGGCCTTGATTTTATAGGGGAGTAAAGAATATGCTTTAAGCAGCCACTGTAATTTCTGTAATTTTCTCCTTTGCTGCACACTGCTTCTGCTCTTACTCTCTCATGCATGTCATGTACCTGCAAATCTTCCTACGCGTATCGAACAGGCATCCCTGCAAAAAGATAACGGAGTTATTTTGTGTGGTGGGAGAAAATGCTCTGAGGTTGTGGTTTTATCTGCTTGCTCTGGAAAACTGTATGGAGAACTGAGGGTGATGGTTTACATGGATTCAGCTTAGAGAAATGACATTTTGTTGCGTTCACACCTCTCACAAGATCTCTTGAAAAGGAAATCTGTGAAACAATGTGTATTGCTTCAGAGCTTTGCTGTTACTCTCCATCTTCAAGCTCAGAACAGATTTCCCAAACAACAGATGTCTATTCTCTGTTTTCGTTTGTGCTAAGAGTTCCTGGTCCTGGGCTCCCCGAGCTGGGCACAAACGTCAGACCCATGGCTGGTTATTTGCAGGTCACGGTCCTTAGACTGCAACATGTTTGGTCTGGAAAGAATCTCTTCCACTCAGGTTTGAGATTTGGCTGACAGAGTTGATGGGGAGGTAACTTTCATCCTACTCTGTTTGCTGCTTGCATGGTTGTTGCCTGGATGATAAGAGCGTGAGCCGGGCACCTTTACTGTGCCTCTGTGCCTAGTTCTGGAGTAAAAAACCTGCATCGGAAGCAGGATTGGCTGGAAGAGTGGCCCAAAGATATGGTCCAAGGTTAAGTGAGCTCTTTAGAGAGGAGTCAGGACTGCTTCACTCCAGAATGTAGCTGTAGTCATCTTTATCTACCCTCCTACCCCCAAACTGTGTTGTTTGAGTGCATCCAAGTCATAGAATCATAGAATGGTTTGGGTTGGAAGGGACTTCAAAGATCATCCAATCCCTCCTCTGCCATGGGCAGGGACCCCTCCCACTGGATCAGGGGCTCCAAGCCCCATCCAGCCTGGCCTTGAACCCCTCCAGGGATGGGGTAGCCACCACTGCTTTGGGTAACCTGTTCCAGGGCCTCCCCACTCTCATCATAAATAAATTCTTCCTTATGTCTAGTCTAAATCTGCAACAGTTTTTTTAAGGTGTGGTTTACTTTTTTACAGGTTTGGGGAGGTTTTAGGTTATTCTAAAACCTGGAGCTTGCTGGTAGGGTCTGGAGATAATAATTTGCAAAAGAATCATGACTTAGATGCCAACTGTTTTAAATACAAAGCTGTAAACAGTGTCAGTGTAGGAGGAGATGACTCCAGCTCTGCAAAAGAGACTAAGTAGGAGGGGCAAAATCACAGGCAAGTTGAAGCAGTTTTGTTTTAAAGGCAATAAGTGGCCACATTGAATGCACAGGATCACTTTCACGTTCTGGGCTTGAACGAGTGTTCTGGAGGACAAAAGCTATTAAGGAAAGTCAGGAAGGAGAATGCAACAGTAATTGATTCATGAAAGGAATTGTATTTCCTCTTCTCCTCCAGCGTGTCTGTAGTTCAATTGCAAACCTTGCTGCAGAGTGGATATCATGAAAAAGCCTGTACATAACAGAAGTGGTGAAGATAGAGGCTAAAACCTAAAAGTTTGTCTATAATAACAGCTGATATTTTTAATGAGAACACTGTAAGCTGCTTAACTGGTTTTGGTATCGGTTTAGTTTCCCTATTGTATTCCATAAAATCCCTTATTTGACTGAGAATCATAAACTGTTGTGAAAATGGTTTAGTCATCCTTTGGTATGAAAACAGAAAGCACTTTTGCTTCTCGTGGTGTTTGCTGAAAGTGCCTTGATGTATTATTCATTGTGCTGAGGTCACACACGTGCTGAGCTCGAGTGAATGCCTGCTCCAGAGAATGAAGTTAATGACGGAGACTCAATAAAGTTAATGATGTTGACTTGAACGCATGGAGGAAGTCAGATGGACTCTGTGCAAAAGGTCAGGTTGCTTCTCTGAGAGTTTTGCCTTCTGGTTTAACCCAAGGAGTGAGGCGGTGGAGGTGCTTTTGCTGATTTCTTAGCAAGATCAAACAGGGACTATTTTCTTTATTTTTTTTGTTAGAGGTACTTGAGCTGTATTGCCCTTCATTGACTCCTACCATGGGTAAATCTGCTAATTGACGCTCTAGGAGCATAGAAGGCTCCTTAGCCCATTGTCATAGTTGTTTTTAAAGCAATTTAGTGTTGCCTTCCACAGAGTGACAGAGGCATTCATGATGTTGACTCCTAGATTATTTTTAAACAAAACCATTTAAGAACAAACTTCTTCATTTCTTCAAGTGTGGTGGTGCTTGTTCAGCCTGGATGGTTTCAGGACTGGGTGTGATTTGCTTATCTGATGCCAGATTAAGCAACTCATAATAATTCTGTGCCCCAACCTGGACCCTGGTCCCGAGAAGCAGCAGCAATGATGGCTGCTAAGGAGGCTCAGATTCTTCATTAAAGCGTTTGAGTGGTATCATTTGAGTGTATGGGTGGCTCAGGAGTCCCGGGAGGAGTGAACTGGGAGAAATCCTGTGCCACAACAACCTGAACATTAAATATGCTGCATTATCTAATTTCAGGTATGACACCAGAGGCAGAATCATAGAATGGTTTGGGCTGGAAGGCACCTTAAAGCTCATCCAGTTCCAGCCTCCCTGCAATGGGCAGGGACACCTCCCGCTAGATCAGGCTGCCCCAGGCTCATCCAACCTGGCCTTGGATAGGATAGAATGGAAAAGTCTGTTCTGAAAAGGCATTGGCACTGGTCTCTGAAATCAGGAAGGAACCTGAAGGCAGACGTGGTTGTGGTTTGAGTCTCTCCTGAGTCTGGAATAAACAGATAAAATGAACGTGCAGTGTTAGGTTTGGGACAAAAGGCTCGAGTTGTTTGTTGGAAAATTTATGAAGCTATTTAGAGGATCCCCTACCACCACTTGTTGTACTATGCCGGATTTAGTGTGCCATTCCCCGTGACCGGGGTCTCTGTACCAATCAGTAGACTTGAGGCGAGCCTGGTGACAGCAAACCACCTCCAGAGCAGAGGAGTTGCCGATGGGGAGCAGCCGCGGCTCCCCGTGCTGCAGCACCCTCCCTGCATGACAGCCTGGGGAAAAGCAAGAAGAGCTTGCAAGATAAAGACATGGGGTTAATTCCCACGTTTGAACTCTAAGGGGTTAGATTCTTTTAAAACCTGAAGTGCAGCATTTTAGAGCGCTTCAAAAAAGCGTAACCTGCAGCTACGACAAGTCCTGTGGTTTTGCTTTCCCTGTTCCCTGTGATATTTGCTGGGTGTCTGGCTACAGTGTGCACTACCCTGAGCCCCACTCTCCTGTCTTAGAGCTCTGTATGAAAATATATTTTCCTTTATTGCTTTCAGGTTTGATGCTTGCTGTTCCTCTGCGCTGTTCGTAATGCATCGTGGTGCTTCGTGCTTTTTCTGAATTGTGCTGTGGTTCGTGCCCACTCGTCACTTCTAACGCTGTTCCGATCCTGTGGCAAGGATTTAAACAAGAAAATTGCAATTCTCTCACTAAAGAGTATTTTCTTTCTTTCCAGGGGGGTCCTCTGCTAGTGATTCCAGCATATTCGTGATCTTACACTGGTAGAGCCCTCCCAGATTTGATTTAGCTTCAGTAAACACAGAATCTGTGATTTATTTTTGAAATGATGCATTCTGTTCCAAGTGAAATGTTGCTCCCTGCTTCCCATTCTGCAGCTTTGTTTATCTTTTAACCATGCCACAAGTATACAAGTGGACCGAATTATAAATTGCATAATACTACAAGGACACCAGAATATTCCTAGCTAAAATTTTTTTGTCTCCTTTCAGCCTTGCCCTTCATGCAATACCACCCTTGCTCCCCACTGCGATGTCAGCATAGACGAAGGAGCTATCCAAAATGGTTGTCAGGATGAGCATAAAAACAGTACGAAGGTAACTGAAGTATTTACCACTTCCCTTCTTTTCCCTTATTTCTCAGCTTCAGTTAGCTTTCCAATTTTTGCATTGCTATTCTTCTCTTCAAGCGGCAGAACTGATTTTGATTTTCAGCAGTTGCGGCCTAAAACATAGTTCAAAATGATTAGTAATTTTATGGGTCCAGTTTGATGTTGAGAAGGACCTAAAACTGGGACTTCTTCCATTACTCTGAGGCTACCCAGCACCGCCACACTCTCCATCACTTGTGCCACTTGGCTGTGTGTCACCTTGCCACAAGTTACACCCCTGTCTCACCAATGTCTTCTATATCATAGCTCTAAGCTAGAAGTCATTCCTTTTCACACCCCAGCTGAAATTCACAGCGGCAAAGTCAGTTTGCATCCTTTTCTGACTGATGAATACAGCGTCTTACATGTTCAGCTGCTGCCAAGCTTGCTGGCCTTGCCTGTTGCTTAGATATTCTTCCTGAAGCTGCCTGCTCCCTCTGCAGTACCAGACAAGGCCTGTTTGCTCTTCTCTTCTTTACAGACCTTATGAGGAACGGCTGAGAGAGCTGGGGGTGTTTAGCCTGGAGAAGAGGAGGCTGAGGGGAGACCTCATTGCTCTCTGCAACTACCTGAGAGGAGGTTGTGGAGAGGAGGGAGCTGGGCTCTTCTCCCAAGGGACAGGGGACAGGATGAGAGGGAATGGCCTCAAGCTCCTCCAGGAGAGATTTAGGCTGGACGTTAGGAAGAAGTTTTTCACAGAAAGGGTCATTGGGCAGTGTCAGAGGCTGCCCAGGGAGGGGGTTGATTCACCTTCCCTGGAGGGGTTTAAGGCACAGGCGGGCAAGGTGCTGAGGGACATGGTTAGTGTTCGATAGGAATGGTTGGACTCGATGATCTGGTGGGTCTCTTCCAACCTGGTTGTTCTATGATTCTATGATTCATGCCCTTTGTGGCCTCTCGTCTCTGCCTCTCACCTCTCACTCCTTCCTGAATCTTAAGCTCCTGCCTAATTGCAGACTGGATACCAATGCTCATCACCCAACTGTTATATTTTCCCTCACTGGGAAGAATCACTTTATAAACTTGCTCAGAGACAGCTGTCTTGTTCTTTGTGTGGCTTTACAACTTTGCTTGCATCTACAAGAAAAAAACTTGCCAGCACTTACTCTGCTGATGTGCTACAACAGTGATCTGTGTTTGTCCCTCTGTCTGTGCCTGACCTGTTGTCTCCTCTGTTTAAATTGTAAGCTCAGAAGTGATGTGTAACACAGTCAATCGTATTCTGTGCCAGGGTTCCTAGGAAACAGCCTAATTAAAAAACCCCAAATCGTCATCGCTTCAGCTCTGAGGGAGATAGAGCAGAGTGACCGGTAGGTACTGGTCTTGGAACAGTGTGAGATCTTGTAAGACTGAAAACGCTGGGAGATCTGCTCAGGCTGCCTGGATAGTGTGTGTGAGATGCTTCTCCTCCAGGCTGCCTCTGCCCACATGCCTTAGATCTTCAGAAATTGACTCCGAACAGAGGTTTTCCTTAGGTACCAACTGCCTCAGGTCATGTGTCAGCTTCATGAGAATTACCTTTTAAGTCTCCTCCTCCTACGTCTGTATTAGCTTTATGTGTGTGAATCAGCAAGTCATCTAACCTTGCTCAGAAGAGGTCTGTACAGTGCTGAATAAAATGGCTGTGATTTCACTGCAACAATCGTACTGGTGGAGACAAACCGCTTTGATTTGGTTTAATTACTTGCTAACCAAAAATTGGACCAATTAAATGGCTTTTTGGGATACCTGTTTAACTGCAAAGTGGAAGAGCACCTGCATCCACAGAGTTACCATGACATTTGATTTCCAAATCTTTGCAATCCCATTTTTCTTGGGAAGAAGAGCTGTAAGCTCCCTCCACCCACCTGTGGAGTTCGTACCTCTCCCATGCCGTGGTGCTGTGCCTGGCCCTGCAGTGCTTATGTGTGTCTCTAACAATCTCTTTCTGTCTCATCTCCCTAAATGATGACAACCACATCGTTGGACCTTTGTGGGTCTTAACAGCCGCTGGAGCCTCCGGAGGTGTCTCTTGATGAGATGAAGCTATCGCGTGGTGCGTCAAACCTCTGAGTGCTGAGAAGAACCGTGCAGCCAGTTGCCATCAGAAACCACAGTAACACTGAGCCTAACAACCTCTAATATATAGGGATTTTCTTCTTACACAAAAGCGGTTTCACACTCTAATCCCCTCCTGTTCAGATTAACAGAGTGGTCGGCACAGGAGAACCTTGAGCAGACTGAAGCGAAGAATTTTCTTAGGGATTTGAGCCTTTGCCAAGGAGCTAAAGAGAAAAGGCCACGAGAGGTCCATGCTGACCTCTGAAACAGCATAAGTTTTCACTGCATTCATCAGATGAACTTGAAAAGACAGGGAAAGCAGAGATGTTCATAGCTTTTATTTGAGCTGCTCATAGCAAAAATGGTGTTCTTGCCATTACTGCTTTTCAAGTAACAGCATCACTGCAGGGGTGATGAAAACAAGAAAGCTTCTTTACCAGGAAAAAAAAGCCGGTGATAACTGTGACCATCTTTTTTCCTTTTTTAGGCCTCAGGTGTTCTGGGAAGTGCTCTGAGCAAATAAACAAACAGAACCTAATTAAGACCCTTCACTTCTAGTAATGTGTTGGTCATTCCTCTGTTTTGCTTTTGTTAGTCCTTAACTCAAAACGAGAGAGGCTGCCCTGGCTCAGCAGTGCATCTTGTGCTCCATAGCCGTGTTCCCTCTGCATAGGCTGGAGAACCTGTCACTGCTGCAGGAGGGCTTGCTCTGAACCTGCTGAATGCTTTCCTTTAGAAAAGAAACTGGTGACCTTTTATGTGAGAAGCTCTCACTTCTCTCCTGTGAGGGTGGGGAGGCCCTGGCCCAGGCTGCCCAGAGCAGGGGTGGTTGCCCCATCGCTGGAGAGGTTCAAGGCCAGGTTGGATGGGGCTTGGAGCCCCTGATCCAGTGGGAAGCGTCCCTGCCTATTGGAACTGGATGGGCTTTGAAGTCCCTTCCAAGCCAAACCATTCTATGGTTCTTGTGCCTCTGGCTTACCAGGAGAGTTTCCTTCTATCATATGCAAGCGCCTGTCCGGTCCAAGGTCTGCTTTTGCTGAGCTGTGTGTTGCTGAAATCACCTTTCTCTTCTGTTGATTATGTCCTTTAGCAAAAGACTGGCAGCACACCAAGGTAACTACTGAATTTCCTATTCTACTTTGTCAGCTGCTGTCACTGGGCTGTGAACACCTGCGAGCTGCCAAAACAACTGTTGTGAGCGGTAGAAGGGACTAGACTGGGAATCCTTTCATCTCCTGGCTCCCAGCACGTGGCCGCAGGGGCTGACACCTCCTGAGGGGTGGGGATCCTGCCTCCCTCCTGGCCAGGAGGAAGGGGAAGCACAGCCCGCCTCCCTCCTGCTTTTCCTGTAGCTCCAGGGAATCTTTCCAACACACCTAGTTATGGCTTTAGCTCTTGAGGCCCTGGCAGCGAGAGGGAGCCAAGCCTGAGTGCTTTCTGACTCTTCTCTGCAGAAAGCAACATTCTCCTGCTGCTCTGTGAGTCTTGGTTGTGCCTGCAGTTTTAATTAATTAATTGGATTCCTTTTGCATGGGCAACCAGAAGCCAGATATTACTTAACTTTAACTAAGTTGATGTTACAATCTAAGTAACATATTTCAGCGCACGGTTGGGGCGGTGATGATATTTCTGGTATTTCTGGTCACTGCGGTGGCATCCCAGAATAGTCTTCTGGAGGAGCTTGTCATCGCTGTGCTGACTGCGGTACAGCAGGAATGAAGAAACTTCTGTCACGAGTGGGTTTCAGGCTGAGGATAAATGATATGTGATAAATGGTAAGATGGGGAGGTGAGCATTCAAATATGCCACGTTTGATGTATGTTTGCATTTGGAAATGATCCTGACTAACCGTAGATCATTTTCATTCTGGCTATATTTAGCTGTCTAATGCTTTTGGAATTGCTTCAGCACAGATTGGAGTAGGTCAAAGAAAATGCAAAAGGAGGAACTTCAGGTTCTATGAAAACAGGATAGCTAAAAGTTCAAAGTAATTTGTGTTCTCAGATGGATGAAAGCAGAATTGATAATAGCGTGGACCGAAGCTGCATCGCAAGCAGGTGTCAATATTTAAAAATACAGTATTAATTAATACAAAACCAAAGGAAAACCATAAAGGAGCAGTATATCTTAGAGAAGAAAACATAGTTTAAACCGCAGGATAATTTATTTTTGTAGGATGATGAGATGTACAAAAGGGCTGTTCTCCAGGCAGGAGAAAGGAGGACGCTCTGTCTGGGAGAGCAGCAGGGCTGTAGTGGTCAGGGGCTGGCAGAGAAAGTTGTCTTGTAAGACAGCCCAGCTCAGGTAAGTATTTAAAAAGCTTTTTAGAAGAATCTTGACCTTAAGATGAGTGAATGAAGTTTGGTCTTGTGGTTTTTCTTCATTGCGTGTATCAAAATGTACTTTGTTTTCTGCTCCTTGGAAACTCAGTACATGAAAAGCGAGAAGTCAACATTCAAATGGGTTTGGGCTTGCAGAAGCTGTCCGCGACTTCAAGGCAAGTGGGGTTGGGTCTTCAACGTGATCAGATAGAAGATCAACGTGTTGAAGAAAGAACTTCATTCAGCTTTTGCTCCGTGAAACCTCCTCTGTCTTCTGTCTCAGCCACTAATGCTCCCTGTGTCTGTTTTGCTTTCTGTCATTCAGGCTCCAGGAGGACACAGTCCAAAAACCCAGAATGGCCTTCTGAGTCCTCCAAAGGAAGAAAAGCTCAGCAACAGTCAAACCTCGCTTTATGAAATGTTGCAAGAGAAAGGAAGATGGGGCGGAGTGAGTCTGGATCAATCAGCTCTTCTCCCTCTGAGGTTCAAAAACATCAGAGAAAAGACAGATGCTCACTTTGTGGATGTGATAAAAGAAGATAGGTAAGGAAAACCAAGCTGCGCAGTGTGAAACTGTGTAAAGGGGTCCCATATCTTTAATCTCATTTGCTTTTTGTCTCATGTCAATAATTACTGTTAACATATAGCAAATCTTATGTTTTCTGATCTTAGTCTATATTCTGTTTAAACTACAGTAGGAACTTGATCTCAGAAACATTCTTCTCAGGAATATGTACTGCCAGGTTTTTCGTAATTTCCATGGTGAACAGTCATTCTTCTTAAATACAAGAGGCTTGTATTTAAAGAGACTTGTCGTGAAGTTGAAGTCTTATCCTAACATTCAGAAGTCCTCTTAATGCACAGAATATCCACCTTTCTCTGCCAGTAGAAGTGTAACGTAAAATCTGAACCACAGAACTCAGATTACTGTATAGCAGAACAACACCTGCTGACATTGTGTGACTGACTAATGCTGAGAAATCATACTGGGTTAGAAACAGAATCAACAGGATTGAACTCTCATGGACCTACTGCCCACCTACAGTGATTTGTTAGGACAGATTCTCTCTGTTTCAAAGATAAAAAACCTCACTTTCGGCAGAGGAAAAAATGTTTTTTAAAGTTCAATGGTGTGTGGTTTTTGTAAACACACAACCGTGTCTCCCTTGTTATGGCAGTGACTTCACTGGACCAACTAAACAGACAACTTGAGTTTGTTATTATTTATGACTATTCTTATTTTTGATTCTCTGCTTCCACTTAGATTAGGGGTATTTTACCTAAATATCCTTGAAACTGTGTGCTCGTATAGGTTGCAGGAACAGGGACGCTGTCACCTTCACCAAACACGACTGAAACAGAGAGAAGTGAGAGGCAGGGGCACCAGTCCTGCTCCGGGCTGTTCTGTAGATTTTTTTTCAGATTATGTTTCTCCTGTGGCCAACTTCAATTAGAATTTAGGTCCCTTTTCTTTTCCCTCTGTGTGTCGTCTGTCATTAGTGGCTTAGAATAGGTGTTCAGCTGATATCTTCAAATGTTAGAAGGGAGAAGAATTGAGAATGTCCAAATGTTGGTGGAAATCAGCAAGAAAAACATTGTTTCCGGTTTAAAAATGTATCTAGCATGCTTCAGATTTTAAATGACAGAAGTAATTTCGTGTTTGTGGTTGCTTTGCTGAAGATCCCTAGCTCAGGTGTTTGTATTCCTGGCGCTCTCCTCCTCCACTTGCGAAATGGCTCATTCTTTCTGATTCAGAGAAGGCAGGACTGTGATTTGGGATCAGCCAAAGCCTGGCTTTTTTTTGGTCTCAATTAAATACCATCATTACCATATTAAGTGGGCCATTTCTTGTTGCTAGGGAGACTTCTATGCTGAGTTCGGCTCATGTAAACATGACTTTCCAAAAATAATCTTCTGATTAATTAGGTCTATGCAAAATGGTTTAGGCCTACTGTTTTACATCCATCCTTTTTAACATTTCTCAATGTGAAGTTACATGTAAAGTTATTTTAAAAACATGCTGGATCCCCTCATAGAATCATAGAACAACCAGGTTGGAAGAGACCCACTGGATCATCGAGTCCAACCATTCCCATCAATCACTAAACCATGTCCCTCAGCACCTCGTCCACCCGTCCCTTAAACCCCTCCAGGGAAGGTGACTCAACTCCCTCCCTGGGCAGCCTCTGACAGTGCCCAATCACCCTTTCTGTGANCACAGGATTCCAGGAGCGGTCTCACCAGTGCTGAGTCCAGAGGGAGAAGAACCTCCCAGGACCTGCTGGCCACGCCATTTCTGATCCAAGCCAAGATGCCATTGACCTTCTTGGCCACCTGGGCCACTGCTGGCTCATGGTCAGTCGCTGTCAACCAACACCCCCAGGTCCTTCTCCTCCAGGCACTTTCCAGCCAGGCTTCTCCTAGTCTGGAGCTGCTCAGGGTTGTTGTGCCCCAAATGCAGGACCCAACATTTGGCCTTGTTAAACCTCATCCCATTGGTCTCAGCCCATGGATCCAGCCTGTTCAGATCCCTTTGGAGCCTCCCTATCCTCCAGCAGATCCACACTCCCACCCAGCTCAGTGTCATCTGTAAACTTGCTAAGGGAGCACTTGATGCCTTCATCGAGGTCATTGGTGAAGACATTGAACAGGGCTGGACCCAGCCCTGAGCCCTGGGGACACCACTTGTCAGTGGTCTCCAGCTGGATTTAACACCATTTCCCACCACTCTCCTGTAAAACAATATATTGTTGATCTGGAAGAATCTAGGCACTCTAAGGATGTTTGGGAAATTGGAGCTTTCTTAGGGAGGAGGGTGATGTCCAGATTCCCCCTCAGTCATCTTACGTGAAACTCCATTTGCAGTGACAATACTGGAGATCTGCTGCTTTGGGTTTGTGCTACTGCAAACAAAAAACCAGCAAAGCAGGAGCTTTCCGCGGCACAGGGCCGTGGTTTCCACACACGATGCTGCTGTCCTGATCCGAGATATAAATTCATATCAGTACCTAGCCCAGACTGATCTCGTGTGCATCACTGTTTTTTGAGTAGAGTTGTCAACTTGAAAACAGCCCCCTCTCATTGTTGCTCCGGTGCTGTAATTCTCAAGATGGGAATAACACTTGGAAAGAAGCTGCTCCCTTTCATATCATAGCCCTATCGTATTTCATATGGTATCATAGGAGATATGATAGGACTAGAGGCAACAGGTATAAACAGGAGAGGGACAGGTTTAGACTAGACATAAGGAGGAATTTCTTCACTGTGAAAGTGTTGAGGCCATGGAAACAGGTTGCCCAGGGAAGCTGTGGCTGCCCCGTCCCTGGAGGGGTTCAAGGCCAGGTCGGATGGGGCTTGAGGAGCCTGATCCAGTGGGAGGTGTCCCTGCCCATGGCAGGGGCATTGGAAATAGATGATCTTTGAGGTCCCTTCATACCCAAATTATTCTATGATTCTATATTCTACAGCAATTTTTAAAACCATTAGTGCAGTCTAAATAACAAGTGGGATGAGTTGCTTGAAAATGAGAGGAAGTTCATAGCAAGAACAAGTGTTCTCAAGTCTGAGGAGAGGACTTGTGCAGGAGAGAGGGTGACGGGTTGTCTTCATGATAAGTGACATAAGCAGGCATGAGCTTACCCTGCAGCCACAGGGCANCCTTCTTGTGCTGAGGGGCCCAGAACTCTCAGCTCTTGGACAACTACCTCAGAAAGAAGAGGGTTGCAAGAAGTCTTTAGGAAGTCATTTAGAAAACGTCTTCCCTAAACCTCTTACAACTGCTGCAAAGCTCTACAGGTGTTCAATTTTTTCTCCAGTGTATGGGAAATAGATTTTTTTTTAATATACTTGAAGCCTCTTTTATGTTTGTTTTGTGTGCCTGACACTGGAAGAGAAGGTGAAGGAGTGAATGAACACCTCTGGTAGATGCTGCTGCTGGGTTCATTATTTATCAGTGCCTTTGTTGATCATTCTGGTGACTTCAAATCTCCTGTTTCGGAGGTCAATTTAAACTATCCATCTCCTCAGGTTCTGTTTCTCTGCAGCCCAGAATAGTAAGAGAACATTCCCAGTTGGATTACTGAGTTAGTGCCTTTGAAATAACAAGAAAGTGCTGTAGTGCTGTTTTCTACAATGGACTTTTTTTTTCTCTAAAAATTTGTCACCTTTGTCATCCTTGGCTTGCTCAGAATGATAGAATCCCACCCAAGACACAAATATCCAGTGGCCACACCTCTAACAGGCTGTGCCTCTGTAGCAGCAATTAACTTTTACTCTTTCCCAGCATATATTACAGTTACAGTGAGATCTGTTAAGTTTCTGAAGGACTTGTTAGTCCATTCCTGAGAGATAAATTCACTTCACTTATTTGTGAAGTATTTCCTGTGACTGAGCGAGTGATGTAGGTAAGAGGGTGATGTGGTGACTGAGAGCAGAAGAAAACTTTTGAAAGGTTATAGAGAGGAGGGAGCTGGGCTCTTCTCCCAAGTGACAGGGGACAGGACGAGAGGGAATGGCCTCAAGCTCCACCAGGGGAGGTTGAGGCTGAACATTAGTCAAAAATTCTTCACAGAAAGGGTGATTGGGCAGTGTCAGAGGCTGCCCAGTGAGGGGATTGAGTCACCTTCCCTGGAGGTGTATAAGGGACGGGTGGATGAGGTGCTGAGGGACATGGGTTAGTGTTTGATGGGAATGGTTGGACTCAATGATCCAGTGGGTCTCTTCCAACCTGGTTGTTCTATGATTCTGTGATGCAGGAACTTCAGAGCCAAGCAGCAGCATCCCTAGAAATGGAAACCAGGGAATGGGGGGGCTCTGAAAGATATAACAGCTGAGTAACCTGACATTGATATCATCTTTTCTTCTTAGCCTGATGAAAGATTACTTCTTTAAACCGCCTATTAACAAGCTGAGCCTGAACTTCTTGGATCAGGATCTGGAGATGGCCTACAGGACGAGCTATCAGGAAGAGGTGCGTTTCTCCTGGTAATCTAAGCAATTGTACGGTGTTATTTTGAACACATTTCATTGCATTTGATGGCAAGAGTCACAAAGTGTCATCTGTGATTTATTACTTGGTGTTGGTACTCTAGAAACAGTCTCCTTTCAGTTTACCTGTCTTGTGCCATGCCCTAAGTCTAGTCCAGTGTTTAGGCTGAAAATACATTTTCTTTATTTGCTAAGATACACTAATTACTCCTCACTTGCCTTTTCTCCTTTTTCAGGTTAATGTTCTAAGGCTTTAGGCAGGCTAGAGAACCATGCCAAGATGAAAGTAAAGAACCAAAAGCTACTTGCCTTCTCATCAAATACCCTAACTTTGAGAGTAGTAACTTCAAATTTGTTTCTTGTTCATGTCATACAATCACAGAATAATTAAGGTTGGAAAAGATGTCTAAGCTCATCCAGTCAAACCATCAGCTCAGCTCCACTGAGCCTGCTAAACCATGTCACAAAGTGCCACAGCTACACATTTTTTGAACCCCTCTAGGGATGGAGACTCCCCCACTGCCCTGGGCAGCCTCTGCCAGGGCTTCACCACTCTGTCAGTGAAGGCGTATTTCCCAATATCCAATCTAAACCGCCCCTGGCACAACTTGAGGCCGTTTCCTCTCAGTACGTCACTTGTCACCTGGGAGAAGAGCCCAGCTCGTACCTTGTCACAGCCTCCTTTTCGTCAGCCACAGAGAGCGATGAGGTCTTCTCTCACCCTCCTCTTCTCCAGTCTCACAGCTTTGTGGTTATCTCTGTGAAACCCAAACCTACTCTGAAATCAATGTCCTAAGGTCTGTAACTGGGCTGCATTTGGAAATGGGCAGTCTAAAACCCGCATGATTGTAAGGAACAGTGAGTGAATTGTAAAGAACTTGGTGCTTTCTTCAGGATTCTGCGCTGAGTGTAGAAGTCCCTCATCCCCTTATAGTGCTAATAATATTGCAGATTATCTCCTCTTGCAGGTATTCGTGTCTGATTAACAGGAACTAGCAAGGTGGTTTATGTTTACATAAAGTGACATCAGGTGTCAGTACTAACTGAGACTGCGTTTCCACGAGGGGCTGAAAAGTTGCTGCCAAAAAAGAGTGATTGCTCTCCCCTCCTTCTAACTGCTCTGGTGCTTGTCAGGCTTCCCTGCTGAGACTCAGTTAATTTTGCTAACCTAGCATAAAATATTATAATCATAGAATCACCAGGTTGGAAGAGACCCACTGGATCGTCGAGTCCAACCATTCCCACCAACCTCTAAACCATGTCCCTCAGTGCCTCATCCACCTGCACCTTAAACACCTCCAGGGAAGGCGAGTCAACCACCACCCTGGGCGGCCCATTCCAGTGCCCAATCACCCTTTCTGTGAAGATTTTTTTCCATATGTCCAGCCTGAACCTCCCCGGTTGGAGCTTGAGGCCATTCCCTCTTGTCCTGTCCCTGTCACTTGGGAGAAGAGCCCAGCTCCCTCCTCTCCACAACCTCCTTTCAGGTAGTTGCAGAGAGCAATGAGGTCTCCCCTCAGCCTCCTCCAGGCTATTCGTGGTTTGTTTTTCTCTTTGGGGCTTTTTCTTTTTCCAACTCGCTCTGTTTTAGCTGTATTGAACCAGCAGCTCACAGAGAGGTTGGCAAGTGCCAGATTCAGTGCAAGACAAGTGTCCAACTGGGAGACTGGACCCTTCCCTTCCAGTAGGGTTGAGCTGTGAGTTTGAGTCACCCGTCTGGCAGAACTGCATCCTGGTAAGTGTAGGTGTTGATTTCTTTTCTTCCTGGTATGCCCTAGATCCGAGGGCAGGTAGGGTTTCTGCTTCTGCTGCTTGTTCCTTTCTGTTTATGGACTGCTTCCTCTCCTCGACAGCACTGTCACATTCTCCTCACAAATGAGATCTCTCTTATACTTCCCTTTGTTAACAAAAAATACCTGTGTTGCAGTTCACTTTGTTCAGGAATTCCGTACTCATCCTGCAGCACCGTATTCCAGCGGTAGCTCTCTGAGTAAAACTCATGTAGCAACCAGAGGGAGAAACGGCCTGCAAAATTTGCACAAACGATATGGAAAATAGTAAACTTAGTTCCTGTCAGTGGAAAGATTGGAAAGAGAAGTGACGCAGTGACAGTCAAGCATGTACAGATCGCCCTGTTACTGGGGATATGTAGGAAATGCAGAGAGGGAGTAGGAATATGGTCTGTCCACTTTGTCAGGGGCAAATTATTAATTTGAAAATTATTACATGAACCTCCCTGCAAATGGGAATCTTCGCTCTGTAATAGTAACTGCAGCCCTGGTGTCAGACCTGTTAAAACATAAAACATTAGCATAGGACTGGTACAAAACAACAACAACCTTCTCTTGGGAGAGCAAAGTGATTTGTCAGCATCGCCGGTTGTTTAATTGCCTGGCAGTTAGCTGCTGCTGAAAGTAACTTCCAGCACCACTGAGTTCACCTCTAATTACATGGTGCCAGCTGCGCGTTCACTTTGTGAATCGGTCCCTGTAAGTGGCTCTGCCTCCCAAGAGCTCGCTTAACCTGTTCTTGTTTGGAAATTAAGGCACTACTTAACACTGTTAGGGCATCCTTAACGCTGTCACTGTAGGATACACCGCTGCTTTCCTTAATTCAGTTTATGGGACTTTCTCTGTGGACTAACAGCATTCTGCTGCAGCTCAGATTGAAAGGTAATTTGGGCAGTGGATGATGCTAACTGAATATAATAGTTTGCAGAGAGGTACAAATGAGGAGAAAGTTCATCTCCCGATATTGCTGTTTGCCAATAGTGCTCTAAGGAGCAGAAGAAATTCCCACATTAAATCGGAGCATAAGACTGTGGTATTATATACTGTGTGCAGTTCTGGGCCCNAATGGCCTCAAGCTCCGCCAGGGGAGATTTAGGCTAGAGATTAGGAGGAAGTTTTTTACGGAAAGGGTCATTAGGCATTGGAATATGCTGCCCAGGAAGGTGGTTGATTCGCCTTCCCTGGAGGTGTTTAAGGCACGAGTAGACGAGGTGCTGTGGGACATGGGTTAGTGTTTGATGGGAATGGTTGGACTCGATGATCCGATGGGTCTCTTCCAACCTGGTGATTCTGTGTGAATTTAAACTGGGTGCTCTAGGTGATATGGATGCCGTACTTTTTGTTTTTCTTTGGAGCTTGTTTTCTGTGGTCTCTTAGGCAGACAGGAACACTCATAAAACTGGGCTCATCTGAGTGGAGCCAGGATGTGGAGCTGATGATCTAGTTCTCAGCTGGACTGGCCGAAGCAGCACACAGCACAGCTGCACGAGCACTGGGGCCAGCACAGGATGGGATGGGAGTGCGTGGTGAGGGGTTACAGGAGAACAGAACTTGGTGTCCTGGGCTCTGATCAATTCGGATTACATACTGTCCTGATTGCTGCTTTTGGTCTAGTCTGAAAGGGAAATGTGAACTCTGCCCACAGGCTGCTTCCACCAAGTGGTGTTTGGACAGTTTTCATAAAGAACTATTGGAGCTAAAAGGTTTATTATGAAATCTATTATTATTTTAAATGAAAATCCTCGAATAAAACTTCTTACAGCTCTACCTGCTAGTAATTATGGGATTTGTTTCCTTGCATTGAATAGGCAATTCTCATATGGTTTATTTCTGTACCATAATATTCTGTAAGAATCACCCCAGCGCTACGGGCTGTGCTGCCGCTGCTCTTCTGGCACATTCTCAGGGAACTCTGATCGCTGTTGAACTGCCTCTGCTGTTTCTTGTTTCAAACCAGCACTTACGTCGGAGTATTGAAGTAGCAAGAGTTCTGTATCCCTTTATTTAGTGTTGTGAGCTGCTGTTTGTGGAGCAGTTGAAGTTAGCAAAAGAGCATTTGTTATTTTTCATCTTTTCCCTCAATCCCTGTATTCTGCGCAGGTTGTGAGGAATGCTCCCGTGAAGACCTTTGCCAGCGCTACCTTCAGCTCGCTCCTGGACGTGTTCCTCTCCACCACAGTCTTCCTCATCCTCTCTGTCACCTGTTTCCTGAAACACGGGATGGTGGCATCCCCTCCGCCTCCTGCAGCTGTCGTGGTGTTCGTCATTGCCATCCTGCTAGAGGTGGTGTCCCTCATCATCTCCATCAGGTAAATAAAGCATTACACGGTCTGGAAATAGCAGTGAGAACCGGAATGGTGGCTGGTTTGGGAATATTTTAGTTTAAAGCAGCCCAAGAACTCACCTGGACAGTCTGTAATATTCGGAGAACGGTGTTAGTGAAGCCAAGGAAGCTTGTGGCAGGTCTTGGGCTACAGAAACTGGTGGAGAGAAAGTTGACTGACAGGAATCAGGGAGCCGTGCCTCCTGGTGCTTATTGTTCCTTGGGATGCTACACACAACTGGATAGGAGATCTTCTCCCCTCACACGGCCATCAGGGTGAGGGAATTCAAACAGAAAACTTCTGTCTGTCTCCACCCACTGCCTTTAAATAGGAATGGTTGGACTGAGGTCTTCTCCATCCTTGTGATTCTGTGATTCTAAATTCCTAGGTAAAAGAATGCCTTTCTGGTGTTAGGCTGGATGTTAGGAAAAAGTTTTTCACAGAAAGGGTCATTGGGCACTGCCAGAGGCTGCCCAGGGAGGGGGTTGAGTCACCTTCCCTGGAGGGGTTTAAGGGACGGGTGGACGAGGTGCTGAGGGACATGGGTTAGTGATTGATGGGAACGGTTGGACTTGATGATCCAGAGGGTCTCTTCCAACCTGGTTATTCTATGATTATTTCAATTTTCTAATATTTTCTTGTCAGAAATGCAAAAAGCAGCCCTTTTCTCAAAAAAACCCAAAACACACAATAAATTGCCAGAGGTGCATCGCGTCTGTCCAGAATTAGTTTTCTTAATGATCTCTGTTTCACGTCTCATGGGTTTCAGTATTTAAATTGTTTGTGTTTTCTGTGTTTGATGAATAATTGGAGTTCAGTGTTTCCCCCGGGTCCTGAGCTGTGTGACAGTCAGCTGCTGCTTGCAGAAGGGGGTTGTGGTCAGTGCTGCCAGCCCCAACTCTGTCTCTGAAGAGCTTGCAGTGAAGAATCTCCAGTCTCTGAATCCTTAAATGCTGCGGTTGTGGATGCTCTCAGTAAAGCTCGTGCTCTCCTGGATGTGTTGTCTGATTTATATAGATACCATGTGTAACCTTTTCTTAACCCTGAAGGCAGACCCGATAATCAGAGAATCATAGAATAATTTGGGTTGGAAGGGACCTTAAAGCCCATCCAGTTCCAAGCCCCCTGCCATGGGCAGGGACACCTCCCTCTCAGGGGTCACGTAACTAAGAATCTCGAGCCCCCTGGCTAATTTGGAAATGGGAATCGCTGGATCAGATAAGTGATCGCTGCCCTTTCCTGCCCTCTGTCAAACTGGCAGCTGAGGAGTAGGGACGCAGGAATCAACTCAACCGATATGCTACTGGAGCCCTTGTGGGAGCAAGAGTGTGTTGCTCCTTTCTTTTGGTAGGAGGAAAGCACCTGCAAATCCCTCTGTATTTCTTCACAGTTACAAGCAATTGGTTCCAAGGAACTTGCTACCATGGGCTCACTTTGCTCTGCTAATGAGATGTAATTTGTATTTGGCTTAGCTCCGATCACCACATTTAAAGTAACGCTTCAGCGAAGCTCTTAAAGTACAAAACAGGAACATCTCAGATCCGAGCAGATCTTACCCAGGGTACCTTCTTGAAGACAACCTCATATAATACACCAAAAAAAGAATGGTCTTTGTAGGTGAAACACCTCAGAAGCTTTCTGGTAGGGTTTCAGTTTTAAATGTAACGGCAGTGGTGTGTCTGGGGGAAATTTTGTAGGAATAGGTATTTGGTTTAGCTTGGATGGGGCTCTGTGCGTGTGTTGAAATTATAATACGTCCTTACATTGTAGTAAATACATAAAATATGCTTTTGGGCCATTCTGCACTGTTCCTTTCAGCAGAAACAACAAAATCGTCTGCTTCCCCTTCAAATCCTCTTCCAAGCAGGCCCTACTCGCTCCAGCCGCTTGCTCTGCACAGAAACAGCGCGGAGCTTCCTGTGCAGAAATGTCACCCCAAATGACAATCACAGAATACCACCAAGATATCTGACGGGAGGAGATTGGACACAATGCTGGGCACAGTCCCAGAATTTCAGGAAAGGGGATTATCTTAGGACCAGAAGATTCTTGCCTAAGTTTCTCATTGTATTTTCATTATGGTGATGCGAAACACCCTGCCTTTAAATGAGTCTGATTTTTTAATTGAATCCAGGACTCAGCTGAGGAAGTACCCGCTACAGCTCGCGTGGCTGATATCTTTAGTCCAGCAGAAGGAGCGGGAGAGGGGAGCGCTATCGCTGCCAGTACAATGAGAAACAAGTTAAAACTTTGAAGTTCCAGAGAAGCAGAAGTCTTCATAGAGCAGGGCTTGCAAGGGAGAAGGATGTTTTGATTCCTCTGAAGTGTCTGATAATAAATAATTGGAGTATCTCTGGATGAGGATCCCACTGTTATCGCAAGTGCCACTCCAAAATTAATTGTATAAAGCTGCCATCAAAAACCGGTGCTTCATTTTTAAGCATGTGAAAGATTTCATCTCCTGTTCTGTAAGTGTGGTGCAGAGATGTCTTTCTGCCCACTTGAGTAGTGCCTGCTTTGACTTTCATGAGTCCTGTTGAAGTGAAAGAGGTACTAAAGTTCTGCTATTTTATAAAAATACCTTGGGAAATGTCATTGAACACAGAACAGTGTGAGATTTCACTTGAGGTTCGGAGGAGTGCTTCTCCAGGAATACAGGTAGAAGAGATCTGCCTGCTATTTTAGCTGAAAAAACAGGGTTTTTGTTAAGTACGTACTTTGGACATCTAATTCTTGCTCTCGAGTAAAAGTTGCTAAGAACACGTTTGTTTTAAAAGAATGTGTTGCTTTTGCTCACAACCTTCAGTGAAGACTGCTGAGTGAAGAGAGGAGGCCAGAGCAGTGGCCATTCAACCCTTTTCAAAAGAGTGAGGTGGGAGTACTTGACAAGTTGCTTCAGGAATTCAGAAATACCTTCCCAGAGGGCAGAACAACATTTTCTGGGTGAAGAAAGCAAGCGAGTACAGTCAGAATAGCAGAGTGGGAAGCTGAAGCTGCTGTTGTCTGATAAGCACAACTGCCCTTTGCCTGGTTCTTCTGGAACGGTTGGACTCGATGATCCGGAGGGTCTCTTCCAACCTGCTTGTTCTATGATTCTATGATTCTTTCACCTTCTTCACAACTGAGACCCTGTGGCCAACCAGTTGGATTGTTGATGACCAGGACCAGAAATTGTTTTCTGCAGCCAGATCTTAATGAAGCGGTTCTGTTAACGACATGACTGATAGAGTATTGATGCAAAGGAAAACAATGCATTCTGTTTGCCTTTAGTTATTCCTAACATCTGTGACTTTACTATTTAATATCCCACCAAATTGCTGCTGTGCCAAAAGCTTTTGTTTTGAGCTGTGGGAATTGATTTTGAACTGCCAGTAAATACAGAAATGATGGTAACATTCTCCATTACCCATTAATCATTTATGTCAAAGTTACTAATTTGAACTCCAGCTTGTGCAAGCATCTCAGATACTTTAGTGCTTAAGCCCTGTTGAGCTGCCCCCTGATGCTGTGTTATTGACTGGAGCTGCCCTGGAGCTGCGCAGTCTGTCTGCAGCGCTTGTGGCTGGATTTAGAATCACCAGGTTGGAAAAGACTTCTTGGATCATTGACTCCTGCCATTCCTATCTGCCACTAAACCACGTCCCCGAGCACCCCGTCTAACTCCCTGCGATGAGAGGCTGTGCTGCATTCGCAGGCTTCCGCTCGTTGGGGAAGGATGAGATTTCAGTCATTTTAATTCCAGAGCGTTGCGATAAATACTGGACCTAAAACCCAAAAATCAATGCACGAAGGTAAACGTTATCAGGAGAAATGTGGCATTGTCCTGGAATTCGCACTGGCTTTTTTGAAACGCGCAGCTGCCTAAATAAAGAAGTGTCCTCATCGCGGGATTAACCGATAGGGTTCGCTGATGGATTTGTTGCTATAGTACCCACAAGAATTTGTCCTGGCATGGAGACTTGGCGAAAAAAATAAAATCAGCGAAGCTTTCTGCACCGTGGAGTCCCTAGTGTGTGGGCTGGGGTGAGAGACATGAGCTGCACTGCGTTTACGTGCCACGGGGCTGCTTTCTGTGCCAGTTTACATGGAAGATGCCACCGTGCGTGGGCAGAGCTGGCTCTAGAGAGGCTGCCGGCTCCGTCTCTGCGCCCGGGAGTGTCATCGGGATGAGGTGCAACCAGGCTCTGCCCTGTGTCCCTTCTCACAGTTCGGCCTCGTAAATGTTAATGCTAATTCGCGGGCTTTGGGAGAATTGAGCTTTATTTTTAGAGGCATGAACTTGGGTGGCATTTTCAGAAGTACTCGATACCGGGTGAGCTTGGCTCCTGCTGGAGACAGGGATAGATCTGTCAGTGATGTTGGAGGCAGCAGCAGGATAGGACGTAATGCTTCAGAAAACCCAGCTTTTCCTCTGCAGAGCTTTCTTATTAGTATTGCATTTTGCTTTCTATACCCGTTGTTAATTTCTGTGCGTGGTTAGAAGTTCTTTTTTATAGAGTACAGCTATAATTTTTGGTGTAAATGGGAGTCCATTAAAGTAGGGACTAACAGATCTGCGAGCACCCTCTCGTGGGGCCCTGCTGCATCACAGCGCCTTCAGCCCCTTAGCCCAGACTTATCTTTTTTTCTATGCATTTAAGTATAATTTCCACATTTTAATATGTTAAATAAGAGAAGAGCTCTTGAAGCTTAAAAAAAAAAAAAATGCCTGCGGTCACAAAATTCACAGAAGTCTGCATCAGAATATTAACATTCCTAAACAAAACATCTTCAAAGGTGTGAAATAAGTCTGAAGTTCACACAAAGAACTTTAAATATTTCCTACTTTGTGTTGGGCTTTTATCCAGCGTAATACTTTGTATCATAGACCACAGAGTTAAAAAAAAAAAAAATCAGTGAATTTTTTTTCTCTTTTAAAAGACAGTGGTAATATGGAATAATTTGTGTAATTTTGGAGAGTGTGTATTTCATATTTAGTGTATGTTGTATTTGTAGGGTTTTCTTTTAGCTGTGAGCGTCTCTGTCCCAAAAAGGTAGGAATTCTGTACTGTTTGGGCTCTGCTGTGTTCACTGTTACCTGCCCAGACCGACTCTGCAAATTCCATACCTCCATGTGTGGTGGCTTTCAGTGAAGCTCGCTGTGCCACGTTACCTTTTTATGTCTTCGGAAAAATCATTAGAAACTTAGAATCATAGAATAGTTTGGGTTGGAAGGGACCTTAAAGCCCATCCAGTTCCAACCCCCCTGCCACGGGCAGGGACACCTCCCACTGCATCAGGGGCTCCAAGCCCCATCCAACCTGGCCTTGAACCCCTCCAGGGATGGGGCAGCCACCACTGCCCTGGGCAACCTGTTCCAGGGCCTCCCCACCCTCATGGTGAAGAAATTCCTCCTTATGTCTAGCCTAAACCTGCCCCTCTCCAATTTATACCCACTGCCCCTCGTCCTGTCACTCCAAGCCGCTGTAAACAGTCCCTCCCCAGCTTTCTTGTAGCCCCTTCAGGTACTGGAAGGTTGCTTTAAGGTCTCCTTGGAGCCTTCTCCAGGCTGTTCCAACAGCTCCATCTCCTTATGCTGACGATTCCAGAACTGGACACAATACTCCAGATGAGCTCTCACAAGAGAGGAAGAGAGGGGCAGAATCTCCTCTCTCACCCTGCTGGCCCAGCTTCTTTCAATGCAGCCCAGGTCACGGTTGGTTTCTGGGCTGCGAGCGCATGCTGCTGGCTCATGTCGAGCTTCTCATCAATCAGCACCCTCAAGTCCTTCTCCGCAGGGCTGCTCTCAATCACATCACTTGAGTGTCAGTTGCAGTTTTTATGGAGTGACTGGTGGTTTTGACTGTTAAGAGCGAAGTTACCCTGAGGACTTGCTTCTGTAGATAAATAATAGTTTTCAGTGCGGCGTCCTTGAGCATTGAGCATCCTTTTTCCTTTCTTTATTGATTTGAACAATTGCAAATGCTCTCTGATAAGAAGTCTCTCTGTTCAGCTGCTCTCCAGAGCTCTTCCAGTTGGCTCCTTCAGCGCTTCACAGGTTTGGGCCGTCATTTTTGGGCAGCTCAAGGCAAGAACCGTTCCTTCCCGCCTGCCTCGTGCAGAGCCAACTGGGTTGCTGTGATAGGTACCGGCAGGCGAGTGGAGGAGCAAGGCTGCTGCCAGCTGGCCTCCGCGGGGCTCATCCCAACTGCTCCGTGGGCCCTGCCAGGCTGCCAGCTCACAGCCCACACTTCTCTTCCCCTTCCCTAAGAGGGAACAGAGTCTGATTGCAGCCAGGAATTCTGCTCGGGTGATTGTAACTGGGAGAACTGGTTTTGATTGCAGTACAATGCGAAGATGGTGTGGGTTTGCACGGCCTCTGGGTGACTGATCTGTCAGCAGGGCACACAAACATTCCTGGGGTTATTTTAAGTCATTTTCTTTTAACTTATCAAAGCTTTACCCCCTCTCCCCACCTGCTTTAAGGCTAAATAACTATGAATGAAGAGAAATCTGTCCTGTTCTTCCCTTCCAAGGAAGTGAAATTGGGGGTTCAGTTTTGTTTCTCAAAGCCCCCCATCCCACTTGCTCTCCTTCCCATTACTCACAGCCCTTCCCAGATCAGTCAACCACCCGTCTTTCAGCAGAGGTGGATTATTTCCCAAGATCACCCACAGGTGCCACGGCACATAGTGAGCTGTGATTGCTCACATAGCTGACGCGAAGGATTTGAAGTTATAATATTACAGATAAATGAAATACATGAAGCGATGCGCTGAAATTAATGCCTGGCTCTGTGATTTCGTTTGTTCCAGAATGGCGTTCTTTCTGGAGGAGGTGATGACTTGCACCAAGCGTCTCCTGGAGGTGATATCTGGCTGGCTGCCTCGACATTTCTTCGGTGCAATCCTGGTTTCTCTCCCAGCTCTTGCAGTTTTTTCACACTTCACCTCTGATTTTGAAACAAATATACACGTAAGTTGTCGAACTGTGTTTCATAAGCTGACGGTTTGGATCTAACGAGGCTTGTTGCTTGCCTGGTGTCTTCCTTCACCTCCCTCGCACTTTACATCTGTTTGATACAGATCTCTTGGAGGGACAAGGATTTTGCATGTGATGAAATACTGAGCCTGGTAGTAAATACAGTCACTGGCTTATTTGAGAACTCTCATACAAACAAGGAGAGGAATACCTCTAAATGCCTCCCTACATGTACGCTTTTTTTTCCTTTGACCGAACACTTTTGCAGGTGTTTATTCTGGCTAGTGCAAGCGGGGTTTCTCAGGCTTTTCATTGCATTCACCCTGGATTTAGAATTGTAGAGAATCATGGATAGTTTGGGTTAGAAGGGACATTAAACCCATCTCCAGTTCTACCTCCTGTGATGAGCAGGGACACCTCCCGCTGCATCAGGGGCTCCAAGCCTCATCCATCGTGGCCTTGAACACCTCCAGGGATGGGGCAGCCACCACTGCTCTGGGCAGCCTGTTCCACTGCCTCTGCACTTGGAAGCAGGATTGGCTGGAAGAGTGGCCCAAAGATATGGTCCAAGGTTAAGTGAGCTCTTTAGAGAGGAGTCAGGACTGCTTCACTCCAGGATGTAGCTGTAGTCATCTTTATCTACCCTCCCACCCCAAACTGTGTTGTTTGAGTGCATCCAAGTCATAGAATCATAGAACAGTTTGGGTTGGAAGGGACTTCAAAGCCCATCCAGTCCCACCCCTGCCCTGGGCAGGGACACCTCCCACTGGATCAGGGGCTCCAAGCCCCATCCAGCCTGGCCTTGAACACCTCCAGGGATGGGGCAGCCACCACTGCTCTGGCTAACCTGTTCCACTGCCACTGTACTCTCATCATTATGAAGTCCCTCCAATTCCATTTTGATGTAGAGTTCCTCATCAGAGGTGCTGCCTGCACTTAAAAACACTGTGTACACTTAAAAACGCTACGTGCACATCAGTGCATCTCAGTAGCGAGAACAGTATTAGCAATGGATGTTTTTTACTTTCAGAGTCAGATGAAGAAGCTCAAAGGAGAGGGCTCAGAGTACATGGAAATGAATACCCTGCAGGGGCTGTGGGAATGGTTAAAAGAGTGCAAGAGCTCTAACGGAAAGAAATGAGCATGTTTAGCCCAGTCGCAGAAAGGTCCACAAGGGATTTGGAGTGTCCTTCACTAAAACCATTCAGAAAGGGGGAAACAAGGAGTTAAATATTGAGGAGGGGGAAGAACAGTTTAATTTAAAGGCTGATTGTTGATAAAATCTGTGCTTAAAAACTGATTGTGAGTAAAAAGGTTTGAAACCGGAGATAAAAGTTTGTTTCTCTGCAAGTGTCTTAGGTAGCACGGTGTATGATCCTTCTTTTCCAGGATCCTCAGTGAATTCTGTTGCACAAATCTGTCACTATTTCAGGGCCCTGGGCATAGGTAACAACCAGATCCTCTTCATTCTTCCTAGGACAGCTTCTTACTGGGCATTGGAAGGGTTTGTTCCATGGGAATGTGTGGATCAGACATTGTATGGTCCTTCTGATTCAAAAATATCTCATTCCATGGTTGTCCGAATCACAGAATGTATTTGATGTTCTTTCACATCCTGCGTTTGAAATCATTCTGCAGCTTTTACCTCTTGTGAATTTTAGTTAACTATTTTTAAGCTGTAATTTTTTTCCCCAGTTTAATGTGATCCCCCTCCCTCATGACTACTGATCTACTAATTGCAAGAAAGTTTTCCTCACTCTGAAGGGGGCGAAACCTTCAAATCCATCAACAGATTTTTTTTAGCATTCCATTCATCACCGTTCTTGATCAGCTCTCCAAACGTTTAAGAACGATATTGCTAGAACCATTTTATTGGTGTATTCTCAGTCCCTGTCCAGGCCAGGTTGTCAAAGCATTCATCACCAAGCCGAGAATGAGCTGTGCTTTCTTTCCTCTTGCAGGTCCTCCAGAGTCGTGGGGCTGCTGGCTCACTCTCCAAGAGATGTCCCACCTCCCCTTATTCTCAGTGTTCCAGCAGTCATGGAGCTCTAGGAAATGGAGCCAATCTATAGAGGGTCAGGTAAGCGTCATATTTTACTATGACATGGTTTTGCGAAGTTTTTTTTTTATTCATAGCATTTTATACCTTCCCTGGATATAAAATAATTAAAATGAAAGTTAACAAAACCAACAATAATAATAAAAAAAAAAAAAACTTTCCAAAGCCATGCGTACATAGTAAAAACACAGCGTTTCCTGACCCTCTATAGGCTGGCTTCATGCTGGGGCATCACTTGGAGTGAGAACCAGTGCTCTGCCGCTCTGGGAGACCTGAAATAGGGGGGAAAAATGTAAGTTCAAATTACAGGGTTTTTTTATGGATGCTTCTGAAATTCCTTTTATCCATTTTTTTGAGTCATTTCAAGAAACAACAACTGTGCTTGTGGTTTAAAAATGGTGAATTATGTAAGGGTTTTTTTTCCCCTATACGCTGTGTCTGCTTCTGAATCCTGTGTTTATTTGTTATGCTACAGTATTGATGATCGGTAATCTCTGCACTTCAGCTGTAAAGGAGATTTAAATGCGAGAGGGAAAGAATGATTGTTTGATATTGTAAAATACAGTAGAGAGCTAAAAGAGATCTCTGTAATGATGTTGAGGAGTCTCTGTTGTAGCTTGGATGGCCATGAATATTCTTGAGAAACCTGAATCTTGTGCATCAACTTGAGGGGTTTGACCACTGTCAGGTTGTATCTCGGGGAAATTAAGTCATTCTGGGCACTGTCTCCATCCTACCATTCCTTCTCTTTCTCCAGTACAGGTGTAAGATTTTTGAGATAGGGCATTCGGAGCACAAAATCTAAAATTGTCTTTTCAAATCAGCACAAGTGAAGGTGTTACCAAACATCAGCTGAGAGTGACTGATACCTGCCTTTTGTTATCCAAACAGATTTTTTTTCTTATTTGAATTCACTTGCTGCTGGCCAGGTCATGTCCTCTGAGTAGGGTTTTGGAAGGTGGGCAGCTGGATGCAGTTTTCCAACACGAGTGTGTTCTAGATTTTCAATGCAGTGGATTACAGGGTCTAAAACCCCAGCGTATGGGGGGAGGTTACTATCAATGTTTACCTTTTATTCCTTTTCTTGTTTCTTTTTTTTTTTATTTTAATAAGAAGAGGCCCTGAGCTTTTTCGAAAGGTAAGCGGAAGATCCTGAAAGTTACTGAAATAACAGTTGTGTAAATGCAGTAACACAAACCTCCATTTAGGGAAAAATTGTGACAAACCACCTGTGCTAAAGGTTTTCTTGCACTTTGAAGGGCAGACCTCTGTATCCAAGCACTGTCTCCTGGTGCAGACACTGTGAGGGACTGCTTGCTGTCCGTATAAACCAAGATCAGACCCTTCTCTTCCGTATGCCCCATCCCTGGAGGTGTTCAAGGCCAGGTTGGATGGGGCTTTGAGCCGCTGATCCAGCAGGAGGTGTCCCTGCCCATGGAAGGGGGGTCGGAATTAGATGATCTTTAAGGTCCCTTCCAACCCAAGCTAGTCTATGATTCTGTATCACACATTCTTTAATTCACACAGGTGGTTTTGTGCAGAAGGGCCCCAGTCGGCAGGCAGAAGCTAACGCGCGCTCTCTCTCTCTGTTGCAGTACACCATGTTTATGTGCTGTGCCATTCTCATCACCATTGTGCAGTACTGTAACTTCTGCCAGCTCAGCTCCTGGATGAGATCTCTGCTGGCCACCGTGGTGGGAGCAGTGCTGCTCATTCTGCTCTACGTCTCCTTGTGTCCAGACAGGTGAGCATCGCGCCTTAGCACTCATAGACATGGTTGAGATGAACACCTTTGGTTTCTCCACCGGCAAAGTGAGAATCTAGTGTGTGGGATTGTTTTGAAATGACGTTCTATCCTCAGTTGATGTGTTCCTAGGGCACACTTATCAGACCTGTTGAATTACCTCTCACCATTTCATAGAATCATAGAGTCATAGAACAACCAGGTTGGAAGAGACCCATCAGATCATTGAGTCCAACCATTCCCATCAATCACTAACCCANCTCAGCCTCCTCTTCTCCAGGCTGAACACCCCCAGCTCTCTCAGCCATTCCTCATAAGGCCTGTTCAAAACTATTTTACTAAGAAATTTCTGGGGCTTTCCGTGGTGCTAAAGAGCCCAGTTGTTCACCCACACCCCTCTAGATTTTTTTTTTTCTCTTACAAACCATGTATCTTTCTTCCACCTCCCTCCTTGAGGAGTTCTGCACTGTGGAAGGCCTGCATTTAGATTTAATAGGATTCTGATACCCTGTTTCCTTTCTCACTTCCCTGCCTTTCCAGAGGACCCTGCAAGGCAATAACCAGGGGGATGAAATGAATGTGGTTTCTGTGCAGTATCCTTACAATTTCTCAGTTTTTTCTTTGATAAGCCATCTTCCCCATAGGAGAACTTGTTTTCAGTATTTTCCTTCTATTTTCTTGATAAGAGAGTCCTTCCAGCCATCCACTCGTATTTTCAAAAAGTTACAATGAGCTTGTAGTTCTCAGTGGCTGAAGAAATACCCTGCCCTTTGGCACTCTTACCTTAGCTTGGACTTTGCCAGGTTTGCTTACGCTAGATTGTTCTAGTTTCCTATCAAAAGCCCTTCCTCTTAACCTTCTTCAACTTACCCTGCTGAATCATATGGTGAAAAACACGAAAAAGTCCCCAACAAACCAGAAAGAGTTTGCAGATACACGTTCTGTGTGTTTAGCTTTAATCCCCTCTTCAAGTATCTCCAGCGGCCTCTTTTCATTTGATCTAATTTATGTAAACAAAGACAAAGGAGGGTAAAAGACACTCCGTAACATCCATTCACGTCTATAATTTGGAAGTGGTTGTAAGGGTTGTGGGAAGAAAATTTTTCCTTGGAAATTTGGAACTGGAGTCAGTTGAGAAACGGCTTCTAGATCGTAGTAGACTAAATAAAAATTCGTTCCTTGTCTCTGCAGAGGAACAATTCTTTCTAGCTTCAGTGGAGGGCTGTAGTGCAGTTTCTGGACACGCCTCCCCTTTCTCATTCTTGGTTTGTCCCCTTGGTTTTAGAGGTCCAGCTTACCTAGCCTCTGTCTCTCCTCCAGCACATGAAGTCACCCTCTCCGAGTAAGAAAGCTGACTCTCCACCTGTTGGCTTTTTCCCTTGCAACACTGGTGCTTTCACTGTCCGACCACCGGCTTCACCGAGAAGTCAGCCCTAGGTTTGGTTTCTTAGGGTAGTTGGTGAAGCTTTGATGCTATTTCTTGACTCCCCAGGCTCGCTGCCATGTCTGCGTGGAGCTACCGTGGCATAAGCAGATGCCGGTTCATGGCAGCCTTTGAAAATAGCATAATAAAATCTATTTCTAGTGCCAAAAGTCTTCATACAAAGGCAGGCAGTGAAGCCAAAGCATGAAAAAGGGCCCATGGTGATTGACATGCCCGTGAGTGATGGCCTGAAGAGACCTCTTTGCATCTGTCTCGAAGGCGTTTTGTCACAGAGAGTCAGAAGGTCTGGAGCCATAATTGTAACTCCTGATCCCTTTTTCAAAACCAACATTTTAGAACAAATGATATGTGTGATCGCTAAAGCAGCTTGTGCATCAGCTTGGTGCTAAGAGTTTGTGCAGAAAGGCACAAAACTTGGGGGTTTTGCTGTACTTCAGTGTTTTCAAGGGACTGGGACAGGTTGCTCCCAAGCAGAGAGGAGACCTTGCTGTTATATCAGTTCATAACATCAGATTTTGCTGACTACTGAAGGGGTGGTATGAATGTTAAAGAAACGATCTCTTAAGATATTTTGCTAAGGACAGCGTGTTTTCACCTGTGGTTTCGAAAGCAGTGACCGTGAATGGGCAAAATACAGAAATCATGGAATATGTCGTTATTTCAACTTTTAAAAATGCTTATTTGAAGTGATAGACAGAGCTGTTCAACTGCAGAGCTGAAATAGTGATTTATAGAATCAATCATGAACAAAAGAATAGAGTTTGAATTAATGAGCCCCATAAATTTGTTGGTTAGTAATAACTTTTTGGTGGTCTTTTCCCATTAGTCTGGATAATATTTTTGTCACAGGGGTTATTTCAGCTTTGTGTGCATCACAGGCAGATCCATAGAATCANACTCCCTCCTCTCCACAACCTCCTCTCAGGTAGTTGTAGAGAGCAATGAGGTCTCCCCTCAGCCTCCTCTTCTCCAGGATAAACACCCCCAGCTCTCTCAGCCGTTCCTCATAAGGCCTGTTCTCCAGCCCCTTCACCATTCTGCAGATCGCTTCACATCTTTTTCCAAAAGTAACTAATCCTGAGAACTGTGATGCTTGAGAGAAACTGTGATGCGAGTAAACACAAAAATCACTTGATCTGCTCACTTATTCTCTTTGATGGCATTTTCAAAAATAGTTTCTATATTTCTTGGGGTTTTTTTTATTGTTTGGGATTTAGTTTTTTGTTTTTCAAAAACCTTTGTGTTGTGTGATCAGATAAGATACCAACAACTGGATTTCTGAGTTCAGAAATGGCTTTTTCATGTCTCCAAGGTAAGATTGGATTGTTTAACGGTTACTCATTCCAGGAGTCAGCTTGCCTGCATTATCATCAGTCACCCTTCAGAGGCGTTTGCACCTCTCTCTCGGTCTGTGGTTGCTTCTTCCGAGCAAAAAAATGCAATTAAGTCATATTCAAATGAGGTTTATCTGAATAATCAAGTGTGCAGTGCAGTTATTGGTCTGACAGTCTGCAGAATAGAGAAGGTTAAAATGCTAACTGGGATTCTGGCAGAACGCTTTACCTTCCCCTCTGATATCAACGCTTTTTTATTTCAGCTCCATGGAAACTTTTCACCTAGAGCTGGCACAGAACTTCAGGTAAGCTGTGTACGGAATTACCATCTGTATGTTTAGGGGTAGGAATGTTTTCGCTCAATTATATGTTGCAAAACTTTGCACCTGCAGTAACACAGGTGGGAATTCAACAGATTGGTTCAGCAGGTTGCGTTTAAGCTCCTTGTATACATCATTTCCTTTACAGAGGACTTGACTATGACCAAAAAACCATCAGAGAGCTGATGCTGCAGTCGCCACGTTGTGTAATGCTGCTTTTTTCTTTTCAAATCTGATTTCTAGGAAATAGATCTATGGGAGAAATGTATAAAATGGCATCTGTTTTTCTAGTAGCAGGTTTTCAAGTGTTATCTGTGTATCACAAGCTATTTATTTGATTTCCCTGGTTGATTTGCTGAGTTGGATGCTATCCACAGCTGCCTAGGTGAGAATCCCCAGTGGTAGAGGAGCTTCAGCTGAAAAAAGCTGCCTGTGAAACCAGCTGCCTCCTCGGGGATGAAGGGAGACTCGCAGGCACCGACCGTCTGGGCGCTGTCTGCCACCCTGCGCTCACTGAGGCAGAACAGCAAATCCTGTCCCTGAGAGCAAATGAGGTTTTAACCCCCAGACTTTTAAACACACAAACAGAAATCTTTTCCTGGGTTATTAATAGCCCCTCGTAAGCCCCTTAAAAACCCACCTTTTATAGGTCCAGAGGAGGCTACAAAGATGATCAGAGGGCTGGAGCACCTCTTGTACAAGGACAGGCCGAGAGAGTTGGAGTTGTTCAGCCTGGAGAAGAGAAGGCTCCAAGGAGACATTAGAGTGACCTNCCCAAACTCTTCTATGATTCTATGAAATAACCATGTTAAAGATTCACTCTGATTATTTTGGTGTTGAATTTCTCATGCATTTATTGCAAGTTTTGCAATGCCATTGTTAAAGTGGTTTTTAATTGGTGTTTGGTACATGAGAAGTATGTGCTAATTACAAATTTGGGATAATACTGGGGTGATGTTGCATTGAACTGAACTAGTGACCCTGTGAGTGTTTGACTCAGTAATTCATCTGAACAAATGTGTATTCTGGAGCATTTTGCTTTTCCTGTGAGTGTGTATCAAAACAAAACTACTTTAAAAACATCATCACATGAATGCTACGGTAGCTTAGGAAATGTGTGGGTTTTAAGAACAGAGAGATGGTAACTCTTCCTTAATGTTAGATATTTATTCCCCAAGAAGACAGCGCTTACTACAGTATTTTTGGTTTGTTTGGTTTTTCACACGGATTTTTCTTTTTGAATGGCTTTGAGTCATGAAAGACAACTTAGCTTTCACCACAGAATCCCAGTTTACTCCATCCAGAATGGAAAGTTAAGGCCAAAAGAACAGGGGGGACCTGACTTTGCTGACTTTAAGACAAAATATTAAAGCACAGAGGTGACTGGAAGTAATGGCCTGGGATTAGCCTGTGTGTGGCTCCTCAGTGGTTTGTTGTTTTGTTTGTTGTTTTGGGTTTTGTTTGTTTGTGAAAGCACCAAGCTAATAGTGTTGCTCGAAATGACAAATGTCTTGCCCAGCGCTGCCGAGAGCTTAGCCGGCTCCTGACCAGCAGCTAATCACTTATAAATAATTCATTCTGCCTTAAATAATTGGCAACCTGGTGGCCTGTTCAGCGACTGTTTCTACATCTTTATTTATTAGAGATTTGGCCCAAAATTAACTGTTAAGTGTTGTTTCCATGGAAATATTTTTCTTCCATAAATATATCCTACAACTTCTAACTCAGGATGAATAAAGTTAGAAGTGGGTAGGAGACCAAACGGTGTGGATGTTGTGAGCTGGCACGGAGCGCGCTCTGCCTGCTTTGTAAATCCTAGCTGGTGAGTTAAATCCCAAATAAGGCCAAGACCAAAGTGTCTGGCCCTTCAAATATTTAAGAATTTGATTTTAAGCTGTTTCTGATGAGATCCACTGGATCTGCAGCCGCCCAGACTTATAAGTTGACGCGCTGCTTCTGTGTGGTGATGGTTAGAGGAGAGTACGTCCTCTTCTACCTCTACTACTCACTTGCTACAGAACTCAACTTCTCTTTTCAGGGCTCTCTTAATGTGCATTATTGAACACCACAGCTCTAGAGTTTGGTGCAGAACTCACCCTTTCTCCTGGTGATGGACTCATTAAAAAGTTAAAACTCCCTTACCCTAACAGACTTTTTTTGCTGTTCCTTTCTCACACAAATAAAGAAATAGGTTCCTTGCTCACCCCAGTCAGCAAAAACCCTTTTCCTGTGTTCTAAGAGGGCCAAACAAACTTGTTTTGCCTGACTTTAATGAGATTATTCCCTTTTCTTGATCAGGAGTTGAGGTAATTTTAGAGTTACTGATAATTGTAGCAAAGCCTCAGCACAAAGTTCATCTCTGGACTGTCCCCACTATGCTCAACTCATCAAAATATGGAACTTACCTTGTTTTCCAGCCAGACCGGTTCTTAAGCCCAAAAGAGATACAACCATAACCCTCATCTTTTAAGGGGCAATATTTTTCGTATTCATTCGTGTCTTTTCTCAAGGTGGGGAGTGTCATTTCCAGTGCGGGACTGCTTGGAGGAACAGCAACAGCTGTTGAGGTGGAAATAAAAAATTGCTTGGTGGTGGCAGGAGTTTATAAACGTCCACTCTGTGTTCTTCATCGAAAGCAACTGTTTGATTCTCCCTATCTGCACTGTCCCACCAGGGCATTCTTTTTCAAGATTTAACAGGCGTGTATTCTATGTAAATATAGCAAGATATCCCAATCCAAACAGAGCTTACTGGCTTACAAGCAAAATGGCTTTCCAGAAATCTTTCTAAATGGGAAGCCATTATCTTTATGATTTGTGATCAAGCCAAAGGAGATTCTATCTCCTGAGCTCTCACTCGTTCCATGTTCAACACACAGATGAAGATGCCAAGTTAATAGTTAGGTGTCTGTGCCAGGAAGCACTTCACGAGTTTGAGTTAAAGGAACATTGTCGGCTTAAGATTTCAATTGGAATGAAAAAAAATGAGTATTCTAGTGCAGCACCTCATAAAAAGTGGAGCTTAAAAGGATTCGGGGGTGTGATCCTGTCTGTTATGGGGGGGTGTGTGTTTTAATTCTTGCTCTAAAGGAGAGCTTAGGTCATCGTTGCTAACTGACTCTGAGAGATGATTTATAGTCCTGTAGGTCCTGTAACGTGGTCACTGCAACGTGCAGAGCGTTGATTTCATAGAATTGTAGAATCATAGAACAGCCACGTTGGAAGAGACCCACTGGATCATCGAGTCCAACCATTCCCATCAATCACTAACCCATGTCCCTCAGCACCTCACCCACCTGCACCTTAAACACCTCCAGGGAAGGTGACTCAACCCCCTCCCTGGGCAGCCTGTTCCAGTGCCCAGTGACCCTTTCTGTAAAATTTTTTGTCATGATGTCCAGCCTGAACCTCCCCTGGTGGAGCATTAGACTATTCCCTCTCATCCTGTCCCCTGTCCCTTGGGAGAAGAGCCCAGCTCCCTCCTCTCCACAACCTCCACTCAGGTAGTTGCAGAGAGCAATGAGGTCTCCCCTCAGCCTCCTCTTCTCCACGATAAACACCCCCAGCTCTCTCAGCCGTTCCTCATCAGGCCTGTTCTCCAACCCCTTCACCAGCTTCATTGCTTTTCTCTGCACTCGCTCCACAGCCTCAACATCCTTCTTGTGATGAAGGGAATATTCCTAAGGAATAGGATGTAATTGCTCACTCTTTCAGGCTGTTATCATGTCTTTCTGCACTAATGCTTGTAGCACTTGCATCATGATCAGAAGTGCCTGCTCTGGAAAAGAAACCCCACCTTCCTTTTTGAGATACTAACCCATTACCTTATTAATGAAATCAGGTCAGCTTACAAGTGAGTCACTCATCTTGCACGCAGATCTCTGAGGTTGCACGCCCACGTGGGAAACAAGGTTAGGACAGCTCTGGAGGAGATGATTGAGAGCTCACAGATGCCAGTGCTGCAGGAGTGGTGAATGGGAGGCGGCAGGTTGTTCTCCAAAGGCAGATCTTGCCTTCAACACGAGCTGCTGCGTGTAACGTAAAGTTAGTCATGCTTGCGTAGTTCGTGTAAGAGGAACTGAAGTACTTTGAGGAGCATTTTGTATAATAAACTGTAAATAAAAGCCTTTAATGACTTGAACATCCCTGCCACGGGGCTTTATTTGCTTTTAGGGCAGGTTACCTGGCTCAAACTCATCGTCCCAAAGGAGCAGCATGTCATTGCTCCCATCCTCCAGCACACCTCTTCCCACAAGATAACAGAAAATAATGAACTGTTCTGAAAAGAACCCAAATCATGCTCTTTAACCAAGGAGCTGATTCATTCCTCACCTTCTGCAACCTCATTTATTCTTTTGTGTATCCTCTCCTCATTTTGTTTTATAAGCCATTCAGAGAGGCTTTTCTGCTACCTGCAAACCAGGTAGCAAAGATGGTATTTGAGGAATAGTTACCATTCCAGGCACTAATAACTTAGCCTGTGTCTTAGGCTCTGGCTCGACTTCCTAGCAAGAGAATGAAAAGTTTCATAACAGAGAATCTGCTGAGAAAAGTAGCTTTAGGGGAGGCAGGAAGGAACCTTAGTACAGCAACACACCAGCAGTTACTGGAACAGGATTAGAGTTTTTTAATATCAAACCAATAGCATGGATATACCTTCACTTCTCCTTGGGAGAAGTATATTTAGGGTCGAAAACAAAGGGCGTGATTTCCAACATAATATGCAGTAGGGGAAACTTTTTCTCCTGTGGTCCTGCAATGGTCCAAGCTGATGGACACAAACAGAGACAATAGCACATAGGAATCCTTTCAGAGGTCGTGCACATTCATCTGTTTCACAACTGGGAGGGTTTTGCTTCATTTCGCTTTTCTGTCAGTCAAATATTTGAGAAAGAACATTGTGAAAAAGAAACTGGATCTATAATATAGCTCAGTTGCTAAAGTGTCTGCTTGGATTTCAGAAGTGGAAGTGTCCCCCGTGGGCATAAAGATACATTGAACTTAGAAATACAGAAACAGATTCAGTTGCCTCTTCTTGAGCTGTTACTGAGTTGTGCTTTGAATTGTAATCTCTTTTGCTAATGTACTTCTGTTAGAGAAATACAGATGTCTGGGTACAGTTTGCCTTTTCTTCCAAGGAGAAAGGTTAATGTGATGCTTTCCCTTATCAAACCATCTCTTAACTTGAGAAACTTCAGCATGTGTCTGTTCACATCAAATCTTGAGCTTTGGCGTGATTTTATGGGAATATAGCAGTTAAATGATTCCAGAAATCACTGCATGCCAGTCTGTCTGGGTTTAGCCTTGGTTTCCGGGATTCCATAGGTGCTGCCTTCTCAGATTAGGTTGGTGTCTTTGCACCTCTGTGGAAAGTCGAGATTGTAGACTGCAGATGTCTCCTTGCTGAGGGTGGTTTGGCATTGGCAGCATCCTCCAGCAGTGCTTCATAATCTGCCCAGGCAGTCGATGAACTGTCAAAAGGCTTTGGAACACAACGCGATCTGTGTCAGACGGGACTTTTTTTAGTGTCAGCACTTGAAGAAACTTTCTGCCTCCACCATAAAAAGCCTCAGTGGTTATAATGTAGAAAAGAAGTCAACCCAGAGCTCCATTCTCTGCCTTCACGCAGGAGACACACAGTTACAGTCACAGAATGGTTGGGGTTGGAAAGAACCTCTAGAGATCATAGAATCATAATCACCAGGTTGGAAAAGACCCATCGGATCATCTAGTCCAACCACCGTGCTGATGAAGCAGGTTCGCCTACAGCAGGTCGCACAGGAACGCGGCCAAGGGTTGGGGTTAGGGTGTTGAGTATCATAAAATCACAGAATAATTTGGGTTGGAAAGGACCGTGAAGATCATCCAGTTCCAGCCTCCCTGCCACAGGCAGGAACACCTCCCACTGGATCAGGGGCTCCAAGCCCCATCCAACCTGACCTTGAACCCCTCCAGGGATGGGGCAGCCACCCCTGCTCTGGGCAACCTGTTCCATGAAGTGTCTTGTACAGGGTTATCTTCTTTCAACGTCTTTGCATGTTAACGTTAAAGATGCCCTGCAAAGGTTGCTGGTGTTGATGGGGAGACAAGGGGAGAACACTAACAGTACATAAAGCAGACGTTTCTGAATATTGGAGGGAGTACAAAAGAGGATAAATTCCACAAAACTGCCCACCACCCTGCACGGATACAAACACACACACATAAATCTGAACATACGCATGCACACAGGTGTTATTAAATATTTTTATAACGTATTTATGTGTAGTACTTTTAGTTATATATTTAGATATAATGATAACTGTTATCTTGGTGAAGTCCTTAAAATACAACTGTGGTAAAGGCCAAGCAATTTCTCTGTTGCTGAACCTGATCATGCCCCTTTAAGGAAGTATTCAATGAGTTGAAGAATGAAATTAATTCTTTTGCATGCTTAACAACAGCTAAAATTGTCAAAGCCTATTTTATCATAGAATCATGAAGTTGGAAAAGATGCACTGGATCATCAAGTCCAACCATTCCTATCAAAATACATGTAACTTAGTATGTAGTGTATGTTTCCTATGCTTTTGTCTAGAAAGGATTTCTAACTACGAAACTGCAATGGCAGTGCCCTAACTCGTTTTTTAAATGCACCTTTCATGTTCTTCCTTCTCTTCTGCTTTCAGCTCCAGAAAAAGCCCATGCAACAGTTCGATGCCGCATGACACAAAGAGGCCGGCAGACCTGATCGGTCAGGAAGTCATTTTGGTTTCCTTCCTTCTGCTCCTTCTGGTCTGGTTTCTGAATCGAGAGTTTGAGGTCAGTTACCGCCTCCACTACCATGGAGATGTGGAGGCCGATCTTCATCGCACCAAAATTCAGAGCATGAGGGATCAAGCTGACTGGTTGCTGAGGAATATTATTCCGTACCACGTGGCTGAGCAGTTGAAGGTCTCCCAGAGCTACTCCAAAAACCACGACAGCGGCGGGGTGATCTTCGCGAGCATCGTGAACTTCAGCGAGTTCTACGAAGAGAATTACGAGGGGGGCAAAGAGTGCTACCGCGTCCTGAACGAACTGATCGGGGATTTCGACGAGCTGCTGAGCAAACCGCATTACAGCAGCATCGAGAAAATCAAAACCATCGGGGCGACCTACATGGCCGCCTCGGGACTGAACACCTCGCAGTGTCAGGACAACAACCATCCCCACGGGCATTTGCAGACCCTTTTTGAATTTGCCAAAGAAATGATGCGAGTGGTGGATGACTTCAACAACAACATGCTGTGGTTCAATTTTAAACTGCGGATCGGCTTTAACCACGGCCCCCTCACTGCTGGGGTCATCGGCACCACCAAGCTGTTGTATGACATTTGGGGGGACACTGTGAACATCGCCAGCAGAATGGACACCACCGGCGTCGAGTGCCGCATACAGGTGAGTGAGGAGAGCTACCGCATCCTAAACAAGATGGGGTATGACTTTGACTATAGGGGGACGGTCAATGTGAAGGGGAAGGGTCAGATGAAGACCTACCTTTACCCCAAATGCATGGACAATGGGATCGTGCCACATCACCAGTTGTCTATATCTCCAGACATTCGGGTTCAAGTGGATGGCAGCATTGGGCGATCTCCGACGGACGAGATCGCCAACCTGGTGCCTTCTGTACAGAATTCTGATAAGACAGCCCACGGCACAGATAACTCGGAAACCAAGGACATCCTTCCTTCCGCCAAGAAGCTCCAGAAAGGTGCAGGGAGAGCAGAGGAGAGGTGCAGATTTGGCAAAGCTGCAGAGAAGACTGACTGTGAGGAAGCGGGAACCGAGGAGGTCGATGAACTGACAAAGCTAAATGTCTCTAAGAGTGTATGATGCACTGTCAGAGTTGCATGAAGTGCTCTGTCAATAGAAACACACAGACGTTTGCAATTGGCAGTTTTCTTTTTTCAAGAGAGACCTTCTCAACACCTGGGTTGTACGTTTGTTTTCATTTCAGCGCCTGACGCTGTGTGGATCACAGCTCTTCAGGGCTTGTATTCATCCATCTCTCTCCTCCATGCCCCAAACCACATCCCAAGCTCCCCAGCTCCCTGTGCAACCATCTTACAGCTGAGTAGAGGATATTAAGTGCCTTCAGATATACTCCATTGGACTCCCTGTCAAGGTACAGAGGCCCCAAGTGAAATCATAGCTTTGGGTATTTATCTAATTTTAAAGAAAAGAAAAGCTGTGGTTATATCATTTTTATTGTTGTTTCTCACAAAACACTTTTTTTGGCTAATGCAACTCCTTCGGTTTTTTATATCTCTCTGAACAATGTTTTACTGTTATCAGACCTTTTGTATGTAAACACACAGACAAATGTGCATGTATCTACCATATGAGACTGACATAAAGTGCCAGTAACGTACCACGAAAGAATGTCTTGGCGAGGGGATGACGCAGTTTGACGTTGTGTTGGGCTGGAAGAGGAGCTCTGCAGCGGCTCAACGTTTAGGTAGAGTAGGCCGAACAACTGCTGTAGTTTTATTCTCCTTTACCAATGCTTTCTTCAACCTTAATGTGCCATCGTGTGCTTTGGATACACTTCTCTCCCATATAGCCAGTGAGTTACTGATCTGTGGGAATGGGATAAGGGGTCAGACTTCACCAGCTCTCAGGACAGGTTTCCAGGTGCAGACGAGTGACCACGCAAGTGTTACGATTCAGGTCTTAAAAGCCTAAAGCAGTTTCGTGTTCCTCCGTATCCTAGCTGAATTTGCGAAGGTAGGTGAGGTTGGTGTCTCTAAGCTGGTCTGATGTGAGAGAGAGAGAGAGAGCAAGAGAGAGAGAGAGAGAAAAGCAAAAATAAATGTTTTGGGATTGCCTTTATTTATTTATTTATTTTATCCCTGTTTTTATTTTGTTCAGGGGGGTTTTGTGTGCATGCGCGGAAGGGACCAGGCGAGATGAGTTGTTATTTGCTTTAATAAGAGCGATCAGCTGGTGTTTCGGCCTCTTTGAACTACCAACCACTGTGAGGATGTTACCTTGGCAATACTTGTTTCAAAGCTGGTGGAACTTCCGAGGCCACCAAACGAAACCGAGCGCCCCAGCGTTCCCTCTGTACCGAATCAATGGTGCTGCACAATGGTCTTCAGGATTTTTCCCCCCCTACACTGTGCTTTTGTCGCAGGGAATAGAACAGCATGCTCCCTGCGCGCCACTGAAAGCGGGAATAGGGAAAAATGTCCTTTCTAGTGAGCTGAGAAGCACAATAATTTCCCAGTCCTGCAGACGACTCTGTGCGGGTCCCTGGGACCGGAGACCTGCAGGAGCCCAGGAACCTGCTTGCACAGAGGGACCTGCAGGGTGGGGGCCTTAGACTACACCAGTTTGCCCTCTGCATGCTTCCATCACCATTCACTTACATCTGCTGCCCTGCTTTGGATAATAGTGATTATTCAACTACTCCACTTCCACAAACTCATTGCGACACCAAATAAAATGGAAGAATTGTTATGCCCAGAATAACTTGATGAGTCGGGGGAGAGCTGGTGAATGCACGGCTGCGCTGTCTGCATGTTGGTGTGGGCTTTCGTTCTTTCTTTCCTTCTGAACCGAGCTCAGAATACGTCGATACTTCTCTTTACTCCCAATGTGATTTTTGGCATTTTGGTAATAAACCTGAACGTTGTGAAGCTCCCATTCAGCTGTTTGAGACCCACCCGCGCTCCACAGTCAGCACCGAGCCCTTTAAGCCTTTCTCAAATGCCAATACGTGTGATTTCTGGATCTCAGCGAGTTAACAAGTCTCTGCACACTCACAAAAGTTTATGCACATCTAAATAGTGTTGGGTGTAAAAGCTATTTATAAAGTTTGTCTTACAGCACACAAAAAAACAGAGGATGCTCATCCCCTGTCACCGATGATCTGACCTGGTCAGAGGCTATTCCTGACGAGCAACAATACGAGGTTTTTATCCATGCACAGTTTTACAGCAGCCTTCCTTCTCTGTAGATTAAAACTTGTTCCCTTCTACCCACCTCTCCCCCTCTAGTGGGTTGGACTCCTGACTTTCAGGTAGTATAACTGCAAATACCTCTTGCGTGTGAAGAATGTATTCTTGAAACCATTCTTGGGCTTCTTATTTCAGTTAAGTGTGCGTCAGTGTTTCTTCTCTTGCAGTGGAGGAGTTATTGTGGTCCACAAATGTTTACATGCCTTCTAATGTTCTATCAGAGCCTCAGAGTCTCCGTTTCTCTTCTCCCTGCTGTATAGACTGAATTTCTCTCTCACTGATCAGCTGTGTGCAATGGCAGGGTTCAGTTGAGATGGAAACGCTGCACAATCGCAGAATCTCTACCAGCCCTACGCCCCGGGAGAGGTCTGCACCCTGTGGTTAAACCTGTAAGGAGATGGTACTGGACTACCCAGAGCACCTTCCTTTGCGGTAGTCAAGCAGTGCACTGCACAACAACCCAATGCAGCATTACAGACTAGGAGAAGTCTGGCTGGAGGAGAGGGACCTGGGGGTGTTGGTTGACAGTGACTGAACATGAGCCAGCAGTGGCCCAGGTGGCCAAGAAGGCCAATGGCATCTTGGCTTGGATCAGAAACGGTGTGACCAGCAGGTCCTGGGAGGTTATTCTCCCTCTGGACTCAGCACTGGTGAGANCTGAACATTAGGAAAAAATATTTCACCAAAAGGGTCATTGGTCACTGTCAGAGGCTGCTGAGGGAGGGGGTTGATTCACCTTCCCTGGAGGGGTTTAAGGGGCGGGTGGACGAGGTGCTGAGGGACATGTTTGTAGGAACATTGTGTTAGATAGGAACGGTTGGACTTGATGATCCGGTGAGTCTCTTCCAACCTGATGATTGTAAGATTCTGTGAATACAAAAGCCTCATCCTCCAGCCCATACAGTAAATAAAACACCTCTGCTGTCATGATGTAGTGTTGCGGCAGTTGTGTTTATTTCTGGTAACATTAGAATACCAAAACAAAAAAATATATATAAATAACAGGGTCTCTCATTCATTGGTACTAAGCAAGTGAAGTGAGAACAGAAGTATTGTTGGACTCTGAAGTCAAGGGCTGTTGCCTGCTCGGGGACCTGCTGGCGATATTACTCTGCCTTAACTCTGAAGCTGGGAAGAGTCAATGAGAGGCTGAGTAGCAGGCGGTACCTGTGCTTGCTTATTGCCCCCAGGACAGCAGCAACTACAACTGCAGGTCTACTGTTGGAAGGTTTAAATCTTCTCTTTGGTACAGCATAGTGAAGCTAAGCTCTAAATGTGTAGTTTGGATAGCCACGTTTTCCCAGGCACAAGGAGCTAGGAGACAGGTATTTTGTCTTGTAAATCAGTGGAAGCTGAACCTTTACACCCTCTCTTTATGCCCTTTGAAAGTTATCCCAGTGCTGGAAAAATGATCCTGGAGGCGTTTTTAAGTGTATTGTGCAGCTCCTCTTTGCAGCTGTGACACGTGTGCGCTTGTGGGAGGCCGTGAGCAAAGTTCATTTCGTTAACGTATCGTTTGTGCTTGTTGTGTCGGAGCCAGCACCGTTCGAACACCATGTAAAAGTTGCAGAGTTGGCCGGGGACTTGCAAGAAGGCTCAGCGCATTGCCGGGCTTCCTGTTTTCAGGGTGTTTTAATGGAGATTTTCAAATGACCTGTGGCACTGGGGAAAGGTTTGCTGAGTGTGTGCTTGTCCCGTGTTGCCTTCTGCCTTGGTTCACTCGCGAGAGCCGCTCCGGAGCATGGAGTAATGAGGAACATGCTGAATATTTACTGCAGTGTTGTCTTAATCTGCTGCTAACGCATAAAAATGCTTGGGCTTCTCCCAGCTACGTCTGTGAGACAGATTTCTCATTTGAAAACAAGTAAATGGCATTCCTGTTGATTTACTTTCTGGCATTTGACTTTGAAAGAACAGATTTCACCATGATTCCCCAGGATGTGAGGCTGTTCCCCTTTGCTGGAGGAAGCAGGAACGCTGCGAGCGATGCCGCTGCCGGGGCTGCAGCTCCTGGATGTCCGAACACAAAGCGCAGGAGGGTCGTTAAGGTGACAAAATGAGAGGGGAGAGGGTGCAGTCCTCAAGGACTTTACAAAAGAAAAAAGTATTTGGATACGTCAAGGCTAAAACACAGAAAGGAGGTGCCTGGAGCAAAACTGAAAAGAGCTGCGCACCGAACACTGTGCCCATTCTGGCTTTTAGCTAAGGAAGAGCCTATTGTTGATGAAAGAGACAAGCTTTTAGGGTTTCTTGCATTTGAAAATCGCTAATTCTAACCTGCTTTTGAAACTTGAATTCCGAATACAACAAAAATGCATTGCAGGGGAGCTGTTATTACCGCCATGTCCTTGTTTTGCAACATCACCCAAGGCTGAGAGCACCTGGGGTTGGATAAAATAGATCAGCTGTTTAACTGCAGCTTTGGGGTTGGGAAGGGTGATGGATTTAAAGGCTGGGTCTGGTTTCTCCCTTCTTGCCTGCTTTTTGTCTTATTTGCTCAGTCTGGGTGGGACGTGCAAATGGTTCTCGCCTCGCTGCTCCTCACCTTGGCTAAACTGCATCTTCAGCACCACACAGGTTTGAACCCTGTGGCAGCCAGGTTCATGCCTCTGGGTGCTGCTGTCACTGCTGTTTGGCTCCGGTTCCTAATATAAAGGGGAAGAGTACGTTTGCTTTGGTATCTCAGCCCATTTGCCCAGTCACAGCTGCAGCTTTCTCCTTGTGTTGATGTTGGGCCCCTCAGCACAAGAAGGATGTTGAGGCTCTGGAGCGAGTCCAGAGAAGAGCAATGAAGCTGATGAAGGGGCTGGAGAACAGGCCTGATGAGGAACGACTGAGAGAGCTGGGGGCGTTTAGCCTGGAGAAGAGGAGGCTGAGGGGAGACCTCATTGCTCTCTGCAACTATTTGAAAGGGGGTTGTGGAGAGGAGGGATCTGGGCTCTTCTGCCAAGGGACAGGGGACAGGACAAGAGGGAATGGCCTCAAGCTCCACCAGGGGAGGGTCAGGCTGAACATTAGGAAAAAATATTTCACAGAAAGGGTGATTGGTCACTGTCAGAGGCTGCTGAGGGAGGGGTTTGATTCACCTTCCCTGGAGGTGTTTAAGGTGCAGGTGGATGAGGTGCTGAGGGACATGGGTTAGAGATGGGTGGGAATGGTTGGACTCGATGATCAGGTGGGTCTCTTCCAACCTGGTGATTCTATAATTAAGCTGCTTGACAGAGGATGCAGAAGAGCAACAGGCACCTCCCAGTGGTTAAATTTAAGTATTCTGCAGAAAAAATGTATTTTTCATCACAGCAAAAGTGGAAAAAAAAGTTTTGTTGCCCTGAATAACAGGGTAGAAATAAACTGCAGTGTTTGCTGTCAGCATTGGGATTCACTGAAGCAGCAGTCCTGTTTTAGTTAAATACTACAAAACTGCTAAAAATGCAGTCGTCATTTATTGATGTGACTTTCCACAATGCTAAGGATGTTGCAGGGGTGGTTTGACTCTAAATACTCAATGATTTTCCTGTGGAGAGAGAGAAAAGCAGTCAAGGTCGAGGTGCAGGGATCTCCCAGCGCCGCGGTGCTTCCATCTCCGTGCCTGGCAGCTACACAAACTCAGCTGGAGTCTCCAGGTGATCCTGAGACTTGGCCAGCTCTACGTGGAATGCCAGTTCAGACGGGATAGTCATTTATTCTAATATTTTTTTTTCTTCGGAGTTCCCTATACAGGCCGTATCAGTCCTTGTTTTGATTTCTAGGGGAGCAGCATTGGAGGGGAGCCCCTGAAGCAGTGTTGGTCGTTGCTGAGCGTATCCTGCCCTGCTGGCAGCAGCAAAGTTCTGCAGTGCCCTCTAAAACAGGTGGGAATGATACACACCTTTACACACCAATTCCTGCAGACACTGTAGTTGTCCAGAGTCTAGTTTAGGTGGTATAACAGTCTGAAGATTTTTATGTTGAGCCGTGAAACCACAGATTGTTTTTGGGGCACTGTCCTGTTCTGGAATCCTCAATGTGGGAAGGAGATGGAGCTTTTGGAATTGGTCCAGAGGAGGCTACAAGGATGATCAGAGGGCTGGAGCACGTTCTGTATGAGGCCAGGCTGAGAGAGTTGGGGTTGTTCAGTCTGGAGAAGAGAAGGCTCCGAGGAGACCTTAGAGCAGCTTCCGGTGCCCGAAGGGGCTCCAGGAAAGCTGGGGAGGGGCTGTTCACGAAGGCTTGTGGTGATAGGATGAGGGGAACAGGTATAAACTGGAGAGGGGCAGATTTAGACTAGACATAAGGAGGAATTTCTTCACCATGAGAGTGGGGAGGCCCTGGAACAGGTTGCCCAGCGCAGGGGTGGCTGCCCCATCCCTGGAGGGGTTCAAGGCCAGGTTGGATGGGGCTTGGAGCCCCTGATCCAGTGGGAGGTGTCCCTACCCATGGCAGGGAGGTTGGATCTGGATGGGCTTTAAGGTCCCCTCCAACCCAAACTCTTCTATGATTTTCTACTAAAATATACCAAAACCACAAGGGAAACTGGAGCGTTGGAAGAGTGCGGTCTGTGCAAACACTGTGGGACATGGTGCAGTGATGGGGGTTTGGCTCACTGGGCAAACGTATGTGATGCTCTGCGCAGTACCAAGTGCTTCCAGCTCTGAAATCAGTGAGAAAAGGAGGAGGTGAACATAAGGGTCGATTTATAAATGTGCTTTAACACCACACTCTGAACTCTGGAGTGATGGGAAGGAGTTTCGTCAGTGAAAATTGAACACCGGGAGCTTGGTTTTGGTTTTTTAGGGCTTGTTTAAAACATCAGGCTCTGAAGAGGTTTAAGTAGAAAATAAAATAAGGCTGAAAATGTGTTTTGTCTTAACAGCGACTCAGTTTGAGTGGTGCCATGGGGAGGAGTCTGAGATCCTTTGTAGACATTGGGTAGCACCATTTTTAGCAGCTGCTCCACAGGCGCATCTCCAAGTCCGGAATTGGTGTCCAGGAAGCAATCGGTCCTGTTTTACACTTCTGGAAAGGCCCTGTGGCTGCTGTGTTGGCTTCTTGCACCTCAGCCTTTACTTGGTTGGTCCCGTTCCCTCCCCATTTTCTGACTCACTGCAGCAACACGTATTTTAACATCCAGAAGTGGCAGCGTTCGCTGAATGTGAAGAACTGCAGAGAAGGTCAGGGCTGAGAACAGTTACTGAAAGCTGAGTTTCAGCTCTAACCGGTGCTGCTCGAACCAGTTTGTCATCCAGCGATGAGCAGGAACGTGCAGTGTAAGTCAGAGCTGGAGGTGCCAGCGCTGCCACTCGCACACCCCTTATTTCAGCATTGATTCTTGATCTTCGGATGAGTCAAAGCAAAGCACCTTTCTCAAGCTTTTCCTTCTTTTCTCCATTAGTCACTCATGCCTTTGCTTGATTTTAACTTAATGCATCGGCTAACCATTAGTTTGGAATTGAAAGAGAGGTTTGTATTTAGTCATTGTTGAAAGATCTAAGCTCAGAGCAGGGAGAATGCAGCATGTGCTACATCTGCAGGTCTGGCCAGAGGGAAAATGCCATTTTAGTGTCTTTGAAACTTGGCCTTTATTTGAGTGAGCCCAGAGCTCCGTTTGTGGTTTATTTCTAGTACGAGCAGGGTAACTCCATCGCGTTCCTGCCCCTAGAAACCGTCCAGAGGAGGGGTTTGCTTCATTGCAGGGATCTGCTCTACATCGCTGCCCAAACCAGGATTTGGCCACCATGCAGGTCCCACTGGCACCATCAGACATTTCTCTTAACGTCTCAGAAGTCCACAGTTGCCATAACCTTTCCCAATTTCATTCCTTCTAGAGGCCATATGAGATATCTATCTATCTATCTATCTATCTATCTATCTATCTATCTATCTATCTATCTATCTATCTATCTTACTATCTTCGTCTGTATCTCTCTCTCTCTCTGTCTCTCTATCTTTCTCTCTGTCTCTCTCTCTCTCTATCTCTATCTTTCTGTCTCTCTANTGGCTCTATCTGTCTGTCTGTCTATCTCTAACTCTCTATCTTTCTCTCTCTATCTTTCTATCTCTCTAACTCTCTCTCTCTCTCTCTCTGTCTCTATCTCTCCATCTCTCTCTCTCTGTCTATCTGTCTGTCTATCTCTCTCTCTCTCTCTATCTTCTAAGACAGAGACTTGTTAACACCCTATTGCAAGTACAGCTTTAAACTTCCAACGTAATAAACTCTCTAAAGCCAAGAGCCTTAACAAATCCAAACATCTGCTGAAAGACAAAACACCATTTTGAGTCTGCGCTGATCATTTGGGAGTTTTTTCTGCTCAGCGGCAGACGTCCCCTGTTTGCGAGGAGGCGGCAGCAGCATCCAAAGATGACAAGGACCTTGGCCACCCTCCCTGAATTACCCAGGAACAGGCAGATGGGCTCTCAGGAAAGTCACCTCGCGCCCCAGGGCTGGTGTGATGGCTTTAGATGTTGCATTGCTTGGAAAAAACAAACTTCTTTTCATCAAACAGTTTTAAACTGTATAAAAAGTTGCCTTTACCAGCAACGAGGGCTGGCTACCTCTTTCCCACTCCAGGGTCTTTAGGTCCTGTGGTATTGAAGTGGAGAAGACAGGGATGTAGGTGATGGGAGGCCAGGTGAGTTGGGAAGGAGCTGGATGTGCCGCTGGCTCTGAGCGAACGGCTCGCTGCCCTGCGAGCTGGCTCGCTGTCGGATGCCTTTGTGAATATGTCTTCCTCCTGGCCTGTTGGCTTCGTTTCATCTTTTCGCGTGGACAAATTGCGGCTGCTTATTAAACTGTGCACTAGAACTCCCGGCACTGCTGCCTGAGAGGATTGACTGGGCTGCATTCAGGTTTGGGGTTGGGTTTGGTTCTGTCCAGGCTCGGACAGAATCATTGCACAGAAAGTGTTAATTGACAACATCATTGAAATGCTCCTGAATTATGAATTGATGTTGATTGAGGAGGGCAAGGGCCTCTTCTCCCAAGGGACAGGGGACAGGGCAAGAGGGAATGGCCTCAAGCTCCACCAGGGTAGGGTCAGGCTGGACATGAGGAAAAAAATTTTCCCAGAAAGGGTCATTGGGCAGTGTCAGAGGCTGCCCAGGGAGGGGGTTGAGTCCCCTTCCCTGGAGGGGTTTAAGGGATGGATGGACGAGGTGCTGAGGGACATGGGTTAGTGATTGATGGGAATGGTTGGACTCGATCCAGTGGGTCTCTTCCAACCTGGTTGTTCTATGATTCTATTTTCCAGTTAAAAAGAAGACCAAACTAAAAAAAAAAGGTGAATTAAAGCTTTTTCAAGTCTCCAGGTTAGCTGGAAATTGTTTCTTTATGACATATCTCTTTTCTTTCTCTTCCTGCCCCGACGAAACCCCCGTTCCTGCTACCTTCTCCCCTCCCTTCGCCTGTTTACACCCTGCTGGGAAAGCGAGAAGCTCCCGTAGGGCTCGGCTGGGATGGGGTTCCTGGCAGCGCCTTCCCTGTACATAGGCTGCCTGCGCTTCCTTGAACAAAGCAAAATGGGAAAAAAACCCTGTATCTGTGAAATATTAAACTATATGTGTACATAGATAAAACACATATTATCCTTGCCTCATTACCACGGCTCTGTAATCAATTGTGTATTAAACTTTTCCTGTACGGCAGATCATTTCACACTATCTTAGATGTAGAAAAGCCGAGAAAGTAACTCACAATACACTATGTCAACTTAAAATTGGTTTGCTTATTTTATTTTATTTTATTTTATTTTGGCTCTAGCACAACTTCAAACGCAGCCCTGTGCTCTTTGCACATTGTTCCGAAGAAGAATAGTTTGGACGAGAAGTTTTTTCATCCCTTTGTTTTGGATCTGGCTTTCCCCAGTGCTTCTTTGATAAATCGCGAAGCCACCGAGTTAATTTTTGATGAGGTGCATATTGTGGAGGCATGTGAAATGCGAAAGGAATTTGTCACATAGACCCGCCGCGCTTTGATGTGTTGGTTGGCAGTAAATGACCTTCGTGTTCCCAGTGCCAGTTGAAAAGACGACTCCTTCCTCATTTTCCCTCATTTTAATTCAGCTCTGAAGTGCTGGGAATGGGCTGTGTGTTATTCTCAGTGCCGGCTGCGGCTGGAGGTCTCGGCAAAGAGCGTTTTCACGCAGGGCGGTTGCTGTGGCCGACTCTGGGGATGAACTTGAAATAGTTTTGTTCTTTAGCAGAGAGCGTGGATGGTTTATTCTGGAATACCAGTGCCTTGTTCAAATTAATCTGCGTGGAAAGTGGGGTGAGGCATTGTTATTCTGGACTAGGAGTCACCAGGAAAAGGGCTGAGCGGGAGCGCTGGCTGAGAAGAGGAGCCTTGGTGCTTTCAAAACCTGAACCTGCCTGCCTGAAAGAGCTGAAGGTGTTGGATTGCAAAGCCCAGGGCTCTGGCTCAGCCTCTCTCACACACATCCCTGCTCCCGGAGCCTTTTAAGCATTCTGCTGTGTGCTCCTTGGGTTTCACTGAGGAAAAACACCCTCACGAAGCCACGGGCCCACACGAAGTCAGGTTGTAACCCGGAGGACTTGAAGGTTTCCTCTGGATCTGTGTCCAGGCACTCTGCTCCCTCCACCTGCTGATGACCAGACCCACAACCATCGTGTCCTGCAGCACCAAACCCTTTTCTTCACATGCTGACAAGCCATAAGCTTTTTCCGGGTCCCGCTGGGTGTCTGCCTTTCCCTTTTCTCCCTGTGGGCTGCAGAACACCAAGAGCTTTGTCCTTCTGGAGATGTGGAGTCTGGTTTCTCCAAAGGTGCCAATTTTTTTGATAGGAATGGTTGGACTTGATGATCAAGTGGGTCTCTTCCAAGCTGATTATTCTATGATTTATTGTTTTCTCCTACATTTGCAATCGGTTTGGGTGGTGCCCAAGGCGAGGTAAGTATGTGTGATCTGATGTGCCGCCGGCGCTTCACCACATTCCTCAGTGCCAGCCCAGGTCTCTGGTGTCAGTGGGTGTCTGTAAGCAGCGCATGCGTGTTCGCCTTCCAGCACAGGTGAAAACTGTTCCAGTTTTACCCAGCCGGGCTCCTCTTGTAGATTGTGGTGATTGTCAACTGCCAAGGCATATTTTTTAATAAATCTTATTAAGGCATTTCAAGTAAATCCAGTCTTGCCGTTTTCAGTTCTGTGCTGTCTTCTCCCCAGGTAACCCCGCGGTGACATTTCATCTCTTTCTTTGCTCTGGTTCATGGTCAAGTACGCGTCGTGTGGCGATGCTGGGTGTATTGGAAGAGCACAGCCTGTGTTTGTACATTTTACGTGGGGATTCTGGTTACAAGAAAACCCAAAGATCTCTCAAAGATGCATTTCACGGTGGTTCCTGAAAGATGGGGCTGGTTCCTGGAAAGATGGTTGGACTCGATGATCTGGAGGGTCTTTTCCAACCTGGTGATTCTAGGATTCTATGATTTGTCCATAGGCAGCGTTGGGACAATGAGGCCAAGCTGGTGGCCCCGGCGTCTCTCCCATCTGTAGGTGCTGCCGGGGATCCCATGCCCTGGTCACACCATGGCAGTGGGGAGCTCTGCACGAGCTTCCCTGGCTTCTCCTTCATGTTTCAAGATTCCCAGGTGCCTGGATGGTTAATATTACCGTAGTGTGGGGTGGAGGTCCCAGGCTGTGCTGCTCCTGAGGAGTAACTGTCATCTCTGGGGTGACAGAGCGATGGAAGCACCTGCCTTGCCTTCTCACCATGTGTGGTTTAAGCATTTGTGCATTTGTGAGCCTGGCGAGCGCCCTGGTTACCAGCAGTGATTTCTCAGCCGTTCTGCAGGAGTTGAGAGCCAGAGGCTGAGTGCTGGGCTGGGCAGCGTGCAGGGAGACCTGGCTGGATCCAGCACTGCAGAAGGTGGGTGAGGAGCAGCTCCGCCAGCTCCTGACTTGGTTTCCCTGGGGGATCCCTGGGGATCCCCAAGCTCCAGCTGCTCCCCTGTTTTCCCGGGGCTGCTCCTGCTCCCTCTGGGTCTCAGCCTGGCATCCCAGCTCAAGTTCTGCCTACGAGGATGCTCACCCACCTCACTCTGACCTTTCCAAGGCCTCACTGGAGGAACCTGCTGGTGGCACCAGCCCTGGACCCGCTGTGGGTGCAGCACAGCAGGGAGGGTGCTCAAGCCCCGCTCCCCACACCTCCGACGGGCTTTCATCTCGTACCTCTCACAAAGCTTTTCTCCAGCCTCTGAGGCCGAACTGTTCTTTAAAGCAATGATTTTTTTACCCACTTCCCCCGGTCTCATCACAGCTGAGTCCTGCCAAAGCCCATGAAAGCAATTTGGGTTCGTGACTGTGGCCACGGAAGCACCCGCTGGTGCCCGGATCTGCTGGGGAGCACGAGCCCACAGAGCTTCACTCAGCCAGGCTGCAGCCACCTTCCCTCTCACTCGGTGATCAGTGTTTTGCTTTTGGTAACTAAATTTTTGTTGCTTTGCGGTGTCGAGTGGCAGTTCTCATTTCCCAGCTTTGCCGAGTTTATGGCAACGTAAGAGCTTGATGCAAATGAACTTCATTAACATGCTTAATTATCTTATAAACCTCATACCCATCTGTCCTGCATATGCTTTGGACTCGATGCTTTAAGACAAGGGACCACATTAGGCTTGGCACAAGGCGGCTGCGAGTGGGAGCCTTGGGAAGAGCCCGACTCTGCCTGCACAGGAGCTGGGCTTTGGTGCTGGGAGCACATGTGGGAATGGAATCATGGAGTGATGGAACAGTTTGGGTTGGAAGGGACCTGAAAGATCATCCAGTTCCAACCCCCACTGGATCAGGCTCCAAGCCCCATCCAACCTGGCCTTGAACCCCTCAGGGATGGGGCAGCCACCACTGCTCTGGGCAACCTGTTCCAGTATGTTCCCTTCCTCATCGTGAAGAAATTCTTCCTTATGTCTAGTCTAACTCTGCCCCTATCCAATTTATACTCATTGCTGCTCATCCTATCACCACAAGCCTTTGGAAACAGCCCCTCCCCAGCTTTCTTGTAGCCCCTTCAGGTACTGGAAGGTCACTCTACGGTCTCCTCGGAGCCTTCTCTTCTCCAGGCTGAACAAGCCCAACTCTCTCAGCCTGTCCTCCAGGTGCTCCAGCCCTCGCAACATCTCTGTAAATGGTGTAAATGGTGTATTTCAAAGGCTGTGTCCAAGCCAGGAGGCTGGAAATGAGCCTGTAAAACCCACAGTGGGGTAGGGTGATCCTAGGAGCGATTTGCTAGAAGCCAAGAACCAGTGTGGAAACTCCAGCCGTCTGTCAGAAGGGGAGACGCTCTGGCCAGAGGCTCCGGGTCGGGGCTGGGAAGGCAGAACTGGAGTCAGGAGCTTTGCTGTAGAAGAGTTTTGGGCAGGACTCCAGAGGAGACCTTGTTGGCAAGGTGCTGCCCAGCAGGGCCCGTCCCGCACTGGGGATCCTGTCGCTGAGGGGATTTAAGGCAGGTGACATGCAGAGGATGGGTTTGCTGTAGAGCTCCATGCTGATACTTGGGTCAGGCTCCCTCCTCTGCCAGCCCCTTCTCTTTTAACGTATAGAAAACACAAGCAAAAATGCCCCCTTGTGCTGCTCCTTGTGCTGCCTCTGAGCTGGCCAGGCGCACACTCTCCTGCGTGGAAAACTGGTTGGCTGGAGGGCCCAGAGAGTGGTGGGAGATGGTGTTAAATCCAGCTGGATTCTACGAGGAAGGTGCAGAGCACGGCATGTACCGGCCTTTATCTCCCCCTAGTGCCACCCGCTCCGCTCCCTTGCTGCACAGAGCACAGAACCCAGCAGTGTCCCACACGGTGGCTTTGGGGCTTGGGGAGATCCAGCTGTGGGGCAGCAACATTCCAGACAGGCACAGGGAGCAGAGCCAGTGCTGGGAGCACGGGGACAGCTTCGTGGTGGGGCAGGACCCACGCTGGCATCACAGAATCACAGAATCACCAGGCTGGAAAAGACCCACGGGATCATCGAGTCCAACCATTCCCATCAATCACTAACCCATGTCCCTCAGCACCTCGTCCACCCGTCCCTTAAACCCTTTCAGGGAAGGTGACTCAACCCCCTCCCTGGGCAGCCTCTGACAGTGCCCAATGACCCTTTCTGTGAAAAATTTTGTCCTGATGTCCAGCCTGAACCTCCCCTGGCAGAGCTTGAGACCATTCCCTCTCGTCCTGTCCCCTGTCAGTAGGGAGAAGAGCCCAACTCCCTCCTCTCCACAACCTCCTCTCAGGGAGTTGGAGAGAGCAATGACCTCACTTGCTCCTGAGCTTGTCCGTAGGCCATGAGCCATGTCCAACCTCAACAGGAGCCACAGAGTCACTCGCAGCCTTCCCAGACATCTCTACTCCATTGCAGCTGTCATGCAGGTTTGTCTTCTGCCCTTGGTTCCAAGCTGTCCATCTCCTGCAGGTGAAGGAGAAACACCAGCTCCTTGGAGACTCACTCAACCCAGTGCAGCAAAGTGCGCGACGGGGAAATGATTAAAAGACATTTGGCAGCAGGAAAGGGCTTTGTATGACTGTGGGTGGCAGGGATCTCCCCCCACGTCTGGCTCCCCAGGGAGCATCAGGCCCCGTGACACACTGTGCTCTGCCTTGGCTGACGTGGCACTGCCAGGGACTCTGCAGTTTGGGACTGTCCCCAAGCCGGGACAGAGCTTGTCCTGATTTAGTGCCTCTCTGCTGCCCTTTGGGGTGTTAGAGGTGGTTTAGCCCTTTTGCTTGGCTGTGACTAGGAATGAGACTCACATGAGGGCGAAGACAACGGGTGGGCTGGGTGGCACAGGGACACACGGGGCCACGTAGGGTTGGGGGGAGTGGGGGGTCCTGGGCTGTGGGGACATATAGGGCAGGGCATGGGGTCTTGGTCTGTGGGAGCACCTGGTGCAGGGCATGGGGCTGTATGGGACAGTGTGTGGGATCTTGGGCTGTGAGGCCACCCAGTGAAGAGCATGGGGCCATACAGGACAGGGAGAAGAACCTTGGGCTGTGGGGCCACCTGGTGCAGAGCGTGGGGCCATACAGGACAGGGTGTGGGGTCTTGGGCTGTTGGACTGCCCAGTGCAGAGCGTGGGGCTGTGCAGTCCAGCCAGGTTGCACAAGACCCAGGGTGTGAAGCTCTGCGGCACGAGACTGTGCTCCCAGTCCCCATCCCTGGCCATTCCCAGCAGGAATCAGCCCACAGAAGGAGTTTGCTGCACTCTTCTGGCTTTAGAAACATTTCAGATTGGAGGAGCTAAAATTATTGGAACTAGATGTTCTTTATCATAGAATCATAGACTCACCAGGTTGGAAAAGATCCATCAGATCATTGAGTCCAAGCATTCCTATCAATCACTAAACCATGTCCCTCAGCACCTCGTCCACCCGTGCCTTAAACGCCTCAGGGAAGGTCCCTTCCAACCCAAACTATTCGATGATTCTGAGTTCTCTTTTTCAAACCGTGTAGAGGAGAGTCACACACCCAGAGGGTTAATTGCAGTGAAGCCTCGTTTGGTTTTCACAGCCCCCCAGCCAGGAGGAGGCTGGCAGAGCTGCACCCGGGTATTTATAGCACCGTGAACTTTGAGCGTGTCCAGCGAGCAGGCAAAACCCTGGCTGGAGACACGGGGCTGGCCTGGCAGAGCTGGAGGCTCTCAGGGGCCCCAGCCCCAGCGCTGCGGCACAGAAATCAAGACACACCAGACCCCACGCCCCCCCCCCGCGGAGCTGAGCACCCCATGGCCAAACAGCACCCAGGAACCTCCATGAACAAGAACACTGAGTTAAGCCTCCTTCAGCCTTCACAGGAGCAGCATCCCCAGGAGCTGGTGCTCTCGGTCTCTGGAGCAGCGTGTGCTGTCAGCAGGATGCAGGCATCTTCCCTTTTCCATGACAAACCAGGTGGCCAAGAAGGCCAATGGCATCTTGGCTTGGATCAGACATGGTCCAGGAAGGTTCTTCTCCCTCTGTACTCGGCACTGGTGAGGCCGCTCCTCGAATCCTGGGGTCAGTTGTGGGCCCCTCACCACAAGAGGATGTTGAGGATGTGGAGCGAGTGCAGAGAAGAGCAAGGAAGCTGGTGAAGGTGCTGGAGAACAGGCCTGATGAGGAACGGCTGAGAGAGCTGGGGCTGTTTATCGTGGAGAAGAGGAGGCTGAGGGGAGACCTCATTGCTCTCTGCAACTACCTGAGTGGAGGTTGTGGAGAGGAGGGAGCTGGGCTCTTCTCCCAAGGGACAGGGGACAGGACGAGAGGGAATGGCCTCAAGCTCCACCAGGGGAGGTTCAGCCTGGACATCAGGACAAAATATTTCATGGAAAGGGTGATTGGGCACTGTCAGAGGCTGCCCAGGGAGGGGGTTGATTCACCTTCCCTGGAGGGGTTTAAGGGACGGGTGGATGAGGTGCTGAGGGACATGGGTTAGTGATTGATGGGAATGGTTGGACTCGATTGATCCGGTGGGTCTTTTCCAACCTGGTGATTTTATGATTCTATGATACTGAAAGTGAGCAGTGTTGCTCCTGAGGGTGGGCTGAGCTGCCGATCACTGTGCAGGGCACCGACCCCCCTGTAGAGCCCGGCTGGGTAAGGGTTTCTGGGAGACCCAGCCGTGCTGATTGGTGTTTCACCAGCAGCACCGCTGAGGCTGGGAGCAGAGAGGGAACCAGAAAGCCCTGGTCCAGCATGTCCCCATCCACAGTTTGCTTGTGCTTTGATCGATGCGGGCAGTTGACATCTTCTTGAGTCAAAATAGGTGTGTTTCTTTGTGCAGAAGGGTAGGAGAAGTGGAGATGGGCCACAAGGATGATTAGAGAAGTGGAGTGGCTTCCACCCAAGGAACAGCTAAACAGGCTGGATGCTTTCTCCAAGGCAGGAGCTGACAAGGAAAAGAAGACAGGAAGGCAGGAAAAGCGAATTTATTGCCAGGTCAGAGAAATCCAGATGGGTCTTCAAGAGGATGACGCGAGATGCATCATCAACACAAAGATTCTCTCCAACTCCTTCTCCTGGAGCTGAATATAGGGCCTGCAGACCTGTTGCTAGAAACCTACCAAGACCATAAAGGGTTTTTATTCCTCCCTGAGATGCAACTGGGATACTTGGGCTGAAATTTGCTTTTTTTTTCTTTCAAGTTTTCACTGTGATGGTGACCCCAGAAGAGAGCATTTTTTCTCCTGTAGGTGATGGGTGACAGTGTTGTAAGCAAATGAAAATGGAGTCTTACATAGAGCAGCATCCAGAAATCTTCCTCGTGGAGGACCAGCGTCATTTCTGATTATGAATTATTATGGTTTTGTACAATTATCCATCTTGGTCGGCTCTGAGAGCAAGTTCTCAAGGTCGTCTTTTTTTTCCTGAAAGCACCAGTGGTTTATTTGTGAGAAAACTTCTCTTATACCCTCAGGAGAGTGACACGGTGCTGCTGTTGCCCTCTGAGGGGTTTGTAGGTCCTGTGTACCCCAGGAACATTGATAGACCTTTGCCTTTGGAGGTGTGGGAGCAAGCATGAAACGTCAGGAAGGGAAAGGGAGGAATGGGTTCAGTGTTAGGGATTTCTGCATAAAATGGAGACTAAAGCGTGGATTCCAAATAATTGAGCGCGGATACTGTTCATCACATAAGGTTGTTGGGGGGAAAGATTGGCTGATTTACATTTTTATAGGAAATCAAAGGAGGTTTGTGGGTGACACAGCACCTTCCGCTGCGAATGTCAGCGTGAGATAAGTGGGCTTCAAATAAAAGGATAAATATTTTCCCGCGAGGACGGAATTTTTACAGAGAGTTCAGCCTGGGAGGAAAGCGATTTTAAAAGGCTTTTTTTTTTGTCGCTATAAAATCTGCATTTCAGTAGCACGATCTGCATTTGCTGCAAGGATGCTGACCCTCGCCTCTGCCTACCAATGGTTTGCTGTTTAGATGAAACTGGTAAAAGCTTCAAACTGGTGAAACTGGTTTTGATGCAGCTTCGGGCAGCAGGAAAACGGACCAGCCTGGGTGTTGTGGACGGGGTGATTCCCCCAGCAGGAATTTCAGGGCAGGAGGGGAGTCCAGCGTGTTTTTTAGGAAGGGAGGGATTTTTTTCAGCGGCTGTCGGAGCCGTGTAGCGATACTATAATTTCATCCGCGAGTCGCCTGGTGGGGGTTTTATTCAGGTTTGGGGTTGGTGGCCCTCGGAGAATGGCTCTGCCGCGCTTCGGATCCGCTGCTGTCTGGCATAACAATTCGGGTTGCTGGAAAGCGGCGATTAGCATAACTGAACGAGTGGGTGAAATGTTCATTATATTGCCTACTGTCATGTTTGTGTACCAGATTTCGTTCCCATCTGTCATTTCTGTTTTCTTGTTGTTGCCAAAGGTTGTCATTCTGAATGGAGGGCGGAGACATATTTTCCAACGCTGACACGAGATAATTTTAGGCACTTTAGGGCTCATATGTTCTGTGCTGGGTGTCAGCAGCCCTCACGTACGGCAGCATCATGAGTCTTCGATAAATTCTCGGCGGTGATTTAGTTAAAGGAGTTTTTTAGAGTCGTCGGGCTGCAGTCACGCAAAGGCGTGAGATTCTCAGCTCTCATCATGTGGAGGAAGCATCCGGCCCTTCCGATCGCAAAGAAAAGCTTGATAATAAAATAGAAGCTCTCCCTAACGTAAAATGAAACAGAAAATATAAAGAAAGGGGGGACATAGCAACGTTGGACTGTGAAAACCCAAGCTCCTGCCTAGAGATCTGACCAAGGAAAACGACGGCTCTGCTGTGACAGACTGTGATGCCCTCAGATTATTTCCAGAGATGTAAATGTCCCGGGGATGAGAAGCTGGACAAATTCAACCTTGAAATAAGCTGCAGCTCTCTCACAGTGACAGTAACTGCACACTGCGACAATTTGCAAGGGGAGTGATGTACTCACCGGGGCTTGCAGCCTTTAAAGCAAAATTAGTTCATTTTCAACCACACATTTGTAATTCACTTTCTGGGAGGAACGGCTCAGCCAGCAAGCAGGCAGCTGGGTAGGTGAAGCTGTGAGGATTTCTTGCCCCGGTGCTGCAAGATCACCTGGTCCGAGAGCTCTGTGCCCTGTGCCAGACGGGGAGAGAGAGGGCTCCGGGGCGCCTGCATCGTCCCCATTCCTCTGAGTTGGAGTGCTGAGGTCATGCCAGGCGTGTTTAAACCCTCCTTGGCAGTGCTGGGGCCGCTCTGGCACCTCGGTGCTTCCCATCTCAGCCCAGAGCAGCTCCACTCTCACACGGACTGTGAGGTTTTAATTGGCCCCTCCAGCTTTATTTGCCTACAGGAAAGCTGGGGAGGGGCTCTTCATCAGGGAGTGCAGGGATAGGACGAGGGGAAATGGTTTTAAGCTGAAAGAGGGGAGATTGAGATGAAATCTTACCTCAGGTTGCCCAGAGCAGTGGTGGCTGCCCCATCCCTGGAGGGGTTCAAGGCCAGGCTGAAAGGGGCTTGGAGCCCCTGATCCAGTGGGAGGTGTCCCTGCCCGTGGCAGATGGTTGGAATTGGATTGGCTTTGACGTCCCTTCCAACCCAAACCATTCCATGATTTTATGACCCAAGTTCCAGAGCTCAGTGTTCACACAAAATGCAGTGACCTGTGGTGTCCAAAAGTACAGAAAAGATTATATAATGTTTTCAGTTGGCCTTAAACTTCAGAAAAATACAAAGTCAGGCAATTTGGGAATGGATTTCTGGTGGCTTGGGCACAGCCAGTTAATGATGCAAATTCATAAGCAGAGCTATAAAGACATCCCAGTGTTGTGGTGGGAACTCATTCCGGAGTGGGAGTGCAGAGGGTCCTCGCTTGTTCAAGCAGAGGTGTGGAAGAAGATGGAGCCGACCTTGCTCTGAAAGAGGCAGAGGTAATTGTGAGCATCTCTGAAGGCTGGAGGAAAGGCCATTGATGCCATTGAAGGCCAAGGGCATACTGGCTTGTATCAGACATGGTGTGACCAGCAGGTCCAGGGAGGGGAGACCTCATTGCTCTACAACTACCTGAGAGGAGGTTGTGGAGAGGAGGGATCTGGGCTCTTCTCCCAAGTGACAGGGGACAGGATGAGAGGGAATGGCCTCAAGCTCCACCAGGGGAGATTTAGGCTAGAGATTAGGAGGAAGTTTTTCATGGAAAGGGTCATTGGGCACTGTCAGAGGCTGCCCAGGGAGATGGTTGATTCACCTTCCCTGGAGGGGTTTAAGGCATGGGTAGACGAGGTCCTAGTGGACATGGTTTAGTGATTGATAGGAACGGTTGGACTCAATGATCCGATGGGTCTCTTCCAACCTGGTGATACTATGATTTTATGAAAACCAGGGCTGTGTGGTGACAGCAACCTCTTACAGATCAAGGGAGGAGAAGGATGGGAATGAGGTTTCTTTCCAGCAACTCTCCAAGAACCCCGAGATGTCTGGCAGGAGGGATTTGAACTCTGTATTCAGAACCCCAGACTGCCCTTCTGCTGCTGAACTCTGCCAGGGTGTCTCCTAGCTTCAGCAGGACAAGAAGCCACCACGGCAGCAGCCCTGGGAGATCCCTCAAAGAGGCCCAGAAGTCAGTATCTGGGCTCCTGCATGGAGAAGTTTGTCCCAGCTGCTGGAGCCACAAGAAGGCAAATGATGCATCATTTTGTGAGTGAGTGAAATCCCCATCCCATTCTCCCTCTTCACTGGATGCCTCCTTAAGAAGCCTTTAAGCAACCCTACGGTGGGTTTGCACTGTTAGAAGTGCTGGTCACCCAGCCTTGGCTGCCCTGACCCTTTCCTTGGAACCACAGGAGAAGGCAGGAACAAGTTGCACAAATGGTCCGGAGAGCAAGGCTCTACCCAAGTGTGTCGGGGGGTCAGCCTGGGCTGGTCACCTCCATAGCTGAAAGTCTCATGTCGCTTTTCCTCCCTTGCTCTCCCTGTGCATGGGCTGGGGTCCCAGGACAATTGGGCTCACGCTGGTTCTGGTACGTGTTATATTATTTTAGATTTTAAACTCCTGCTGGAGCCCCTGCCCATGTAAAATCCTTTATTTTACAAGCCCTCGGCTGCTTTTTCAATATGGGTTTGAGATAACAGCTCTGTCCAGTTAAAACACTTCAGCAATGTAAATTTGCTTTCCTAGCTTAACTTCTCCCCTGTTTGCTCTCTCCCAAACGGTAATTTTGCAAAGCTTGCGAGCAAATTCCACCTGAGCGTTTCAGGATGCTGTAAGCATCGCTGAAAGCCATTGTGAAAAGGTTGAGCCTGTTTTTATTTCACAAGTGTTTTTCAGAGCTCTTGAATTCAATCTGGCTCAGTAAATTGCCCTAAACGAACACCAAGTGCCTTCTTGTGTGGAAGAGCCTGGGAGGCAGCTGAGAGTGACAGAATCACGGAATGGGAAGGGGCCTTAAGGCCCATCCAGTTCTAAATCCCCTGCCATGGGCAGGGACACCTCCTGCTAGATCAGAGGCTCTGAGCCCCATCCAACCTGGCCTTGAACACCTCCAGGGCTGGGGCAGCCACCACTGCTCTGGGCAACCTGAGCTAGAGCCTCTGCACCCTCACAGTAAAACAAGATCTCATCTCAATCTTTCCTCTTGCAGCTGAAAACTCTTCCCCCTCACCCTGTCCCTGCCCTCCCTGATCCAGAGCCCCTCGCCAGCTTTCCTGGAGCCCCTTTCAGCACTGGAAGCTGCTCTAAGGTCTCCCTGCAGCCTTCTCTTCTCCAGGCTGAACAACCCCAACTCTCCCAGCCTGGCCTCATATGGAAGGTTCTCCAGCCCTTGGATCATCTCCGTGGCCTCATCTGGAGACTCACTCCAACAGCTCCATGTCCTTCCTGTGCTGAGGATTCCAGAATTGGACACAGGGCTCCACGTGGAGTCTCACCAGAGCAGAGCAGAGGGCAGAATCCCCTCCCTTGCCCTGCTGGTCCCACTTCTTCCAGATAAGCAGGGAGCGTGGGCTTGGCCATGGGTAGAGGGTCTGGCTGGTGCCAGACTGGTTGTTTACAGGTTGATTTAACAGCTGTGACCATAAACTGGATATGGTCGAGTCAGAGACTGATCCGAGGTGTGGTAGCTTGTCAAGCGCTGCTCCAGCCTGGGTGATTCGGAGCTGATGTGGTTCCACTCCCCTGCTAAGCCCAAGGTGGGGATAAGCTTTCAAAGCTGGTGTTGGGTAGGAAGAAAAGCAGGAAAAAGAGGGAGTTTCTCTTATTAATGCTCAATCTGCCGATGGCTTAAGAAAACAGGAAAAGAAATGAGCTAGGGTGATCTCAGACCCAAGTGCATCGTGTATGTGCACATCGACATCCACCCTTTTGAATTCAGTGTCGTAGGAAGCAAGCAGCGTGCGTGAGGTGGACAGGGAGCTTTGAAAAGTTAATCCCGTTCTAATTAGAGATGGCGTTGCAGCAGCCAAATCGCAGAGGGTGAGATGACACCAAAACCTAGAGTGAGTCAGGTCTTCCAAGAACAGGGCAGGAGAACATGTGTAGCAAATATAATCCAGCCTCGTGCTTGAATGACTGGAGAAATAATCCCAGAACACCAGGGAAGGTCTTTCTCCTGGTCCAGCTGACAAGATCTTTGGCCTGGAGGAGCTTGAGGTGGGAAGAATATCTTAGCCAATCAAGGACACAAAATCCAAACAAATTAAAATGCATCTGGACTAATGTGCAGTGATGTGCACGTACGTGAAAAGTTCTTCCTGACCTTTCCAGGGATGGTTTTATACCCTGGAGCATGGCATTTTATTCCTCTTGCCTTCTACATAATTTATCATAGAAAAATATTATTTTGGCTATAAAATTACTCACCTTCATTTGAAGCCCAGCGATAGTATTTAACTTTCTGATCCTTTTTGGAACTGATTTCCCCAGGCAAATTACATCCCGTGCCGAGAGATTCCTTTAACTTTAAAATTTCCTGCCCTAAGTGTCACAGAATGGGATATCCCAGCTGGGAGGGGGATCGTGTATTTGCTAACCTTGAAAGCACCAGAGTTGAGCACCTCGTTGGAGTTGCTCTGACACAGGTTTTCTGGTGGAAATTATCCCAGTTTCCCCTGTTCTGATTGTCACCATCACAACACTCAGCTTTGCTGCCCTGCTCTGATCCCCTTAACCTGAGCTCGAAGCTGTAATGACAACCATTATTTCTATTTTTGCCTGAGCCTGTTCTTCAGGCACCGTGCAAACGCATGGCAAAAGGCGATCGCTGCTGAAGAAAAAGGTTTTACAGCTGAAGCCCTTGTGCTGTGCCCGGGAGGAATTCTGGACTGCATCGACAAAAAGGGGTTGGAGTGGGCTCTACTACACTTGTAGAATCACAGAATTGTGAAGGTTGGAAAAGACCTCTAAGCTCATCCAGTCCAACCCCACCACGCCTGCTAAACCATGTCCCAAAGTGCCATATCTTCACGCTTCTTGAACCCCTCTAGGGATGGAGACTCCCCCACTGCCCTGGGCAGCCTCTGCCAGGGCTTCACCACTCTGTCAGTGAAGGAATTCTTCTTAATATTCAATCTAAACCTCCCCTGGTGCAACTTGAGGCCATTTCCCCTGGTCCTATCCCTGGTTATTTGAGAGAATAGACCAGCACCCACCTCCCTCCAACTTCCTTTTAGGTGTTAGATTTTAGGTCACTCTATGTTGAGCACCAAGGAGATGCCAGGTGCCGATGCAAGTCGATAGGAGGGAAGTGAGATGCATCTGAGTAGGATGCACAAGTGCCAGACCTCCCCCAAGGAGCTCTCTCAGAGAACAACGGGACTAGAGAAACAGTGGAGCCTTTGAATTGGTTGTTGCCATAACCAGAAAAAACAAGGGATTTGGTTGGAATCAAACTGATGTGAACAACTGAGCGAGGGGATGGTTGGTGAAATGATCTATTTTGGTCACTTTGTCCTTTCTCACTCCTTTTATTTTCCCAGTTTTTGAGCTGAAATATTTTTTTAAAGCTTTGCTCATGGAGCATGGAAATGTTTTCTTAATCAGGTTTCAGTGCTTTCCAGATTCCAAAAGGTGAAGACTCACTGAATATCTGACCATGCCAGGGTACCCACCTGCAGAAATGTGCAGTTTTCCNCCATTCCCTCTCGTCCTGTCCCCTGTCACTTGGGAGAAGAGCCCAGCTCCCTCCTCTCCACAACCTCCTCTCAGGCAGTTGCAGAGAGCAATGAGGTCTCCCCTCAGCCTCCTCTTCTCCACGATAAACACCCCCAGCTCTCTCAGCCGTTCCTCATCAGGCCTGTTCTCCAGCCCCTTCACCAGCTTCCTTGCTCTTCTCTGCACTCGCTCCAGAGTCATTTGGTGCCATTTCTCCTGGAAATTACGGTTTCTAACTCCAGACCAGAGGGAGGTGTCTCCTCTGCTTGACATCTGCCACTGTTAATGGTCTCCTGCTGTTAGCCCTACGCTGCAGCCTGCCTGGTTTGATCTTGGATATCCTCAACCTCATCTCCTGAGCAGGAAGACACCGTGGTGTCCACCTACTCACCTCAAGGCTGGGCCTGGAGCTAGATCTTTCCTGATAGCTGCTTGGCCAACATGGTGATGGGGGCCAGACACCCACAGTGTGCTCCTCGAGCAACATCAGGCTGGATTGCAACAGGTCCCACTTCAAAAAAGACCACTCCGAGTTCCTCTGTCCTGTGAAAGCTTTTGGTTGGTTTTCTTTTAGCATAAAAGCGAGGAAGAATCATTGTGGTGGAGGAAGAGCAAGGCTGGAGAAACAGTTAATGTATTCACCTTGCCAACCCAGCTCAATGGGCTCCCTGCCCTGATGAATATTGAAGGATTTTATACAAAGTGGGACTGGTTCAGCAGGACAGTTTTCTAGAGACCCAGCCCAGAAAGGCTTCCCTGTCTTGCTCTCTGGGTGACTCTGGGAGTTGAACAGAACTTCTGATAAGAAATAAAGTCTTTTAACAGATGTGAGAAGTTGAGGGTGATGGTGAGACTGGGAGTTCAGGCAGAGTTTTCATGGGAACATCAAGTTCTGCCACAGCCAAAAATAAGGAGTTAGCCACAACACAAGGAGGGTATTTCCCAATGTCATCTTAGATGCTTACGTGGAATTCACTGCATGACTGTGAGCACTGCTACCAATAAACAAAAAAACAAGCTATACAAAGAGGGAGAAACAGCTCAAGCTCCGCCAGGGGAGGTTCAGGCTTGACATAAGGAAAAAATTCTTCATAGAAAGGGTCATTAGGCAATGGAACAGGCTGCCCAGGGAGGTGGTTAAGGCACCTTCCCTGGAGGTGTTTAAGGTGAGGGTGGATGAGGTGCTGAGGGACGTGGTTTAGAGATTGGTGGGAATGGTTGGACTCGATGATCTGGTGAGTCTCTTCCAACCTAGTGATTCTATGATTCTATGAACTGTGAGGTTTATAGCAATGGATTTACTTCCCCAAAAGAAACATGCAGTCATCCAAGTTGGTTAATAAATGCTTGGATTGCATTTGATTGAAAGGAGCAATGCTTAGTGTGGCAAAATGGGCTGAGTCTCTGATCTCGTCTTTGCAATGTCCTCATGGAGAGAGCAGAGGGCAGCAATGGGTGCAGAGGAATCTTGGACTCGATCATTCGGTGGGTCTTTTCCAACCTGGTGATTCTATGATTCTTAAGGGACAGGGGATTGCCCAGTCCCCCACCTCTGGGCAGAGCATCAAAGGTGCCAAAGTGTCACTGCTCTGAGGTGCATGGAGTAAACAGAAGAAAGAATGGATGGAGGCACCAGCTCTGGTGGGAAGGACAAGCCTTTCTCTGAGATACAGGTTGAGGTGAGAGGTGTATTTTCTGGTGATCTTAGCAGACAGGAGCATAAGCAGTTCTCGCCTCTGGAGCTCACAGCTCAGCATGTTAACTTGGACCACCACTCGTTTGGGATTAAGCTAATACCACGCTGTGACCTGCAGCATCTGAAGAGCCTGCAAGTGCTTCTTCCCACTGCCTGCATAGCGGGGAAGGCCAAGCGCTTGACAGAGGGATAAGGGAGAGGAGGAGGTGGAAAATGCTGCAATATTCCCATTGCAAATGGCCAGGGTGTGCCTGTGGACACCTGCATTTCCATGGGCCTAGAGAAGGGATATTTCACCATAATCCATAGGGGAAAAGAAAGTTTCATGTCTTAATTTTGGCCTACACTGGCTGAAACCACCACTAACCCATTCCTTGCAACTGCTAACAGGGAGCCGGCATGCACGAAGTTTGCCCAGATTACCCAGATTTTTATGGACAGAAATACAATTTTCAAACTGACCACAGGGCTGGGTGAGAGCTGGTGTCAGGTGAACACAACTGTAGTGTAGCAGAGCGCAAAGACGGATGATTTTCATCGCAGTTTGACTCTTAAAAACTAAAGCAAATGGAGTGTTTTCTCTCAGACAAAGTGCAAACTACGATTTCTAGAGCAGCAACTCAGGATGAGTGTGTAAGGACAGATCAATACTGATTTTCTCATAGCAGTTTGTCAGGTGTGGCACAATTACAGGCCAACGCCAGCGAAAGGTCTTCACATTTGGGATGCAGGAAAAAAGGACCACTTGGAGTGACAGACTGGAATATGTTGATGAGAAAAAAACTGCATGGTCTTCCTGCACTGTTGGTCTCACTTCGGTGAGGTAGCCTTACTTCTTAAATGAATTATTCCTCTGCGTCAGAGCTGTGCTGGTGGAAAAGATGGGCTGGACAGACAATGAGTAGGATTTTGAGCAGTTCACAGCGTTTTCCACATTTGTATCCGGTCCCCACTAGCCTCTGTTCAACAATCAGGTAGGAAATGGCTTTAAAATAATAAATAGGTACTGAAAAGGAAGGAGAATCAGGTCTGACCAGTGCCTAACAGCATTAAATGACAGGGTAGCACCTACAAATCATGGCCGGCCACCTGCAGGTACTTTGTTTTCCATAAAAAGAAGCAAGGAGACCACTCGGGATGTTAGTTCTGCTCGGTAGCCCAGGGAGCTGAGTGTTGGCAGAAATGCACAGACGTACAGCTAAACACAAAAGAGCACTGTGATTGCGGTCCCAGGGGTTACCACCACTTCCTGCACACAACAAGAATCGACACGTACAACAAAAATCAGAAGCCAGAAAGAACAGTTATTTCACATAAGGTTGCTTCACAGCCCCATGAGCGCTGGGTGCGTGTAACCAGAGGGACACACTCGGAGGAAGAATCGGCAGCTCCTTCTGCAGCAGCCAGGATGAAAGGAGGTAAACGGGCGCTGTGTTTGTCTCTTGGCCTGGGACGGCTTCGTTTGGCAGGATGCAGGGATGGCAAAGCAACCAGATAGTGGGACATAACGCTACCAGGAAAAAACAGCCTCTTCTTGCCGATGAGAATGGCACAAGCGATGCCACAGTGCTACAAGTTACTGTGCAGAGCTCTTCGGAAGTTATTCAAGCGTACTTAATTGTTTGGCTGCAAGGGTTCGAGGTCATGAGCCATAGAAATGATACTTCCATGTTTTGGCCGGGGAAGGAAGGTGGGATCTCGGGAACTGTATCTTTAAGCAGTTTAGTTTGGGAGGCAGGAAGTCTGGAAATGGGCTGCAGCAGTGCAGGTTTCATTATGCAGCTTGTCCTGGAACTAGTCCCTGAACAAAGGAGTTACCCATTAAGCACCTGCCTAAGCACTGTGGATGAAACCCTCAGGAATCCATGCAGTGTCTTAACTGTCAGCTGGGGGAGTAGGCGGCCGTGCGCTGGGGTCTGGCTTGGGAATCCTGGGTGCAAGTTTGCAGCAGTAGGACTTGTTTCTTTGCTGTGTAGTGTCTTTCAAAGATGTTCCTTTTGTCTCACAAAGCCCTCCTGCTCCGTTTGAGCTTGTTCTCTTTGGCATCATCAGCGGATGAGACCATCTGACTCTTGCGATACTGATACCAAAGGGCTGTGGTATGCTGAGCACTGCAGTGCTATGAAGCCTTTGGGGTATTTAATCCTAGCCCTGTTTCCAGGGACAGTGGATAAGAGCCAAGGTCTTCCCCCTACTCTTGCCATTAACCCAATGCTGTTCTAATCCCAAGGCAGAGGGCGGCTGAGGCCATCCCAAGAGGGCATCGTGCTGCAGAGGAGTTGCAGGACACGGCAGTGGTAGGATGCTCCTGCCCAGCGTACAAGATTCCTTTCCTCCAAAGCACCTCCTTCCTCTCCCACTCTGTCCCCAGGACTCTCAGCCCCCATCTGAATTCACCAATGTGGCAATTGTGGTACTTGCTGTAAGGATAAAGGAGCTCTTCCAGCTCACGGCAGAGGAATGATGGCATACAAGAGTCCTCTCATCTTCACTCCATTCCCAACGGTGAGTGCACAGCATTGCCCTGGCAGCCTCGGTGATGGTGTCAGGGCCTCTTTCTCGGTGCCTGTATGGGCAGAGCTGCAGTGCTGGTGTCACATCAGGATGTTGCTCAGCACCAGGTAGCACAAACATCTCTCTGGAGCTGGCCAGTAGCCATGAGACCACTTGGATCCTGTCCCCAGTGGTCGATCTCCATCCCGACTTTGTGTCTGTCAGAGCTGCAGAGTTATTGTAGCAGCAGAGAAGAGGATCGTAAGGGGAGCAAGATGCTAGGAGGGTCTCCAGCAAATCGTTTGTTGTCCTCAAGTGACATAAGGCAAGGGAAGCACAGGAAGTCACCAAAGCTGCAGTTCAGAGTGCACTGACTAAACTTGTTGAAGAGCTGAAGTGGCGGAGAGCAGAGGGCTCTGCTGTCCTTGGTGGTGCCTGACAGACAACCCGGCCTGATTTCCCTCCCAGCAGCAACAACATTGTCCCTCAACCTAAAGAGGAGCAAATGACTTATATTACAGCAAAAGTCTCTGGGNGGTTGGACTCGATGATGTGGTGGGTCTCTTCCAACCTAGTTGTTCTATGATTCTATGATATTGCTGTCATGTCTGGAGCTGTTGTGAGACACTGAACCCTGTCCCACGCTGAGCCATTCTAAAACAGATGGGAACTTGTGGCTTTTGAAGGAAATTAAAGCCAGCATAACTGGACAGCTCTTGCTTCTGTAACTAATGAATAATATCGTGATAGAAGGGAGGCCTCTAAGAGACCTGCAGCATGATTCCACCCGGGGAAGTGGTGCAGTCTCCTTCCCTGGAGGGTTTTAAAGAGTGTAGACATGGCACTTTGGGGCATGGTTTAGCAAACACGGTGGGGTTGGGCTGATGGTTGGACTGGATGAGCTCAGAGGTCTTTTCTAACCTTAATGATTCTGTGATTCTACGATTACAGTCAGACCTCAGCAAGGACCGGCACCATGTAAATAAATACTGAATTTGCAAGTAAATGTAATGAAATGCATGTAAATGTAATGAATTCAAGATTTGCAGTAAACAAAGGGTAGACTCACTTTTCACAAAAGAGATGACATTATAGATCTCCTTTAAACAAATAAAAAATTGCTGTTCTATCCATCTCAGCTCATGGGCTTCACCAGCACATCCTCAGGTTTGTCCCGGTGCCCTTCTCCAGCCTGTCCTCGGGTTGTGGTTGCTCTTCGGGGACATATCAACGCGTAGGCAATGAAAACAGCCCTGAGCAACCAGTTTGGGTATGAGGAGTTCTGCTGCCACATTGGAACAAGCACGCCAGAGGGACTTAAACGACCTGCTTCTCAGGTTGGGAACCAGTATGGAAATGCACAGAAGTATGTGAGCTCCAGTCCTATAAACCTGTTTTGGGCTGGGGAAGTCTGTCTAGACAGTCTGCAAGGAATGTGTAAAGCAAAAGGATTTGGTCCTGATCAGCCCTGACCAGTGCAGGTTGGAGATGTGTCCCTTGCCTTACAGTAGAGGCCAGCGCAGCTACACATGAGGCTCAAAGACGGCCTCAAGCTCCACCAGGGGAGGTTCAGGCTGGACATTAGGAAAAAAAAAATTCACAGAAAGGGTCATTGGGCACTGCCAGAGGCTGCCCAGGGAGGGGGTTGAGTCACCTTCCCTGGAGGGGTTTAAGGGACAGGTGGATGAGGTGCTGAGGGACATGGTTTAGTGATTGATAATTGATGATCCGGTGGGTCTTTTCCAATCTGGTGATTCTATGATTCTATGACTGAGATATGAGACTGGGGGGGGATGGTGAGAGGGGATATTCATGGTGGGACTGAGATGGGAAGCTGTGAGGATCCAAGGGGAAGGAATAGGGAGGATGGAGTGTTGACTGTGAGAAGATGCTGTAAGGGAGATGTTGAGAAGGGACATATGTGGTGGGATGGAGAGACGAGACCATGGGGGATGACTTTGAGGGGACCACAGGGAGACTGAGGGCAGAGAGACACTGTGGAGGGTGGCTGTGAGGGGCACTGAAGGGATGCAGTGAGGGGGACTTTGAGAGGGCTCATCCACAGTGGGACGGAGAGATGAGACTGTAGAGTGTGGCTGTGAGGGAACACCATGAGAGGACATCCATGGTGGGACTGAAAGATGAGACTGTGGGGAGCAACTGTGAGGGGAACGGGGGGTGATGCTGTGAGGGGATGTTGAAGGGCCACACCTGCATCAGGGCTGGGAGGGGGAAAATGGAGACTGAAGGGAGGCACAGTGAGGGAGGCTGAGAGGGAATGACACCAGGAGGACGTTGAGAGGGAACATCTGTGGTGGGACTGAGGGGTGAGACTGAGGAGTGACTGTGAGGGGAACGGTGAGAGGGGACATTTGTGGTAGGACAGAGATAAACCTGTGGGGGGTGGCTGCGAGGGGACGCCATGAGGGGACATCATGAGGGGACACTGTGAGGGGACATCCATGGTGACATTGAAATAAGCCTGTGAAGAATGACTGTGAGGAGACTGAAGGGGTCATTGTGAGGGGGAACGTCCAGGGTGGGATTGAGGGATGTTCCTGTGGATGGTGGCTGGGAGGGGACCCCATGAGGGGACACTGTGAGGGGATATCCATGGTGGGGCACAGATGAGTCTGTGGAGGGTGGCTGGGAGGGGATGCTGTGAGGGTGACAGTGAGAGGGGACATCCATGGTGGGACTGAGACATGATCCTGCAGAGGGTGGCTGTGAGGGGACGGAAGGGGCACACAGGGCATGCTGTGAGGGGACACTGTCAGGGGGGGATACTGTGAGAGGGGACACTGAGGGGGAGGACCAGCAGGGGACACTGTGAGGGGACACTGTGATGGGGTATGCTGTAAGGGGACACCATGAGGGGATACCTTGAGGGGACACTGAGGGGTACAGTGTTAGAGGGGACACCGCGAGGGGGGATACCGGAAGGGGGACACTGAGAGAGAGGACACTGTGAGGGGACATCATGAGGGGGGCACCGTGGTGAGGGGACACCGAGAGAGGGGACACTATAAGAGGGGACACCCTGAGAGGAGACTTTGTGAGGGAGGGATACTGTGTGTGGGACACTGAGAGAGTGGATGCTACGAGAGGGGACACTGTGAGTGGACATTGTGAGGGGGGACATCGTGGGGGGACAGCAAGGAGGGACACTGGGAGGGGGGACACACTGAAGGGGACACCGCGGTGGGACAGTGAGGGGGGGGTGACAGCGAGGGGACACTGAGGGGGACAGCGTGGGGGGAATGTGAGGGGGGACACCGAGAGAGGACACACTGAGGGGACAGGACACTGAGAGTGGACACCGTGAGAGGGACACCGTGGGGGGGGACACTGTTAAAGGGGACGCGGAAGGGGACACCGTGGGGGAACACTGTGAGAGGAGGACACTGAGAGAGGGGGGACACTGAGAGAGGGGACACCGTGAGAGGAGACATCGTGAGAGGGAGGACACTGTGAGTGGACATCGTGAGGGGGGACACTGAGGGGGCAGGACACTGAGAGTGGGCAACGAGAAGAGGGACGCCGNAGGGGACACCGTGGGGGGGAACACCTTGGGGGGACACTGTGAGAGGGGGGACACTGAGAGAGGATCACTGTGAGGGGACGCTATGAGGGGACACCGTAAGAGACATTGTGAGAGAGGGACACCGTGAGAGGAGACATTGTGAGAGGGGGTACACCGTGAGGGGACTCTGAGGGGGGGCAGGACACTGAGAGTGGGCACCGTGACGACACCGTGGCGGGGGGACGCTGTGAAAGGGGACACCGAGGGCGACTTCGTGGAGGGAAACACCGTCGGGAGACACTGTGAGAGGGGGACATCCTGAAGGGGGACACTGAGGGGGACACCTTGAAGGGAGACACCGTGGGTGGAAGCCGTGAGGGGGACACCTTGAGGGGAGACACCGTGGGGGGACGCCGTGAGGGGGACACATACTGTGAGAGGGGACACTGAGAGAGGGGACCCTGTGAGTGCACTCGGTGAGGGGGCCCGGTGGGAGCCCGCGGCGGGCCCGGGCCGCCCCTGCCTTTCCGGCTCGGTCCCTTCCGGCGCGCGGGGGCGGCGGCCGGGCCGGCGGCGGCGCCGTAGCTGCTGCGCGGTGACGGCAAAGCGCCATCCCCCTGCGCTCCGCCTCCAGCGGGGGCCGTGGAAAGCGAGAGGCGGAGGGAGGAGAGAGAGAGGAGAGAGAGGGGGGGGGG